>OX328126.1:86566226-86721894 GCA_946811695.1 Gonocerus acuteangulatus
ATTCAATTGTAAAATAATAACACACCTGTTTGATCTAATGAACCAGGATTAAGTTGATATGTTAGATAGATAGTATCAGGACCCCCTAAGGGGGAAAGGCCCCATTGTGCCCCTATTGTGCCCCTGATAACCTGCTGGGTCACTTATAGCAGCCCTGTATCCTTGATGAACCCTCTCATCTTCTGAGGTGTAAGCTCAGAATATCTTCCAGGGTTATTTTCGCACTGCCATAGTACATGAAGCGCCTTTTTGCGAGTACTGTACAATCACAAGTTAAATGTACAGATGTTTTCACCACTAACCTTTACAGCCTGCATAGGGAGGTTGTAGCCAGGCCCATGTTGTGTAGATGTTTGTTCATCCTTGCATGGCCTGTATAAAGAGCAACATTCTCCATCGAATAAGTATCAATATAGGTACCAAAGTTACCACCTAGACTAATGCTGCCGATAGTGTATTACCGTACTGTCAGCTATCTTCGAACAAGTCTTCTTTGACGATAGATATTCCTTATAGATGGAAGTGATACTGAGAATAGTCAACAAGCGAAAATAAAAATTATTGTTACACCTATAAAAACATGGATGATCTTTGAAAGTAGACTAGACAATCATCGGTTAGGGATATTGTCCTAGATAGATAATGGAGCTGCTGTATGCTGGCAAGGAGCAATTCAAGTTGATAATTAAATCTTCCAAAATATCATTTCAGGGAGCGGTGAAGTTAGATTATGTAGATTCCATAGATTGCTGGAATCTCGCACTCTCTATCTCCCTCTCTCTCTCTCTCTCTCGCTCTCTCTCTCCTTCGCTCTCTCTCTCTCTCTCTCTCACAATCCCTGTCTCTCTCTCTCTCTCCCACACTCCCTCTCTCTCTCTTACTCACTCCGGAGTCACTTCGGCATAGGATACTGTCAGTTTCCTGTTGTGGTGCCATAAACTTACTTTAATTCACGATTTAATTTTCTATTTTTCACGAAAGATCATAACCTACCCATAACTGCTTCTATTACTAGTGGTACTAGAGATGTGAACGGAACCGCGCTAAGATGTCGCAGTTTCTGCGAGTCGGATTTTGTGCTATTCACGTTCCGATTTGCCGTACGACTTTGTAGGACTACTAGTTGGATAGTTGACTCCACTCACGCTCCGACTTGCTATCCAACTAGCGATCCAACTTTAGTCCTAGTCTGTTTTCAGGAATGTGTACGTTGCTCACGAGCCGAAAAATGTATCGAGTGCAGTCCGAAGTTGCCCGAAGGTACGACTTTGATCCGACTCCCCCACTCGCTTTAACTCCATCGCCGGTCGGATGTCGCACCTTCGAAATGTTCCAACTTGTCCAACTAGATTTCCAACAATCCAACCAGCCCGATTCGACTTGGGAACTTTGGAAGTTGGATCACAAGCCATACTGCAAATCGGAACGTGAATGGCTTGCTTTACTAGAGAGAGTTAGGGTAGGCCATGATAACCTTCCAGGTGTATAACCTTCACTGTTAGGATTCAAGGGAATGTTGGAATTACAGCACTAACTTCTAATTGGAAAAACATCTAAAGACTGATTACAGGCTATTTGCCAGCTAAATCACTATTTCACTATTTAGATTAATAATTCAACTTTTTGCCGTTAGATTGGGCTGGAGTCGGGCTTACATAACCTTCTAGGAGTATAACCTTTACTCCTTTAATCGAAAGAACATTAATTAGGCGAGCTTCCACAAGTTAAATTAGTTCAGTCTGGCCAACCTAATTCCGACCAACTTCTTTTTCCGCAGTGTTGCCATTATAATTAGCTCTAGTTTCTTTCCGCACTCTCCAACCACAAACATTAAAATCAATGGTACATATATTTATTATTTATTAAACACATTACATTTACGTGTGTGTATATATATATATATATATATATATATATATATATGTATATACATCGGCTTCGTATTTTGCCAAGTCAAACGTTAGCCATGATTTTTGAAATATCTTGAAAATATCAGGTTGAGGTCCAGTTGGAGAACTCATTTTACCGTCGAAAACACCTCATAACTCCACTTCAAGGATATGGTAACGGCAGGCAATTGAATGTTTCAAAGTAATAACTGACTCAAACCTCCAAAATATGGAAAAGGTGGAATAAAAAGAAAAGTTTAAAATATCTAGCATAAGTCGTAAGAATCATTAACAGACATAAGACATCTTTCCGTTAAGTAATTGCTTCATTTGGTAAAAAAAAAAAAAATCCTCATCTCCTTCTCTCATAAAATGCGAAATTCGTTTTTAGGGGTACTAGGTCTCGTTTATAGGGGTAAGAGGTCCCGTTTTTAGGGGTACTATGTCCCGTTTTTAGGGGTAAGAGGTCCCGTTTTTAGGGGTACTAGGTCCCGTTTTTAGGGGCACTAGGTCCCGTTTTTAGGGGTAAGAGGTCCCGTTTTTAGGGGTAAGAAGTCCCATTTTTTATGGCAAAGGCTGTTCTAGATCCGTTAGACTTGAACTTACGAAATTCTTTTCGGGATATAAGATACGTAGAACAAAATTATCTTTAATTTAAGACGTAGCGCTATAAAGATGGAAGAACAAGATTGTTTATACGGGAGATAAAATAGTTCTGCTTGCCCGTCCACTGAAGTGTGTTCACTGTTATTTTCAATTGTGCTAAGCATAATATTTAAAATGTATAATTAAAATTATACATTAGTTATGCACTAAAATTATAGTGTAGTGATCTGTAGGTGCACTATTTTTAAGTAATATTTATTTTAATCTGTTAATATTTTTTCAATAAAAAAAAAAGACGTAGCTGGGGTGTATAGGAGGAGCTGTTTTTGAGATTTTGGTCTAGAAAGTCGCCCAGCAGTGACAAGAGCGATATTTTGGAAACCTTAGGCTATCTAAATATCTGGAAATGGTGATCATTTTGAGAGGGGGGGGGCCGTTTATAAAGTTCTAACATTTTATCCCCTTAAGGGCTTTGCGACCACTCTAATATACAGGGTGGTTCCGAAGGAAATCGCTATACTTGCAGAGTGAGCTCTCCGCCTGTAGTGTAGTTGAATGCCACAAAGGAGAAATTTTTACTTGCATTATTTCCCTAGATGATTTTTTGTCTAAACGCTAATTTTTGACCATTTTTGTTATTTTTTGTTCACGCCATGGGAAAAATTTAATTCTGATGACATTTTCAAAATGTCCATCAAATTTCCTATAAGATCTCACGTATCTTGGCAAAAATTTCTCAAAGCAAACTTTTTTTTCATTTAGTGAGTATTATTTCCTAATTTCAAATAGTTCTTTATTTTATTTCTAAAGTGTTTCATTATGATTTTTGAAGTAGTAATTTGGTTTTATTTGCTGCGTTTCATTATGTTGAGAATTAAAAGCCAAATTTTTAGCTTCTTTTTTTTTTCAATTAACCACAATTTACCCATGCAAAGCATCGTGTTTTGACATTCGAAAATTAATAACAAATCAGCCATGGTAATGGAATAATGCAACTTTTCTGAGAGTCACACCTACCAAACCAAAGAAATGTTCGTGCTGTACGTGGAACATTAAAAATGAAAAACCTTTATTTCGCGTTAAGTTATTTTTTGGGTGGCTGCTGTGAATTTGTTTGGAGAAAATGTCATCAGAATTAAATTTTACTTAAATTTTATTAAAGAATCAGGTACATCTACAGTATCTGACCCTCTGGGCCCTTCATGGCCTGTTACGGGACTGATATATATATATATATATATATATATATATATATATATATATATATATATATATATATATAAATATATATATCTGTATTTATATGTTTGTGAAGGTGTTAGATTGAGTATCCAATCAGATGATGATAGCTAGCTGCCATAGGACATAGCGGACTAGAGTGTCACCCTGCTAATCTCTATAGGAGAGATTTACTGTCCAATATAGGACCAACGTCTTGTCCAATAACGGCTCCTGTCATAGGGCCCTGCTGTGTTATCATCTTATATACTTCCATTATTATCAAAGTTGCCTCCGTGACTAAATTAGAAATCACACACACATCATGTGTTGAATAGCCACGCCATTCGTCATCCCCGATAGGATTAGTGGCAACACGAGCTATATTGAACTAGAAGTGTCGGCAGAGGTGAAGCTTCGAGGACGAGATCAGGCTGGTTGATTTATTTTCCGAAATATGTTCTCTTCCTTTTATTTATGATGATGTTAATATGAAATGTTTGTTTATTATATGGAAGTTCCACATTCATTAACTAGTTTAGTAAACAACTAGCTGTTACCCAGCATGCCATGCAACATATACTTTCTGCGTCTAGAAAAGCAAAAATAAATTGGAATTCAAATAAATATTATTCAAAATTTAATAGCGCAAATCTGTAAATGTTAAGGTTCAAAGTGTCGCACCCGTGCCCTCCCTCCGAACTGTGAGTCCTAGGCTATTTTGACCTAGCCTATCCTAGTGGAGATAGGCATTGCTTCTAGACCCAGAAGCAAGAGAAGCAAGTGCTGATCCTCATCCTTCATCTAGCTACCGACCAATTCCCCTCTCGGCCGGGAGAAGCAATGAGTTGAAGTTCCTACTCATCATGTCAGAACTATGTCGTGAAGATAGACATTGCTTCTAGTTCCAGAAGCAAGAGAACCAAGTGCTGATCCACGCTCTTCAACTAGCTACCGACCAATTACCCTCTTGGCTAGGAGAAGCAATAAGTCAAAGATCCTACTCAACAAGTCAGAACTATATACTAGAGAAAGACATTGCTTCTAGGTCCAGAAGCAAGAGAAGCAAGTGCTGATCCTAGCCCTTCCCCTCTCGGCCAGGAGAAGCAATGAAAGCCTAATATTTGCTTTAGCTCCAGGACCCCCCCCCCCCCTTTCTTTCATTCTCTCCTTTTCTCTTCGTTAGTACAGAGCCCATTATTAAATACTCCCTTAACAATGGAACATGGAGTTTTTCTCTGTATACCCACCGTAGGTTTCGTGTTTTCCTAAAAGTTATTTAACATCGCCGACGGGTGTTATGCTTCCTCAATAGTTTTTTCATGAATTCCAAATATTTACCAAATTTAATTTTCCAACCGAAAATAATTAATTCTTATAAACTTCTCTCCATACTTGGTTAAAAACGTATTTGGGAATTCCATACAATTTCGGAACAATATATTGATGAAAGACTAATTATTGAAACAAACATTTGCTGAAAAATATGAATTATCCATTTATTCGGAAATATCATTTAATTACTATTGTTAAGTGTGCACCTACATTGGATCCGATCCAATATCCACCAACTGTCGGAAGGAAAACAAATACAAGCATTTTAACGGAGGTGCCTACATTGATCCCGTCCCTATCCGATCCGATGAGTCCCGATTCCCGATATCGGACGACCGTCGCTTCACCAAATGAGTGCAAGAGTTGACAAGAAATTAATTGATAGAGCTGGCAATCTTAATTTTGAATGAGACTTGGTTTTTGGATGAGCGGAAGAGATCCTATCACAACCGAGACGTTAAAATTGTTTTTTATGAATGAATAATTTTATGTAATAACCGGTTATTTCTCATAACATTTTTAAACACATAAACTGCTTTAAAAAAGACGACTGCTAATCATTTTTCAGGCATTGTTTTTTATTTTTTATATATTGTTTTTCCATTTCGAGTAATTATTCTTAGGTAATGATTTTCTTCATATTAATAATATACATTTACTCCTGATTAGGTATTGATTGATAATTATAATTAATTATATATCTTTAATAAAATCAGGACTTTTATTTGCATTGGAAAAAAATATGAATACTAATCCTCCTCATATCGCAGTGTAAAGCCTCGGGTACGATACGAGCGAAGAGCGATGAGCGATAAGCGAAAATCGTCAGAGCGACGTCACTCACACTAAGCTGGAGTGCAGTAGGAATGAGGGAAGTCTGGCTACAATAGGCATAAGCGACTAGGCAACATCGTTTGCAGGTTCCGGGCTGTCGCTCATCGCTCAGCTAAGCCATTAAAATTTTTCTTGACGCTCACCCCAGACCTTATATTTTGTGTGCCACAAAATAGGCTACAGCCTCTAAATCAATTTTAATGCATAATATGAATAAAAGAGTAAAATGGATGATAGTGAATGTGTGCTTTTAATTTCGGAAGTACAAGCTATGGAATGACAGACAAAGTGATTTTAAAAATAAAATCATAACCAAGGAACTATGGGAAGAGGTTGGAAATACATTAAACTTGCAAGGTAAGATATTTGTATTAAGTAAACATTTAAAATATTATTTTTCTTATTAATATTTTAAAATAAAAATCGTATATTGGAGTATGTGATGACGGAGAGTAAAGGAAATTACCGCCCAGTCGCTGTGTATCATAGCCAGCTCCACTCTTTTGCTAAACGCTCAGTCGCTCTGTCGATCTATCGCTCGTATTGTACCCGGGGCCTAAAAGAAAATTTTAGGCTGGGACTAAAATACTTCGAAAAGTTTGATTGACCTCTCAATTTCTTCTTTTATACCTTGAACAAGGTAATCGAAAGCTTAAATATTAGATATTCCCCTGAAGAGTAACCAAAAGGGTGAGAAATATCTAGACAACGATAATTCCAAAAATCGTGAAATACAAAAACTCCTGAATCCTTGAAATTTGAATATTTTGGATTTTGAAAGGAAGATCAGACTATGACTATTTGGGTTAGAGATATTGAGGATTCAGAGCTCTGAACCTCTTGCAGAAGGGGGAATTTGCCCTGATATTGTATTCAGGGAGAAATTGAAGGGAATGTCTCGAGAAATTGTTAAATTGATCTCTTGATGTGAGCCGAGAGATCTCGCGGGCTTTTAGCCTTTTCTCGCAATCCACGGGAATTGGTTGAAGTACTCTCTCTTTCTATCTCCCTCTGGGGAATGAAAGATCTACCTTTCAGGCTCATAGTGTATTTCTGGTTTCGCCTCCTTTTCCTGTAAGCAGGCTAAGGCCAATCTAGAGTCTTGAAGATAGTTCATATTTTAGCATTATTAAAAAAGAGTGGATATTTCATATTTCCTCAAATAAATTGATAGGGATGAGTACTTTTCACTTGCCTTAATTCTGTTTCTTTAACAACCACTAGGCTAAATTTCCAAAATAATTAATGTTTATGTGTGTCTATGGACTACTACAAACACTTTTTTTTTTTATGCATGTTTCTAAACTCTATGTATTTCAAGTTGCTTTTGATTGTCTTGAAGACCCACACTGTGGTTATTAACATCGTCCTTGAAAGGTTATTATAATAAATGCAAACCACTCATGGCATAATGTATTTATCATATCACGATCTTACATAGGATCATCCTTGTTTAACTGTGATTGTACACTGAAGCTGTTGTTCCTATGTATTGTCATATTATGCATGAGACCAAATTTGTTCGTAGGAACTGTTGCCATGATGTATCCTCACATTGTACACAGGTATCCAACATCAACAGAATACAGGCATTCCAGTCCAAAGGTCTTCTTGAAATTGTAAATGCCCCTTTCTATGTATCCAACAAGACCTTGCTAAAACCCGTTTCCAAGTGTTCCACTCCAAATTGTCTCACCATCCTAATCCTGAAGGTCTATCCTTATCTTCCCAATCCCACCCAGACAACCCTCCCAGGCGGCTTAAGAGACAGTGGCCCCGAGATGATTTACTTATCTGATCATTTAGGGATCATTAAAATATTTACTTGCACAGCTCTGGAAGTGCCAATAATGGTTGGCTTCTTTCGAATTTGTTATTGATTTTATTTTATTTTCCTTTTCTCGTTATTGTCAATTTGTTCATAGCATATCTGTATAAACTGTTGTAAAAATCAACAGACTTGATAATTGTACTTTTAATTTTCTACAGATTTCAAATAAATAAATATATAAATAAAAAAAAATATTGTACATAGGAACTGTAATTATCCAAATATACTGCAATACTGTAATAATTTATTTTTATTGGTATGATTTTACAAAGCTATTTTTCATTTTAGGTTATTGTTGTTCACAAACTAGATTAATTGTATAATTAGACGGATGTGTAAAATTGTATTATTATTTTGTAATCGGATTTATAATTATTATGTAACTGGATGAATATGTATTTCCATTTAATATCTGTATTTGGGTGAAACAAATAAATAAATAAAAAAAAAAATCTGTTTCTTAACGTCCCAGCGTATATTGTTATGGAAGATACACAAAGGATGGATTCATGATTTGGAGTTACAAAGAAAGGGCATATTGGTTCGAGTTCACTGGTTTGGTCTGTTAAAATCAACTATCCAGGTTTTAAGTGAAAATAATTATGAAAACTAACGTTTTTTTGGGGGGTCCGGAATAGTTACAGTGTTCTGTTATTTTCAACTTAGTTATTGATGCTGTGAAGTAGTCGGTTTGATATTGTCCTTGTCAAACTGATCTTGAAATTACTTTTGGAATACTTTTTTTTTTTTTTTTTTTTTTTTTTTTTTTTTTTACGGCGCATCTACTTCTAGGTCATTAGCGCCGACATCCAAGGTGCAGCGAGGAATTTTCCCAGCGAGCCTTGAGATGAGAAA
The DNA here is from genome assembly GCA_946811695.1 of Gonocerus acuteangulatus. Classification (NCBI taxonomy): domain Eukaryota; kingdom Metazoa; phylum Arthropoda; class Insecta; order Hemiptera; family Coreidae; genus Gonocerus; species Gonocerus acuteangulatus. The sequence goes on from OX328126.1 coordinate 86,574,795, forward strand.
ATTCCTGCCGGAGGTGGGAATCGAACCCACCATCTCCCGCTTATGAATCCAGCGCGCTAGCCACTAGACTACGGGAGACCCCTTTTTGGAATACTATTTTAAACTGGTATATTTACTAATTATACTGATGCTTCTAAATATGCAGAAACTGGTTTTGTCTAGGAAGAAGTTTTAGCGCGGTTACTCCCTATCTCCATAGGGAGAACCCGCTTATGAGGTTGACCTCACGACGCAATCCGGAAGTGCCGACTAGAAACTTTCACGTTTCAGACCCTATAGATCACGAAAATATATGTGGCCCAAATTTGTATATATATATATATATATATATATATATATATATATATATATATATATATATGAATATATTTATATATATGCTTGTCTGTTCGCGCTCTAGCGAGCCCAAAAATGGTCCGATTTTAACGAAATTTGGTACAAAAATCTGTCGTCTAATTTGAAAGGTCAGGTTCGTTAACCAGCAGAATCCGCCCACTAGAAGATAGTGTTTGGGGCGAAATTCGCGCAAAAAAAATCGTAACGCTTACGTTTTTGAGTTCATATGCTTGCAGGTACTTGTTTTATAGGTTTCTTAACATAAGAAAACGAATGAAACCATTTATAAGGCGATATCTGTAACCGTTCCTGAGAAAAGTGGAATGAATGTTTTTGTAAGTCATTATATTTGTATGAGTACTTAGAATCGCGGGAATAAATTGAAATATTTTCTTGTTGTTTGTTTTGAATTTTCCTCTCTATATAACCTTCCTCATTGCCTCTAACTGAAGTTATCGTTATTTCTTATTTTATAGAAAGATTTACCCCACGACAGAATGAAATTGTATTCGCCATGAAGCACATATTTACAGTTGATTATGACAGTAAAACGAATTTGCTAGTAAAACAATATAGTTAAAATGACAACGAATTTTTGGTTGTTTAGAATAGAGCCTTCTTAGCAGTAGTCAAAGAGTAATTACGTTTTCAGTACATAATTGTATTGACTTATAAATATTCCATTTCTTCGATATGTACGTAACCGCGCTAAGATGACGCAGTTCCTGCGAATCGGACTTTTTCTTAGTATAGATTTCATGTTGTTAAATTGGTGTAGAATCATAGGGTAAAAAAACAAAATGCATAAACTAGCTTATTTAAGGCATAAGACTACCTTGTTTATGCATAGGTTTTATCTCATTTTGTTTTTCCTATATTGCAAAATTGTGTGCTAAATTTTGTTTACAACATAGAATAATCATTAACAAAAAGTGTATCTGGTATCAGGAACAGATTGTTATATTCTTTTAAATAAATAAATAAATTTGAAAAAAAAGACTACCTTGTGTGGTCAAAATCAATGTTATTATGGATATGAAAGAAATCAATATTTTAAATTCTTACTTCATAATTTTTATATGTGATGTTAAATTAATAAAAAAAAAAGAAAGTTTAAATTATTCGAAAACAAAATGGGGACACTGTGTCTGACGAACGGAAACCCTCTTTTTTCAGGGCAGTATTTTTCAGGCGGAAATTTTTATTTATATAAAAAAAACTACAATTATCTTGAAAGAAGAAGGGTAAATCTAGTAAAGTATTTAGGATTCCTAAGAAATATTTTTTGAATTCTGAACTACACATCATTTCCTATTAAAATTATTTCAAAAGTCGTAATAATGACTTGAAACCAAAAAATTCCTCCGCAATTTACTAGCAAATATCATTAGGAATCTGTAGTTAAAATGGGAAATTGATCGGTTTAAAACTGAAAGGGCTAGCGTATCACCCCATTTGAAAAACATAGTTTTGAGATAATTGACTTAAATGTTTTATGTACCTACCAAAAAATTATTTTTTTTTTCATAATTTCATGTAATAAAGATAAAAATAGTGGGTTTTAATTTTGAAACCCAGTTAATGTTCCGGTTCATTTTTTATTAGTTAAAGAAGCCTTTAAGCCCCCGAAAAATGGTAAAAAAAAGTTACTGGGTATTTTTACCCCTTAATGTAACTGACGAACGGACCGTGGATCTGTGATAAACACATGATTCTGTATACTGACAACCATTTAGAATTTTGGCATTATATAAAGATTAATAAATTGTTTAGATTCTGAGGTCACATGAACTGGTCACGTAAAATTTAGTGCGATTTTTACATTAAAACGACAATAAATAATGTCGTTCTACTTCATTAGCTCGACTAGGAGGAAAATGACCCAAGGATGGCCTAACAGCCATAGCCCTAACCCTTAAGTTAAGTGTTTAAGTTCCTTTATAACCCAGAGAGAACTAGAGCAGCGACCTATAGGACTTGATGGAGGATCATCCGTAGTGTAGATTTCCCAAGGGGTTCCACAGGGCGAAGGATGGTCCTTATTCGCAGCTATTATCTTTATTTCTCCTTTATTAGCATTTTCAAAGCTTATTTATATTCAACTTTTCACTTAAACTTAATATTTCAAGCATATTTTATATGTTCACCAGAGTATTATTTTTCACCAGAGGAAACTATGCTATTTCTTCACGTTTAATCTGCCAAGGATTAGACTAGGTCATTTCTTCTACTCTCGCTAATGATGGAAATATACTAATGATGATGCTAGAATGGGCTACCGACCTTGTGCTGTTGGCATGAAAAAAGGGTGACAACCTGTTGACAGCCCGGCGTTAAGAGCCCATTTATTGATAAGAGGTTAAACAAAACTAAACCACTAAATGCATTGTCCACAAAACTCGATAAAACTAAATCTATTATTTTAGAACGGAGCACTGTTTTTTTCCAAATCGCTGCTTCCGTCTGTCTTGTACTCCAGCATCTTGTAGCCCTGCCTTCTGGTACGCTGCTTCCGTCTATCTTGTACTCCAGCATCTTGTAGCCCTGCCTTCTGGTACGCTGCTTCCGTCTGTCTTGTACTCCAGCATCCTCCAGTCCTGCACTCTGGTTCGCTGCATCCATCTGTTTTATTTTCCAGCACCCTCTAGCCCTGCCCTCTGGTACGCTGCTTTCGTCTGTCTTGTACTCCAGCATCTTCTAGTCCTGGACTGTGGTTCGCTGCTTCCGTCTGTTTTATTTTCCAGCACCCTCTAGCCCTGCAAACTGATACGCTGCTTTCGTCTGTCTTGAACTCCAGCATCTTCCATTCCTGCCCCTCAGTAAGTTGCTTCTGTCAGCCTTATCCTCCCGCATCCTCCAGTCCAGCTCTCCAGTAAGCTCCTTCCGTCTGCCTTGTACTGCACCATCTTCCAGTCCTGCCCCCAGTAAGCTGCTTCTGTGAACCTTATACTCCCGATTCCTCCAGTCCAGCTCTCCAGTAAGCTCCTTCTGTCTGCCTTGTACTGCAGCATCTTCCAGTCCTGCCCCCAGTAAGCTGCTTCTGTGAACCTTATACTCCCGATTCCTCCAGTCCAGCTCTCCAGTAAGCTCCTTCTGTCTGTCTTATACTGCAGAATCTTCCAGTCCTTTCTTCTGGTTCGCTTCTTCCGTCTGTCTTGTATTCCAGCATCTTCCAGTCCTGCCCCCAGTGAGCTGCTTCTGTCAGCCTTATCCTCCCGCATCGTCCAGTACAGCTCTCCAGTAAGCTGCTTCTCTCTGTATTGTACTTCAGCATCCTTAACGATATCTCATGCTTTCATAGCTCCGTCCTAGGAGGATATTTCGACATGACTCCTTCCTCACGAGAAAGGCAATTTATTCCGATTGACTTGAACATCTAGACAACAGACTTTTAACACGTCGTGACGGGTAGTTGGATTTTGAGCCCGTCGTATAGTGGTTCCTAGTCAGATCCGTGCGTCTGAAGCCTTCGATTCTACCTCTATCTGTAAACGCCGCTATTTTCGTTACAAATGGAAAATTGTACCTAAGTATTGCAAACTAGATTATTTTAAATCAATTATTTTCATATACATATATTCTTTTTTCATTTCTATACTACGTTCCACAGAGTGTTATTACAATGTGCTATGGATGTTTGGCCAATTTATGATGTAAAGACTAACAAAAAGATTGACGATGAAAGGATGAAGTGATTGAACTAACGCTATTCCTCAGGAAGTATTTCTTAGAAAAATTACAAGGAGCAAAAAAGAATTGGTGAGTTGAACCGAAACTTCTGTTGTTGCCACGAATCTCCGCGCTGACTAGTTAATCTAATTCTTCACTTTCCCCAAAGCTCGTTAAACTCTTGAAGTTCTTTCCGTATTATCTTAGATTGTGAAATTATTTCTAAGAATTGTTACATCGGACATTGGGATGACAATGTTTCTCAAAGTATTCTTCACAGAGCACATAAAGATGATGAAAATAGAGCTCTTTACAAAGGGGAAAATGGAAATCGGCTCCTTGGTAAAATCATTTTAGAGCTTTAAGAGTGTTTTTGGCAAAAATATACTTAGTAAACATTTTGTAATTTAAGGCTCTGAAATCAACAGTCCAAAAACATGTGCCAGATGAACGGGTGTTATCATTTACTATCGTTTTTGTTAATTTAATGATTTTTAAAAATCTTATTCTTGTATTTTTTTGGGGGATTATGCAACGCTCAAATAACTGATACCATATCTACAGGAAAAATGATTATCTGATATTAAAGAAAAAGAACTCATAGACTTATTTTTTCTTGAATTTTTATTTACCTCATAAGAAGCTACTAAAGAAAATTACTATTCGCTTTATCAATCGGTGTATTTTTTTTACCCACCCTCCCAAACTTATTATGTACATAGAGAGCTCCAAGCACAACGGATTGGAACCTGCGTCTGGACTTAATACTACACTTTGTCTATGATACTAAATCTAGGTGGTTTGTCTAGAGAAAGACTAAACAAGGATGTAACTTTAACTGTCATAAAGTCCGTTACGCAGGAGCTGCATAACTAAGCACTTTCCTCAGAATTTGGGTAGTGTAGACTGCTTTCCACTATAATTTTTTTAAAATATCCTATATAAATAAAATAAAAACATGAATAGTCCTCTTTTAATTTTGTAATGAGTAACTGTTCAATTATTAACTTTGTAATTAATTTGCTTCCAGAGTTATGTTTATACATACGCGAAAACTTCATATTTTCGTCATTTGATCTGAGGCAGGAACATGATACAGTCACTCTAGTGGTAGAAAGCGCCCCTTGCGGCGGCTTTGTGAACCTACATCTGGCGGGCTTTTCTATTGAAATATATTACAAATTAAACCCCCGCTTTCCGATTGGCCGATTCAGCTCATTTTTGCAACACTTCTTTCTCATGAGTTACTCACGACGTACACCGCGTTTCGTTACAATACAGCAGAAATTACGACCGGTATGAGTATGTTAGTAATTTGGGTCCGGAGTAAACCCCCCCCCCCCTGCTAATGAAGCGATTTAGTTTATTTTTACAGCCCATTTTCCTCTATAGATTACCACTACGAGTACTGAGTTTCGGCGAAATATAACAAAAATTACGGCTGTTAGTGGCGAATTGGTAATGTGGGTCCCCCCCCCCCCCTCCTAATGAACCGATTTAGATTATTTTTACAACCCATTTTTCTTTGTAGATTAATACTACGAATACCAAATTTAGTTGAAATATATCAAAAACTACGGGGTGCATGGTCAAATTAGTGTTTTGGGTCCGGGGTAAACCCCCCCTTCTGTTGACCGATTTTGTTGGTTTACGAACTCGTTCAATCGTTTGCTAATTGAACGCTATATACCAAGTTTCGTGATGAAAAAACAAAAACTCTGGCCGCTATCGTGTATATATATATATATATATATATATATATATATATATATATATATATAGAGAGAGAGAGAGAGAGAAATTTTTACGGGGGCATTTTCGGTGACTACTAGGTAGGATCGATAAAGATTTGAAGATATTTTTGAAAAATTCTGTCATGAGTGGAACCTCAATAGCTACTTTCCTTCGGAGGAAAGTGCTAAAAAGAAAAAAAAACAATAAAACACATCTCTATTTATAATGATGAGAGATCAAAATTCAAATAGAAATATTTATGCTCGATATGAATGGAATCGGTAAGCGGAAATATGTATTTAACTAAAATAATTCCTTTATATTAGTTTCGTTTAATTACAAGGGGGCAAGCTCAGTTAATAAACGTAAAATATGTATAATATTAATAGTTAATTATTTTGAAGTATTTGCGTTGCTAAGGAATATACTCGTAGTTGTTCTTAGAGGGAACAATACCAGAAATGAGGGGTTTTTGGTGGGTGAGAGTCCCATACACTGGGGACTTGCTCGTGGCAAGCACCCTGAAGGCCTTGTAGGTTTTCGCCTCATTGCAAAAAAAAAGAAAAAAAAAAAGAAAAAAAAAAAAGAGGAATATACTCTTGACGGATTTTTTGAAGAAGGAAGTTGTTAAGTATCTTTCTAGAACTGGAAAAATATTGCAGGTTAAATTCCAAACAAATTGGCTATTCCCTCTTAATCGCCGACAGTACTTCTTCGGCTCAGTCTTTTACCAAGTAATTCAATCCCGAAGACCTTCTTATATCTTTCAACTCCTTTAATTTAAATCCTTTGTTCACTCCCGTAACACCCGATCTCGTCCTTCCGATCCTATATTCCTTCCCACCGTACAGCATTATTCGAAGAATCATTCGTCACCTGTGCCACCTCGCTATGGGATTCGTAACCTATGTTTGTCCAAAGTACTTCGTAAAATTGTAAATGCACCTTTCTATGTTTCCAACAAAACCCTTCACAATGACCTCAACATCCCATTTGTCCTTGACCTTGCTAAAACACGATTTCAAATGTTCCACTCCAAATTGTCTTACCATCCTAATCCTGAAGGTCTATCATTATCATCCCAATCCCATCCAGACAATCCTCCCAGGCGGCTCAAGAGACAGTGGCCTCGAGACAATTTAATCATCTGATCTTATCGAGACCATTAAAACATTTACCAAGACATCTCTGGAAGTGCCAACAGTGGTTGTCTTCTTCCATATTTTGTATTATTTTTTTCTTTTCTTTTATTTTACTTTTACCGTTTTTGTTATATTGTACATAATATCTGCATGAAAAGCATAGAATAGAAACAGATTATATTTTCCTCGGCCTTTGTTCAAAGGGTTTTATGGCTATACCTGGGGTCGGGTCCGCAAGACCCTAGAAACCTCTTCTACCGATACTTCATTTCATACGTTTCAATGAATTGGAAAATATCAAAAATGTTTACACATTCCTGTGTTCTTTTACTATAGTAATAATTCTACAGATAAAATCAATTAAAAAATAAAATAAAAAAACCAACAGCATAAAGGCAATTGAAAATAATCAAAAGACGTCATCGAATCTTTTTCTCTTGGCAAGCTATATTTCTAACAATGAATTGTTTTTCTTATTTTGCCTAATCTGTTTTATTGTAAAATACATTATCCAACTATAAGCAATTAAAAAATAACAAGGAATAAAAACAGACAAAAAGAACAGTTCGAAAAAGCAAAATCAATTACTTTAATGTTTTAAGCACTTATTTCTCCGATTGACATCGCCTAATCAAAATATTAAATTAAAATTACAGACTTGATTATTGTACTGCTAATAATTGTACAGATTTCAAATAAATAAATGAAAAATGAAAAAAAAATCCCGGCTCTTTCGACACTTTTTTTGCAAGTTTTATCCAATCCCTAGTTTATATACAAGCTGTACATTATATACTGGCAGTATTTATAAGTTTATATATTGAATTGTTTATTCTTTTGTAAATCAAAATTATTTCTAGGGGACATGTGTCCCGGAATAAGAATAAAAATTTTCATTTAATTTCATAACCTTCACGGTACCCTAGATGCTTCTGGAAGATCTTCCGAGGAGCCTAGTAGCTAGGTCTGCGGTAGGACGTGTGGTCGGACCCTAAGACCCATGGTTTAGGACGGAATCCCTAAACACCGACCAACACTCCCACATTCAAACCAACAGCTCGCTAATCCAATCCTTTAGTTTCGCATTTCCGGGCTTATCAAAGGAATTTATCAGGCTTACTCGGCCTTTTATTCATGCCTATTTAAGCCGATGGTATTTCTGCGGGAGAAGCACCCCTGCTCAATTCTTCATGGAAATCACGCCTTTTCGTTAAAGGGTCGACGTTTGAGGCTGACACAGAATTCTATTACTGGAACACAACGTGACAATTATTTAATCGCGTGATAACCTATTCAAATTATTCAAGGTTCCTCGGTCCGATTATTAAATTGTAGCACGTTCCGCAGGAATGGAACAATTGTGGTTCTACTTATAAAGATTAGAAAATCATTTCATATTTATCAATACTATCTAATAAGCATCCAAAAAAAATTTTTTTTTACCGTCACTTTCATTATTTTTCTCTTCAATTGTCTCTCTCTCTCTCTATACGTATATATATATATATATATATATATATATATATATATATATATATATATATATATATTTATATATATTATTTTTCAGGTATTTCTGACCTTTATTTACGTCCAATTATTTATTCTTTATACATGGCCAAGGTAAAAAGAATAGTACTCCAATTTTCTTTGTACTATTTATTCTTTGTACGCCCTACACTTTGTACTAAAATTAATTCAAAATGTAATGTACATAAGGTTAAATGTAAAGATTGTAACAAATGCTACATAGGCGAATCATCACAAATACTAAAAAATAGAATTAAGCAACATGCCAAAAATATAGACGAGAAATCAAATAAAACAGCTCTAACGGACCACGCATTTAAGAACGGACATAGATTTGACTTGGACGACATAGCAATAGTTGACAAGGACAGAAACAGCTCTAACGGACCAGGCATTTAAGAACGGACATGCATTTGACTTGGACGACATAGCAATAGTTGACAAGGACAGAAACAGCTCTAACGGACCACGCATTTAAGAACGGACATAGATTTGACTTGGACGACATAGCAATAGTTGACAAGGACAGAAACAGCTCTAACGGACCAGGCATTTAAGAACGGACATGCATTTGACTTGGACGACATAGCAATAGTTGACAAGGACAGAAACAGCTCTAACGGACCACGCATTTAAGAACGGACATACATTTGACTTGGACGACATAGCAATAGTTGACAAGGACAGAAACAGCTCTAACGGACCAGGCATTTAAGAACGGACATACATTTGACTTGGACGACATAGCAATAGTTGACAAGGACAGAAACAGCTCTAACGGACCAGGCATTTAAGAACGGACATACATTTGACTTGGACGACATAGCAATAGTTGACAAGGACAAAAACAGCTCTAACGGACCAGGCATTTAAGAACAGACATACATTTGACTTGGACGACATAGCAATAGTTGACAAGGACAGAAACAGCTCTAACGGACCACGCATTTAAGAACGGACATACATTTGACTTGGACGACATAGCAATAGTTGACAAGGACAGAAACAGCTCTAACGGACCGGGCATTTAAGAACGGACATACATTTGACTTGGACGACATAGCAATAGTTGACAAGGACAGAAACAGCTCTAACGGACCACGCATTTAAGAACGGACATAGATTTGACTTGGACGACATAGCAATAGTTGACAAGGACAGAAACAGCTCTAACGGACCAGGCATTTAAGAACGGACATACATTTGACTTGGACGACATAGCAATAGTTGACAAGGACAGAAACAGCTCTAACGGACCACGCATTTAAGAACGGACATACATTTGACTTGGACGACATAGCAATAGTTGACAAGGACAGAAACAGCTCTAACGGACCATGCATTTAAGAACGGACATACATTTGACTTGGACGACATAGCAATAGTTGACAAGGACAGAAACAGCTCTAACGGACAACGGATTTAAGAACGGACATACATTTGACTTGGACGACATAGCAATAGTTGACAAGGACAGAAACAGCTCTAACGGACCACGCATTTAAGAACGGACATACATTTGAGTTGGACGACATAGCAATAGTTGACAAGGACAGAAACAATATCAAGCGAAAAATAAAGGAAAATATCCACATTATTAAACTCTGTAAATAAGCAGACAGAAATTAAATTTTTAAATGAAATATTTTACAATAACATTAGAAAATAGCGAACAGTCCAAGGGGAAAAAAAACAACAATAGTACAGGCCTTTATAGAACTTATCGTAATAAGCTGATTACTAAGCCTCTCGACACAGGTGATTTAGCTACCCTCAGTCTTAGTATGGGTGGCGAGCTATCCACACATGGGGTATGCTGATTACTAAGCCTCTCGATACAGGTGATTTAGCTAGCCTCAGTCTTAGTATGGGTGGCGAGCTATCCACACATGGGGTATGCTGATTACTAAGCCTCTCGATACAGATGATTTAGCTTGCCTCAGTCTTAGTATGAGCGGCGAGCTATCCACACATGGGGTATGCTGATTACTAAGCCTCTCGATACAGGTGATTTAGCTAGCCTCAGTCTTAGTATGAGTGGCGAGCTATCCACACATGGGGTATGCTGATTACTAAGCCTCTCGATACAGGTGATTTAGCTAGCCTCAGTCTTAGTATGAGTGGCGAGCTATCCACACATGGGGTATGCTGATTACTAAGCCTCTCGATACAGATGATTTAGCTTGCCTCAGTCTTAGTATGGGTGGCGAGCTATCCACACATTGGGTATGCTGATTACTAAGCCTCTCGATACAGGTGATTTAGCTAGCCTCAGTCTTAGTATGAGTGGCGAGCTATCCACACATGGGGTATGCTGATTACTAAGCCTCTCGATACAGGTGATTTAGCTAGCCTCAGTCTTAGTATGAGTGGCGAGCTATCCACACATGGGGTATGCTGATTACTAAGCCTCTCGATACAGGTGATTTAGCTAGCCTCAGTCTTAGTATGAGTGGCGAGCTATCCACACATAGGGTATGCTGATTACTAAGCCTCTCGATACAGGTGATTTATCTAGCCTCAGTCTTAGTATGAGTGGCGAGCTATCCACACATGGGGTATGCTGATTACTAAGCCTCTCGATACAGGTGATTTAGCTAGCCTCAGTCTTAGTATGAGTGGCGAGCTATCCACACATAGGGTATGCTGATTACTAAGCCTCTCGATACAGGTGATTTATCTAGCCTCAGTCTTAGTATGAGTGGCGAGCTATCCACACATTGGGTATGCTGATTACTAAGCCTCTCGATACAGGTGATTTAGCTAGCCTCAGTCTTAGTATGAGTGGCGAGCTATCCACACATGGGGTATGCTGATTACTAAGCCTCTCGATACAGGTGATTTAGCTAGCCTCAGTCTTAGTATGAGTGGCGAGCTATCCACACATGGGGTATGCTGATTACTAAGCCTCTCGACACAGATGATTTAGCTAGCCTCAGTCTTAGTATGAGTGGCGAGCTATCCACACATGGGGTATGCTGATTACTAAGCCTCTCGATACAGGTGATTTAGCTAGCCTCAGTCTTAGTATGGGTGGCGAGCTATCCACACATAGGGTATGCTGATTACTAAGCCTCTCGATACAGGTGATTTAGCTAGCCTCAGTCTTAGTATGAGTGGCGAGCTATCCACACATGGGGTATGCTGATTACTAAGCCTCTCGATACAGGTGATTTAGCTAGCCTCAGTCTTAGTATGAGTGGCGAGCTATCCACACATGGGGTATGCTGATTACTAAGCCTCTCGATACAGGTGATTTAGCTAGCCTCAGTCTTAGTATGGGTGGCGAGCTATCCACACATGGGGTATGCTGATTACTAAGCCTCTCGATACAGGTGATTTATCTAGCCTCAGTCTTAGTATGAGTGGCGAGCTATCCACACATGGGGTATGCTGATTACTAAGCCTCTCGATACAGGTGATTTAGCTAGCCTCAGTCTTAGTATGAGTGGCGAGCTATCCACACATGGGGTATGCTGATTACTAAGCCTCTCGATACAGATGATTTAGCTTGCCTCAGTCTTAGTATGGGTGGCGAGCTATCCACACATGGGGTATGCTGATTACTAAGCCTCTCGATACAGATGATTTAGCTTGCCTCAGTCTTAGTATGGGTGGCGAGCTATCCACACATGGGGTATGCTGATTACTAAGCCTCTCGATACAGGTGATTTATCTAGCCTCAGTCTTAGTATGAGTGGCGAGCTATCCACACATGGGGTATGCTGATTACTAAGCCTCTCGATACAGGTGATTTAGCTAGCCTCAGTCTTAGTATGAGTGGCGAGCTATCCACACATGGGGTATGCTGATTACTAAGCCTCTCGATACAGATGATTTAGCTTGCCTCAGTCTTAGTATGGGTGGCGAGCTATCCACACATGGGGTATGCTGATTACTAAGCCTCTCGATACAGGTGATTTATCTAGCCTCAGTCTTAGTATGAGTGGCGAGCTATCCACACATGGGGTATGCTGATTACTAAGCCTCTCGATACAGGTGATTTAGCTAGCCTCAGTCTTAGTATGAGTGGCGAGCTATCCACACATGGGGTATGCTGATTACTAAGCCTCTCGATACAGATGATTTAGCTTGCCTCAGTCTTAGTATGGGTGGCGAGCTATCCACACATGGGGTATGCTGATTACTAAGCCTCTCGATACAGATGATTTAGCTAGCCTCAGTCTTAGTATGGGTGGCGAGCTATCCACACATGGGGTATGTGCAATGTAACATTATTTTTATTATACTTTAACAATAGATTTAGGGTTAGGATATAGTATAGAAAATGTAATTTGATTCGTTTATAATATATTAATGACATAAATTTAATGGATTTACGAAAATGAAAAATATGTTATTAAAAATTTGTTAAACATTTTAGGATGTAATTTATTGGTAATTGGCTTAGTTCGTTAACCATCAAAATCGTTCCATCATGGCTGGAAGTTTAATCCTGGGCCAAAAGTAAATTTATCCGGTCCTGTCCATTGTTCTAGCTTCAGCCTAAATAAAAATGGATGTTATGCCTTTTGGTTAGTTGACGATATTCTTCTCGAGGCAGAATTTGAAAGTTGGTTTTTGGATCATCTCTAAGTTGCAATAGCTCTAATGCTTTAAGTAATAACGTGTTGGCTATCTTGAGTGAGTAAGTGATGAATGTCATGTGGAATGTCCAAGTAGTCGCTGTCCTTGCAGTCTGTCAGGATGTGTTTTATTGCTAGTTGCATGTTACAAGTTCTGAATAATGTAATAATAATAATATTAATGAATAAAGTAATTATGTAGATATAATAATGTACGTTATAAGTCTATAGATAATAATAATGTATGATGTATGTATAATGTAAATATAAACAATTAATATAGATATAGTGCAATAATATACGCATATGTATGTATGTGTGTGTATGTGTATGTATATATATGGATATATGTATGATATGTGTTTCTGTGGGGGCGAGGTTAGCTCAGTGGTAGAGCACTGGACTAATAAGCTGGAGGCCTGAGTTCAAATGCCGAGCAATCACTAAAGATTTTTTCTTCTAGTGTCTTCGTTCATGGGTTGAATTCGGCCCCCTGGCCGTCCCTAGGCCAACCCAGCCTTTAATTAATTTAATAATGGGTACCTTGGGTGCTAATGACTCTAGCAGTCGAAGCAGCCAAGGGGAAAATCAGGCGGCCGGAGCATAGTACTGACCACACTATCTCCCTAGTGTGCCGTATGGTCATGAATCAGATACCTCTATAGTATCTGCCCCTCAGGGCCCTCGTGGCCTGTTAAGGGACTGATTTTTTTTTTTTGTGTTTCTGTATGTACATGTATAGATAAAGACATACTGTAATATATTAATATACACATAATGGTATAATATATTACATAATAATATTGTTTCCATATACACAATGTGTAAATGTAATTTTGTAATCATGTAATCATCATTTATTGTCAAATCATTACATCATTTATTGTGTAAATGTACTTTTGCAGTCATGTAATCATCATTTATTGTCATATCATCACATCACTATTTATTGTTAAATCATCATTTATTGTGTAAATGTACTTTTGCAATCATGGAATCATCATTTATTGTCATAGAGTATATCTCTAAAAGCTGCGAAACTTTTAATAAATAAATAAAAATAGAATAAAGTCATGCACACGGCCTGTTCTCGCCTAGTAATTAAATTGCAATTTCAATATCTCCTTTATTGATTTTTACAATCTGTAAAAATATGTACAATAAGTAAATTTGAACTAACAATGGCAACACACTGGATGAGATGAGGGAGAAAGCAGACATTACTGCTACTCCCAATAAAATTGGTTGAACTATGTACACTATTTACAATATTTACACAATTTCTTGCAATAAGTTGTCTCGTGGCCAATGGCGGTGGAGGCGGCGAGGAGGATAGTAATTAATGAGCGAGTATGTAATGAAGGGCTAATTCTGAGCCTCGTTATCACGACTTCTTCCCTTCTTGTCAGTCGATTAGTCGATGACCAGGAATTTACGGTCTCCTGTATTTCTTGTAGTTTGTTGTCGGTTGCTTGTTATATAGTTTTTGGTAAGTTGGTGAATATCTTCCTGATGATCCCAACTCCTTTACTTCCTAATGGGCGCTTCTAAGCTAACGATTTAAACACAAAAACCTCCTCTCCGTTTAATAAAATATGAGTTGATAATATCTCTCTTTCCCTGCTGCTCCAGTCGAGCTGCTCTTTATTCCATTGATAAGATCTTATCAATGTTTGGTTGTCAGATATATTTGTGACGATTCTGCAACAGTATTGAAGACATTAAACAAAATGTTCAGGACTGTAATTTCGTTTAAGACAATATTTTATCTCACACACATATATATGTGCATATAGTTCTGCATACGCCGTGTTCTCGCCTAGTAATTTTTTTTTTTTTTTTTTTTTTTTTTTTTTTTTTTTTTTTTTTTTTTTTTTTTTTTTTTTTTTACGGCTCATCTACATCTAGGTCATTAGCGCCGACATCCAGGGTGCAGCGAGGAATTTTACCAGCGAGCCGTGGGATGATAAAATTCCTGCCGGAGGTTGGGAATCGAACCCACCATCTCCCGCTTATGAATCCAAGGCGCTAGCCATTAGACCACGGGAGACCCCTCGCCTAGTAATTGAATGAGAGTTAATATGTAATGAATGACCTACTCTGAGCCTCGTAATCACGACTTCTTCCCTTCTTGTCAGTATATTACTCGATGTACAGGGATTTACGGTCTCCTGTATTTCTCGTAGTTTGTTGTCGGTTGCTTTTTATATAGTTGTTGGTAAGTTGGTGAATATCTTGTAACGTAATTCGTTTTTCGTCCACGATTTCTTTTTCTCTCCGTCTTTTCCAATTAAGAATTCTTAATTTAATAAAATTTATGACTGGCTGCATATATCTAATGCTGAATATCGTTAGGATTTAGAACAATGTGCTGAAATAACACAATTATAAAAGCTGGCTAGGACGAGAGTGATAAAGAATTTAGAGGAAAAGAGATATACAGAGAGAAAGAGAGTAAGTGAACCTTTAACTTTAGAACCTCCCTTATACAAGCAGGGCTGCCAACCTTTCCGTCTGTATCTCCAATTTCCCAACAGAACTAGTCCAGACATCTTCCCTCTATTCCACAACCTCTATATCTCCAGCAAATGAACAACTCCCTGAATCCAGACGGAGAGGAAAAGGACTTTATTCTCTGCACAGGATGGAAGATTGTTCTGAGAACATGTTTACTAAATTACATACATAATATGGAAGAAGAATGAAAACTTACTCCTGTTGAATATTTTACTGTATCCAGCAGTAAGATATCGTATAAAATGTTATTTCAGATTCATAAGTCCAAGTTTACTAAACATTTCATGAAAGAGATAAACATTAAAAATAGGAGATTTAGCCCCGTCGACTTACATATTGTTCTGAGAATATTGATGCCAAATTACATACAAAATATCAAAGAAGAATTTTTTATTTATTTATTTATTGTTGTTAGTTTCGCAACAAGGGCGACGACCTCATTAGAACGGCAGAATCAAAGTCAGTCAGTTGGTAGTCAAGTGATAGACAGTTGGTTATAAGATAAACGAAGGTAACAAAAAGTATTAAAAAAAAATAAATAAATAAAATTAAAAAAGAAAATATAAAAATATTATATACAATAAAATAATATAGAATGAAATGTTTCCATTAAAAATGATATATAGTTATACTTTCGAGTAAATGTGTGTACGAAGTGTTTGAATGTACGAGCTACCTTCGGTCAGTAAGTCGTGAGGAATCGTTAAGTTGCTGCGTTGTCTACAGTCCGTCAGGATATGTTTTACAGTTAATGTTCTGTTGCATAGTCTACACATTGGTCTTTCCTTTCTGTCGAGTAAGTATGAGTGGGTAAGTCGGGTGTGGCCTATACGGAGTCTGCATAAAATCACTTGGTCTTGTCGAGTGAATGATTCTGTTACCCAGGCTTTGGTCGTGTTCTTAATTTCTCTTAATTTGCATTCACTCTTCAGCCAATTTTCTTCCCATTCATACAGTGTGTTAGTGTGTATGGTTTTGTTTATGTCAGACGTTGTCACTGTTTTTACGTCGGATTCAGGTCGGTTTGTAGCTAGTTTTGCAGTATGTCCACAGCTGTACTCATTTTTATGTCTTCGTGTCCAGGTCAGAGTTGGGCTTATTCTAATAACTTTTTATTTAAGTAACGAATAAAAGGTAATTTTTTATCCGTTATTAGTTAATCATAAAACCACGGATGACCAATTATCCGTTATTCGAGAAACGGGTGAATTATCTTTTATTCGTCATTTGATTATCCGTTATCGATTATTCGTTATCCGTCCACAATACCACTTTTTTCTATCCATTCGGCCAAAAACAAACTGTTCGTTTGCATATGGCATTGCACTCTTTAAAACAATATTTAAACATCAAGAAATTGTTTTTTAAGTACAACACGGCACTTCCATCGTCAGCACCAGTCGAACGGCTGTTCTCTTTTGCTTCCATAACGGATATTCCAAAAAGCAATCGACTCTCTGATGAAATGTTTGAGAAAAGAGTAGTTTTAAAATCTATGTTGAATTTAATTTAAAGTTTAATTATAAATTTTAATAATAATGTAATACATAATTATATTTAATAATAATTTAAATAATTACATATTATATTATATTTAAATAATAAATAAATACATTATGATTAAGTAGTAAATTGGTTTTCTACACATCTTCCAAATATAAAAATCATCTTTCGGATGAAAATTTATCCATCGAATTAAAATTCATCTGTAAGATGAAAAATTATTTCAAATGAAATCTTAAGATAAAAGATGACGGATAACTTTACGTAAATGGTAATAATTTCGAATAACGGATAACGGATATCCGAAAATTATAGATGACAAATAACGAATAACCTAGGTTATTCGTCATCCGTTACCCGAAGAAAATTTTTCCCAACTCTGGTCCAGGTAGCCATAGAAGAGTAATATGCTTCTTTATACTTTGTAGAATGTTTATACATTATAAAAATTCTAGAAAGTATATTATGCTTTGGATAATAGGATGTGTACTGTAAATGTTCTGTAAGGACATTAAGGAACTTAAGGAATTAAGAAGGAAGAATTAAACCTTACTCCTGTTGCATATTTTACTGGATACAGCCGCTACAAATAGAATCATGGCATTCCAGAAGTAATGTAGTTTTTTAATATTCTGTCTCTCTATGTTCCCTCCTAGATAAGTAGTTTTTTTATTGTGTTAAATAATGTGTCATCAAAATTAACGCTACTATATATTTTTTTGCAATTTATTATAGCATGGTTGCCGTCACACTATATGTTATTCATCAATTGATAAGTAATCAAAGTATAATGTTTCTTGACACTGCGGTGCTCCGGACACGTGTCAACAAACAGATATCCTAGAGATAACGCAGTATCTACAACAGAAGTTATACCTGTACAGGTTAAAATTCGTTGTCAATAATAAATATACGTTAAAATTTAAAGAAATTATGTTTCTCAGATGTCATTTGGAAACACCCATTATATTGGCGAGCATTACCAAGACGTGTAGTGACTGGGGATGCTGATGGGTAAGAAGGCTGTGCAAGGGTTCGGGATATTATTACCTCATAGCTGGGGGGTGATTTTGTCCCTCATAGCTTAAAACTTAAAAGAGTGGCAGTTTATTTCTATTAATTCAAGGATTGCTATCATAATTGAAATTAACCGCAATTAAAAATAATATTATGAAATAAATACAGTGCGGTAACAGCTGTTCTGTTATCGTCCTAGCAACGCATGTTTCCTAGGCGAGCATGCTGTCATTAAAACTATAAATTCAAACCCCTCTAAAAATACCTACAAATTTGAATATAAAAAAAAAACTTTTTTAGCAAGTATTTTCATCCTAAAGGGAGTGTCCATGCAAACTTTCAAATTTTTCTGTCGAGTGATTTGGCCTGGGCGATGATAGGTCAGTGAGTGAGTATTTGACAAATATATAGTGGATTTAATTTTTAACGTTCATTATAATTAGCTCAGAGCCCCAGTCAGTTTTAATAATCTTTAGAAAGCCATAGAAAATCCTGGATAGTTGATTTTAAGGATCAAACTATTG
Organism: Gonocerus acuteangulatus; assembly: GCA_946811695.1. Taxonomy (NCBI): domain Eukaryota; kingdom Metazoa; phylum Arthropoda; class Insecta; order Hemiptera; family Coreidae; genus Gonocerus; species Gonocerus acuteangulatus. The sequence goes on from OX328126.1 coordinate 86,593,353, forward strand.
AAATCGTACCAATAAGCCCTTTCGTTGTTACAACAAATCATGAATACATTCTTTGTGTATCTTCCCCTCCCCCTGTTACCAAGAAACGCTCGGATGTTAAGAAACTGAATGAAGACAAGTGAAAAGTACTCATCACTAGCAATTTCTTCGAGGAAATATGAAATGTTGAACTGTTTTTTAATAATTATGATAAAATATTTTGATAATGAGTCAGTGAGTGGTATTTGACAAATTATTGTAGATTTTTTCGGTTGGTGACATTTATTTCTCCCGTTCTGAAATTTCATTTGCAATGTATCTCTGAAGACACCCCTTACGCCATGTTATGCTTTGGGAATGCTGGTTCATCTTATCGAAAACGAGTAGAAATATATGGAAAAAATGGCATTAGCTTGCGAAAAGTGCAGCGGTGTTTTGAACGTTTTTGAACAGGAAACCGTAAGTTTGACGACCAACTCCAAGGTTTCAAGTTCCTCCAAGGTGAGCAAGGTTTCAGTGTATTGCCGTCGAAAAGATCTTCAAATGATAATGGATAGACGATAATAGCAACAAAAAAAAAACTTAGTAGGAGTGTCAAATGTGGTGTCGTTCGAATGGTCTTGGAAAAATAATTGATAAGTATTTTTTTTACTGGCCAAATGGCTTGGGAAACCTTCCAACCAGAGATCTCGAAATTTTGCAAAAATCAAAAGTGGAAAATTTCGAATACACAAAAGTTCCAACTTTTGGGTTTTGTGCCCATGGAGACTTTTGTTCAGAAAGACTTTCTCTATCCAACGAGCATAGTTTCGTTCAATTTGACCGAAAGCCATTTTCCATTAGGAAAGGGCGGGGTCCTTTTACTTCTAGCCCTGGATTGACACCGTGGGGTGAAAAATACCCCACACTTTGTTCTATGGCGTGTTTCTTAAATTCTGTAAATCAGCGAGACTCTCTCCTTCTTTCTAAATAATCGGATGTGTATTATCTTTTTTGACCTAATATAAACAAGGCCAGTTGTCTGTTAATCGCTGCATTAGAAGGTCGCGAGTTGTGTATGGGGTATTTTTTACCCCACGGTGTAGTTAACGTATGTCTTTTTCGCTCATCTGATAAATCTTCACGGGTCGATTACTTTCATGTTGCGGCTTTCCGAGTGACAAAATGGCCTGAAAACTGCCTACAAAAGGTGTTCTCTTTGATTTGGACTACCAACTGGTGAAAGCTGATGTGGCAGTTAGTGCCCAACTGGAGAACATACCAAAACCACTGAAGACACTCATGCTTGTTGTGGGAACATTTTTTGTTCCCCTAAGGGTCCTCAATATCACCTGCCACAATATGACTAGACATTTACGGGACACCCTGTATAAGTTCAAGTTGCCTGAACATCCCATGAAGAAGAAAAACATTCAAAGTAGGAGATGCAGCTGTGAGGGAAACATTTTCCCCCGTCCTACTGAAAAAGGGCGAATTATGTAAAACTCAAGATAATAACTGAAATTATTCTTGATGATCCCAACTTCTTTACTTGCTAATGGGCGCTTCTAAACTAACGATTTAAACACAAAAACCTCGTCTCCGTTTAATAAAACATGAGTTGATAATATCTCTCTTTCCCTGCTACTCCACTCGAGCAGCTTTTTATTCAATTGATAAGGTCTTATCAATGTTTGGTTGTCAAATATATTTGTGACGTTTCTGCAACTGTATTGAAGACATTAAACAAAATGTTCAGGACTGTATTTCGTTTAAGACAATATTTTTTTGTAATATTTCAATATTTTATCACACACACACACACACACACACACATATATATATATATATATATATATATATATATATATATGGAGGGCCGGTGGCCGTAAGTGTTAAGGCGTGAGCACTTACGTGCCAAGGGTCGTGGGTTCGACTCCCACTAAGGGGTGGTGGCTTTTCTTTAGAAAAAAGAAAAGGCATCAGCCCTATCCTGGCTGGAAAATGGAGGTAACGTATAGATAACCCGTACTAAAATACTTCGTTAATAATAATGGACGTTAAAATTTAAATAAATAAATAAATATGTGTATATATATATATATATATATATATATATATATATATATATATATGTATACATATATGTAAAAAACTCGTATTTATTTTTTTAATTTGTATTTGTGCATGACTAACAGATTTTAGAACTACTGGCACATAAGTGTTATGTTTTTTCTATTACTGAAGGACATTAGTGAAAATTAATTTTTAAAAGTAATTTTAATGTTAATAATTGAAATAGGATTGCCTCTGTAAATAGTAAATTTAAATGTCGTTTACAGGACTCATTTGTTTATTTTGGTATAAATTCCCAAGGATTTTTTTTTTCCTAACCCCACTTAAGATGAATGAAAAAGAAAAAGCGTGCAAGGAAGGACATGATGAAAACGAAAATGAAAGAAAAACGTGAAGAAATGCAAAAGAAAACTAAGGACCTCGAACACAACAGGCGAGTGTAAGGGCCACAGGTAGAGGGAGGATGCGGGAGTGATATCGAATATAAGGGGATTATAGGATATCGAATATAAGGGGTTATATAAGGGGACACCTACACTGGACCCGTTCCGATCCGATCCAATAGCCACCGACTTTCGGAAGAAAAACAAACACATGCATCTCAATGGAGGTGCCTACATTGGTCCCGACCCGACTTCGATCCAATCCGATGGCCACCGATTCTTGGCCATTCAAACGTGTTTGTTTCTAGACCGATTTCGGATCGACAAAGCAAAATGGCGCCTACCCACATATTTTGTTTCAAAAACGTCTACAGGTTCTAAATCTTATCCGATTTCAATGCATTGTTTTTTAAAATCAAAGGAAACAAAATGTAGAACAACTTTGTCAATTCACATTTTTGTTTTTTGTTTCCTTTGTTTATTAAATTGTGTGGAAAGATGTTTATAACCATCCAACGTCTCTAACCTTCCTATGTTTATAACCTTCCAATGCTTATAACCTTCTAGTTAACTTCTTGTAAATAATTTTAAAATATGGATACCAATACTTCTCTTACCTCCAACATTCAACCTAATCGAAGTTTTCTATGCTTATTAGGTAGTATTTCTTAAATTAATCACTCATTTTCACTTCACTACGGGGTCATTACAGACGAGCTGTGACTAAATCGGATTGGATTGGGTCAAGACCAATGTAGGCACTCATGTCGGCCGTTGTCAATCAAACGAAGTCAGATCGGATAGGGAGAAATACGGGTCCAATGTAGGTGCAGCCTAAGAGGCGCTGAGGGGACTGCAGCCCCCGGAAATCTAAAAATGAAAAAAATAAGATCACGTGGTTCATAAACTTTTTGGGTGTAATTTCGTTTTAGTTGGCTAACTATTTCGAGTTGTAGATTGTTAGTATTCCATACCCCCCAAATTCCCAAGCTCCCCACCCCCACCGATATTATTTCCTATATACGCCCTTGATATACATAAATATTATATTGACTTTTAAAATTGCCTTATTTTGGTGTTTTTGTCTCTCTACGGCCCTTCCTATGACAGCTACATCGAATAGCGGTACTGTATCTAGTTAATCGACACTTATCCGATGTTCGATAAAATACTCTACAGATTTCTGCACTACAGAGTGTGTCGAATTGTCAATCTTCAGTAGGCTGGAATATTATGCGGAATTCATCTGCAGGGTAAACTGGTGTAATTAAATGATCTGATTGTTGATGACCATGTGCCGGTTTGAAGTAAAGGTGCTTCTATTGGTCCGCTGGTGATGATATTGCAAAGATATTCCACTTAGGCGATAGTACGATGTGCCCTCAATCTATTTTGGTGATTGTTTACAGGGGTCTTTGTTTGAAGTAAAGGTGCTTCTCTTGGTCCGCTGGTGATGATATTGCAAAGATATTCCACTTAGGCGATAGTACGATGTGTCCTCAATCTATTTTGGTGGTTGTTTACAGGGGTCTTTGTTTGAAGTAAAGGTGCTTCTTTTGGTCCGCTGGTGATGATATTGCAAAGATATTCCACTTAGGCGATAGTACGATGTGTCCTCAATCTATTTTGGTGGTTGTTTACAGGGGTCTTTGTTTGAAGTAAAGGTGCTTCTTTTGGTCCGCTGGTGATGAAGACCGCATCCTGTTACTTTTGATGTAGGAGTAGTGATTTTTAACAATGATTCAGCGCATGCGCATAACTCCTTTGCATTTCTATTGGAGGATTTCTATGATCAATTCTATTGGTTCTTGCTGGGAGTAAAGTAACCTTCAACAGTGAATTAGCGTTTGTTTGTGAAAAAGCTCTGCTTATGTTAGTGAGAAAAAATGGGTCTTTTACAATTAGGTCGCGATGTTCCTGACAAGGAAAAAGCGATTGGTTTCTTACTCGCAAAAATTAATATAATTCTATTAATTTTAGCGAGTTGGATTGACTAGAGTTTTGATATATTTTTAAGCGAGCGGAAACGCATAGAAAGTATGTCCATAAGGCTAAATAAATGTAAAATATTTGAAAAGAGAGAAAAAAAGGAATAAAATAGGTGTGTTTACAAATATCATTGTTTATGTCATCCTTCAAAACCTGCAAAACTTACTATTGATTTCAATCATATAACCCCTTTTATTAATAAATATTTCTTGCCATTATCTAATATGGTTTATAACCATAGATAACGTGTCAATTAGTAATAGATAACCAGCAAAGAACCTATAAGCTAATCAGTAAGCTTATCAGCGAGTACGCATAACTGTTAAAAATCACTACTGCTACTTCAAAAGTAACTGGATATGGTCTTCGAAAAAAGACCTGTTTACTGTGATGATAGCCCAATGTGCCGAAAGTCCACTGCGTTGACAGTCCGCTTCGATGATAGTCTGCGGTGATGAGATAAACATAATGCTTACTCACCATCCTTGAGTAGGATTGTCTTTCTAAATAATGGATGATGATTGAAACCCCGATGTTATGAAAGGAGAAGCCTTAGAGTGTACGAGAAATGGCGGAAGCAGGCAGAAGGTGGAGTACCCACGATAAGACCCTAAAGGGCCCGAGGAAAGCTGCTTAAGGAGAACGAGGATATTCCAGGCCTAAAGAGGTTAAAGGATTGGTCCTATACTCGGGAACATGTCGGTAAATAACTCGCTTTAAGGACCTCAACATGAATCTCATGTGATGAAGGATCTGAAAGTGATATTCGAGGTAAAGCAGCTTTTTCCGAGAAGTATCAGGGATTCCTTATAGCGGTTGAATTCCTCCTAGACCACGAAGGATGTTTATAGTGTGAGAGACACAACTTATCACTTCCGGAAAGCTTAGAGCGGGCTCGACGTCGCCAGTTCTACAATCCTCCCAGTCCCCGTTCTGACTAGACGTGGGACTAGGTCGTCATTGGCTGAAGGTGCCTCCACCTTCCCTTAACATTTTCAGGACCGATGGCTTCGAAAAGAATGTCCACCAGGGCCCAAGTCTTCTTTTTGTATAGTTATTTCGGCAAACATTTTTTTTTAAAAAATAAATAAGTGAAGAAACTTTTAAAATGAAGTAGTTTTAGTGGATTAATTACAATTTAGTAAAATTTCAAATGCGCCACGATAGCGGGTCCGCTTAAGGATGTTTTCAGGCGGATTCAGTATCATACGATACCAGACGCGCAAACCTAACCGGGAATACGTAATGAGGTCCAAAATCAAATACGAAGCGTATAGAACAAGGCCCGGAAGAGCGGGATCGAACGAAAACCAAGCTATCTGCTGACGCATATGCCACGACGCTGGGCCCGCAGAACACTTCTCTGTGACGCATATGTCGCTGGGCCCCAACGTGTTAACCGTTGCACAGTGGGCCAAAGGACATATCGTGTTTAAAAAAGGCTACAGCCTCTAAATGTTCACCGATTTCAATGCACTTTTTTAAAAAAGTAAAAGCTAATAAACTTTAGAACAACGTTTTCAAGATTTTTGTTTTTTTGCTACCCCTGTTTGTTAAATAACGTGTGAATAATTCACGAATTTTTACAATTGAACATAAAATAATATTTTATTTTTCATCTAACTTAATATCATCACTGATATCGTTGAAATTAAACATTAAAATACTGATAAGTTATGAAAAAAATCAAAATCTATTTGAAAATCTATTGGAAAATCATATTATTTTAATTAATCTCATTGTTGAATTAAGATAAATTTACGTTTTGAAAATGTCAGTCTGATTTATTCCAAGTTAAATCAGGATTTAAATGTTTTAATTTCAAAGATATCAGTGCTGATATTAAGTTAGATGAAAAATAAAATATTATTTTATGTTCAATTATAAAGTTTCGTGAATGCAACGGGGTTCTGGGGATCACCGTCGAGCCTCAGTGCCTTCATGGTTCTCCGGCGTTCGTTTTCCTCTTAGTAATCGGCAAGGGCTTCAGCCTGCTCAGCTGGTGACTGGAGGTGATTGCCGTCGGAGAGGAGGATGTCTCGTCACTTGGTGACCGTCCTCGTAGGTCCGCCGGAGCTGCTCGTGCCAGAGGGCGGTTTCCCATTGAGCAGACAGCTGCGCAGGGTCATAGCATTGATAGGGGCCCTCAGGGTTATTCAAAAATGAGATTAAATGAAATAATATAATTTTGAATGATTTGAAAATATATTTTAATTTTTTTCCTAGTCTAATCAGGATTTGAATGTTTAATTTGAACGATATCAGTGCTGATATTAAATAGATATTAGATAGATAACTTAGATAAAAAATAAAGTATTATTTTATGCTCAATTGTAAAAAAATCGTGAATCATTCACATGTAATTTAATAAACAGGAAAAAAAAAAAAAAAAAGAACTTGGCTAGACAAAGTTGTTTTAAATTTTATTAGCTTTCATTTGAAACAAAAAGTGCATTGAAATCCGTTAACATGGGCCCACTGTGCGTCGTCAGCCAAGTGACAAGTTATATCACTCGGACAAAGAAGGACAAGGTTCTGTCGAGCCTGAATTTCTTTTCCATTTATCAGTCATAGAAGAAACTCAATAATTTTTATATTCAATATTTATTCTATTAATTAGAACAGAAGGGCAAATCGCAATGGTTTTAGACATTCCATGAATAGACTATAACAACTTATAGTGTCATAGGTATAACTTGTTAAATGGGGAAAGTGTAGAGGGGACTCAACGTTGCCAGTTCTACAACCCTCCGAGCCCCCGCTCTGTCTAGGTTCTGGACTAGGAGAGGGAGGAGTAGCAGCCCAGCAAGGCCGCCATTAGCTAGAGACGCCTCCACCTTCCCCTACCCGTACACAGCCAAGTTACAAGTTATATCTCCTAAACTATAGTATTTGAATGGGACGAATATTAGAAATATAGGTAAAAGCGTTTCGTGTTAAAAATAGTAACAAAAGTCCTTCCTGCTGAAAACAAGTAGGAAATCGATTTCCACGAAAAGTAAGTTTTCTCCAAAAGAGGGGATTTTCACAAGACGCTTCCTACTGGGAAAGCTCTGTACGCGAAAAGCATTCAGACGCTTCGTGAAGGAAATATACATACGTGCATGTTTCTTCCAATAAGGAATTTCTATAGTTTATTATAATTTGAGGAATAATCCGGTTATAAATGAGGATTTACAAGTAAAGAAAAGAGAATTTCATCCTGTTATACAGTTTTTACAATAATCCTCAATTTCTGCAGATTTTTTCAACTTCGGATGTGAATAGAATGCTCTATAACTTTTTCAATTTCTAGTGAAGAGAAAATTAAAATATTGTATTGATCAAATATTCATTTGCTATTTGCGTTTATCATTCCTTCATCACACAATTAAAAACACATTCTCTGAAACAATATATTAATTTTGACCCCCGTAAGAATGATATTCATTACAATTCCACTAATAGCTAATAAAAGTAAATTTTCCATCTGAGCCATAAAGCTGTTTATAAAGTTTATTATTGAATTGATAATATCCAAATGTGCAGCATACATAACGAATTCCTTCAATGAATAACACAGGCACACCCACAACAAAAAAAAATGGCCTTTTCAAAACACACCATACATGTATTCTTATGAATTTCCACAAGCATTTGAAGTTCAAATTTCGTATGAAGTCGTTTAAAAAGAAATAACTTCCATGGTTTTGAGGGTCGCTGAATTCGAATCCTGGTCGAGGTCTGTTTCAACCCATCGGCGCAAAATCAAAGTCTTTTCGAGAACAAATATGTCTATTTTGCAAAAAATGAATTTTGACTATTCATTGCAAAAAATGAATTTTGACTTTTCATTTTTTGCTAAATAAACAGATTTGTCCTTGAAATTACCTTGACTTTGCGCCGATGCACAGTGTCACGAGTATATGCGGTAAAAAATCAAAAATCGTATTTTTGTCTAGACAAGGATTATTATTTTTTTCTGCTATTAAAAAACTCGAACTTAAGAGAAAAAAAGTCCGACTCGCAGGAACTGCATCATCTTAGCGCGGTTCCGTTCTTATCCGAAGTGCGATTAGTAAAGGAATAGTAGCAGCTATCGGTAGGTTTTGATCTTTCGTTAAAAATATAAAATAAAATCTCAAAGAGAAGGAAGCTTAAAGCACCACACATAGAAACTGACAGTTTTCTAAGCGGATGGGACTCTCCCGTCATCGCGACGCTCACTCTAGGAAAACTCTATTACCAATATGATTCTTATTTTCTCAGCTTTAATGAAATACTCATTCCACCGTTAAATAAACTTAAAAAACAAAAGTGAGGTAAACAGTGACAAAAACCCGTTAAAAATAACAAAACTAACACTTTCGTAGTTTTAAGCACTTACTTCTCCGACTGACATTGCACCATCGAAATTTGCTTCAGAATCTTTTTTTAGAGAATTTAGTAAGCTTTTGAATGGTTAAATCGTACTTCCCACGATTTCTTAACTGTTTTGAAGATATTAAGGGGGAAAAATGGTGCTAATACCTACCGATAGCTGCTATATTCCTTCACTAATCGCACTTGAGATAAGAACGGAACCGCGCTAAGATTAAGCAGTTCCTGCGGGTTGGACTTTTTTTTGTCAGACAAATTAATGTATTATGTTTATATTATAATATAAATATTATGTTTATAAGAAGAGCAAATCACTTTAATTGCGGTGTAAAATATTGTTGCTAGCTAAATCTAAGTATTATAAAGCTCATAAGGAAAAAATGGTGCTAATGACTCAGATTTCGATACACCATAAAAGAAAAAAAAAATTAAGGACAATATACAAAGATTCCGAACCATTTCATGTCTGTTAATAAAAGATTTTATTCTAATCCCAATAACGCAACACTTATACACAAATAAACTTTTTTTAGGTACCTATTTAATACGTATAAAATAAGGTTATAATGAGCGATCCGCTGTGGCATACACCAAGTACTACCACCGTGTGGAGTGCAACTAGAATAGACCGGTACGTATGTACCACTGTGGTATGTAAAGAGCGGCTGTTCTGATACTGGCAAAAATTAGAAATACTACATTCCTAAAGTTGTTTGGAGGCTTATCTTTATGACTCTAGACAAAGACTTGAAGATGACGAGGGTACACAGGGAGACGAGGGTACCTGGGGACAGGGAAAACGCCCCCCACCCTAAGCCTCCTAGCTCCTCACCTTCGAATTCATATGATTTCGTTCAATGAATTTAAAAAAAAAAATAATAAATAGATAAAAACTTCTGAAAATAGGGAATACCAAAAACAATTCTAAAGAACGAAATCAACAGCAGTACAGTAATCTAGATATTCATAGGGCATCTTCGAATTCCAAGATACCGTTGAAACAAAATATTGTTTCTATATATACGTATCCTGTTTTATTGACTAATACATTTGACTACTATAAGCAATCACAAAAATAACGAGCAGTGAAAAAAAACTGTAGGAAACACACAAAAAGATTCGTTCAAATGAACGAAATTACCTATGTTTTAAGCACTTATTTCTCCAAATATGACCATCCCATCGCAAATGTCTTCAAAACATTTTTTGTAGAAAATTTAGTAACCTTTCGCATGGTAACCCTCCGTTTACCAATAATCCTAACCGTCTTCGAGATATTAGGGAATGTATACGAAGTTCCCAAAACATTTCATGTCTGTTAATAAAATATTTTATTCTAATCCTTCCTTAGCTCCAAACGTAACCGAAATTTTAACATATTAGTGTTGATGAAATTCAAACATGCAGAAAATGTTTCAACTGAATCCCATAATTTTAAGTATCAAAATCAAAGACAAAAAGAACAGTTCGAATAAGCGAAATCAATTACTTTAAAGTTTTAAGCACTTATTTCTCCGATTGACATCGCCTAATCAAAACTTTCATTAGAACCTTTTTTGTAGAGCATTTAGTAAGCAGTCTAATGGTAATCTTTTGTTTACCAAGATTCTCAACCTTTTCCGAGATATTAAGGAAAGTATACAAAGTTACCAAAACTTTTCATGTCTGTTCATAAAATATTTTATTCTAACCCTTCCTTAACTCCAAACGTAACATAACTTTCTACATATTAGTTTTAATGAAAGTAGAACATGCAGATAATGTTTCAACTGAATCCCGTGATTCTAAGTACCCAAACCAAAAACGGTATTCAAAAACTATTTTTCCAATTTTCTCGAAAACGGTTAAAGCTATTGCCTTGAAAATGGTTTCATTCGTTTTCCTAGCCCAAGAAGCCTATAAAAAGAGTACTTACAAGCTTATGAACTCAAAAACGTAAGCGTTACGATTTTTTCTGCGCGAATTTCGCCCCAAACGCCATCTTCCAGTGGGCGGATTTTGCTGGTTAACGAACTTGACCTTTCAAATTGGACGACTGATTTTTGAACCAATTTTCATCAAAATCGGACCATCAGGGAAGCCAGAAATGAGCGAACAGACAAATATATATATATATATATATATATATATATATATATATATATATATATATATATATATATATATATAAATATATACATATATATACGTATATATACAAATTTGAACCACCGTTATTTTCGGTCTCTAGGGGTTCTGAAACGCGAAATTTTCTAGTCGGCACTTCCGGATTGTTTCATTGTATCAACCTTATAAGCGGGGTTCCTCCCTATGGGGGAGGGAGGAACCGCGCTAAAAGAAGTTTTGACTTAAGAAAATAATTTATTATAGTATAAACTTACATAAAATGTATATGGGAAGTTACATATGCTATTCGCGAACTTATAAAAATTATATAAAGTCATTTTACTAACAAAAAAACTTATTTATTCTCAGAATCGCTTGATTGTAAACAAATACTATCATTTTTATTTTAAATTAAGTATGATAAAACTTTTGCTTCAATCTTGTTTTCGATTTTGGAGCTAACTTTACTTAAATTTTATTTATTTCAATTTCAATTGTTACATATCTTACTTAAAGTTAACAAATATGGATCTGAGAGGAGGAGAAGCATTTTCATTAAATCCATATTTTTATCAATACAAGAAGCAGTTAATGAAAGTCACTGGCATATACCATGAATAATGCTTCAGATATAATTCTTAAGTCTGAATAATTTATTCAGTTATTTTCGGCACATTGATTGATTTACCACTAGAAACCATTTTCAAAATGGTGCCCTAATTGATTATTAATGTTATCTCCAGTCCAGTAATATTGGCACTTAATTTTGGATTGCTAAAAAATATGGGGGCGGTTTTACCGTTGATAGTGGAACCAAAAGAAAGCTTTGGAGTATCGATTAATAATCCCATTTTCTCCTTGGAAAGTCCTTAGAAATAAGCTTAGCTGCAAACTCTATTTCGTCCGGAGATTTCATCTTTAACATGTCCCCAACTCGTGTCTTTCTTGTAGAGTATGATGCTTCCACGAAACTTACTTGCGCTCTTCCACGTGAAGGACCTGGTTGATAATTATCTCGTCAACATATTTCAAAATCATTGTCAGGAAGTTAAATTTTTATACTCAGCCAATCTTCGTATTTTGCTTTGAATTTCCCTGAAAACCTGTAACGGTGATCCTAATCTTGTTGAATATCCAAGCAAAACAATCTCAATCAATTTTCTTATATTCTCCTTAACTTCATCCTAACATTCAGATAAATTACATTCTTGCAGAATTCTATCAAATAAAGCATCGTATCTGGAGTTTTGTTCATTACTGCGCCATTCGTCTTATAGATTTCATTGGTTATGAAATCTAAAAACCACAATATCTCTGTAAGAAGCAGCTAAAAGCAGGTAAACTAGGTATCAAAATAATCGTGAAGCAATGTACTATTTATGGTTAAAGTATGAAAAAACCCGTTATTTTATGTTTTTTCTTAAATCATTTCCAACGTTGAAAAAAATGATGAGAATTTCTTAAATATTTAAAACACCATAACTTCCCCATTTTTGCACTGTTGGCCAAGATTAGTCAATCAACAATTCACTTAGGACTGACACTTGAACATGTTAAAAGAAGAACGAAAATGTTCAAGTAATAAGATTGGAACAGCCAAAGTAAATATTTACTAACCGAACCAGTTTTTATATTTGCATTGGTACCAACAATTCAAGGGAATCCTTAGCTTTTAGCCTTTGTATTTGCATTGGTACCAACAATTCAAGGTAATCCTTAGCTTTTAGCCTTTGTATTTGTGTTCTAATTTTGATGTTTTCTTTATGTTCTAATTTTAACATTGACCAGCAAAAAATTTTTGTTCAAACTTCATTTTTCTTATTTTTTAACACTGCTCGTGACACTGTGCGATGGGGTGAAACCATGGAAGCTCTAGTTATTTCTTCTTCATCCTTCAAATGCCCTTAAACCTGAGGTGCTGGAGTGAAACGGACTCTGGATTTGGATTACGGCGTGTTGAAAGACATAAGAATACATGTATGGTGTCCTTGGAAAATATCACTTCTTTTTTGTGTGCCTGTGTAATTCTTTATTTTTCATCTTTGTGTCCTGTACAGACCAATTGTTGTTAATGATTTTGATTGTTAAATCTACTGGAATATTCGAAAAAATGTTAACCAAATCATAGGATATATTTACACACACACACACACACACACACACACACACACACACACACACACACACACACACACACAAGCACACACACACACACACACACACACACACACACACACACACACACACACACACACATATATATATATATATATCTTTTCGTTACTTCTTTTTTATGAAAGACCAATTTACAGCTTTAATTCATTGATATCAAGAGTTTCACTCCCTGTTTTACATTGGTATAACACTGGATCTAAAGCTTTTGACTTCCCTGAAAATAGCAATTCATCTTTCCCTAAACTGTGAATGAGATATGGCTTAATATATTCGAACTTAGGAATGCATTGAATATATTTGAAAGAATGCTAACTTCTTCCTGATGCAAATCCTCCGTCAAACTCCGGAACCAGGAGCAGGTAAATCCCTGAGTAATAGGATCAAGTCCCCAGAGACAGCAACACTAAGTTCTCGTCAAGTTCCAAGTCCCGGGAGACAAGTAACAGTAAGTTCCTTCCGAGTTCTAAGTTCCCTCACTCGGCGAATACTAAAAACCCTAACAGTACTCATGCCGCCATCTTCTTTACACCGCCTCCTTAATAGCCACTTACAACTTAACAATTCACTTTATCGTCTCTTCCGTTCTTACTCATCCTCATTCTCTTCCGTCCTTACTCATCCATCTTCTCTTCCGTTCTTACTCATTCCCCTTCTCTTTCCTCCTTACTCACCCCCATTCTTTTCCATCCTCACTCGTCCCCCCATCCTCATCATCCCCCTCCTCATTCGCCCTTAATCGTCCCAAATTCTTTCCGTCCTTACTCATCCGCCTTCTCTTCCATCCTTACTCATTCCCACTTTCTTTCCGTCCATACTCATCCCTATTTTCTTCTGTTATTACTCATCCCCCTTCTCTTCCGTTCTTACTCGTCCCCATTCTTTTCCGTGCTTACTCATCCACAAATTGTCTTCTGTCCTTACTCATTCCTACATTCGCTTCCCTTTTTACACATCCCCATTCTCTTCCGCCCTTACTCAACCCAATTCCTACATTGTTTTCCGTCCTTAGTTACCCCCATTCACCTAGAAGCACGTTTACTGCGACTTACATATTTCTTAGGAAATAATTATTTCTTTGTGAATGTTTTTGATTACCTCATGGTGGTGGAAATAATTTCAAGAGAAAATAATAATAATAATAAATGCAGGAGAGAATTTAATCGCTGTTTTTTTTTTTTTTTTTTTTTTTGTTTTTTTATAAGGAGAAAGGGCTAATGTGTATGGGAGTGAAGGGAATGAAACATCACGGCGTTGGCGCCAAGCAGTCTGCCTTGTGAAAATAATAAATTACCTTTGAAGATAATGAAAAACTGTATAATGAAGGCAGAGGAAGGTTCGGTGGTAATTGGAGCTCCCACACCCCGGGGGAAAGACGGCGCTGAGAAGGTTAATATTCCCGCCCAGGACTCATTATGACAAGCCAAGGTATTATTTGGCGGGAGATCTTTACGACTCCAGCAGGGAAATTTCATTCTTCTGGGAAAGAAAAGAAAATATGGCGTTGACTTGTTAATCTAAGTTCTAACTGTTAGAGGTTTCCTGTTATACTTAGAGTATTCAGAGCAGAGCACCAAGCCGTAACCCTCTGGTATACATTATGGTCCCGGAGTAAATGTAACGTACCTATTCGAAAGGTTATTATATTTTTATGAAAAAACGGGTTTAATGCAATGTTTGATGGAGCTATCTCATTTGGAGGAAAATGTAAAAAAAATCTACATTGAGGTCTGGTAGGATAGAAATCTTAGTAAATTTAACGTACCTATTTGAAAGCTTATTAAATTTTTATAAAAAACGGATTTAATGCAATGTTTGATAAAGCGATCTCATTTGTAGAAAAATGTAAAAAAAATACTTTATGGCCCGGGATGTTAGAAAAGTTAGTTACTTTTGCCTATAAAGTAGAAAGCTTATTAAATATTCTTCAAAAACGGTTCTAATGTAACGTTTGATACAGCGATCTCATTTTGAGGAAAATGTAAAAAAATCTACATTATGGTCCGGGGGGTTAGAAAACTTAGGAAATGTAACGTAACTATTCGAAAGCTTATAAAATTTTCTTCAAAAACTGATCTCATGCATGTTTTGATAGAGGGATATCATTTGGAGGAAAATGTAAACAAATCTAGATTACGGTCTTGGAGATTAGAAAACTTAGGAAATGTAACGTAACTATTCGAAAGCTTATTAAATATTCTTCAAAAACGGTTCTAATGTAACGTTTGATACAGCGATCTCATTTGGAGGAAAATGTAAAACAATCTACATTATGGTCCGGGAGGTTAGAAAACTTAGGAAATGTAACGTAACAATTCGAAAGCTTATTCAATTTTCATAAAAATCGGGTGCAATGCAATGTTTTGATAGAGCTATCTCATTTGCAGGAAAATGTAAAAAAAAATCTACTTTAAAGTTGGGACGAATTGAAAAGTTAGTAAATATAACGTAAATATTCGAAAGCTTATTAAATTTTCATGAAAAAACGTGTTAATTCAATGTTTGATAGAGCTATCTCTTTTAGGTGTAGAATGTAAAAGAATCTACATTATGTTTTTGGAGGATAGAAAACCTAGTAAATGTAACGTAACTATTCGAAAGCTTATTAAATTTCCTTCGAAAACAGTTCGTATGCAATTTTTGAAAGCGTGATCTTCTTAGGAGGAAAATGTAAAAAAAATCTACATTATGGCCCGGGAGGTTAGAAAACGTAGTAAATATACCTATATTTATGCTTATTAAATTTCCTTCGAAAACGGTTCGTATGCAATTTTTGAAAGCGTGATCTTCTTAGGAGGAAAATTTAAAAAAATCTGCATTATGGCCCGGGAGGTTAGAAAGCGTAGTAAATATACCTATATTTATGCTTATTAAATTTCCTTCGAAAACAGTTCGTATGCAATTTTTGAAAGCGTGATCTTCTTAGGAGGAAAATGTAAAAAAATCTACATTATGGCCCGGGAGGTTAGAAAACGTAGTAAATATACCTATATTTAAGGTTATCAAATTTTCTTCAAAAACGGTTCTAATGCAATTTTTGATTGAGTGATCTCATTTGGAGGAAAATGTAAAAAATCTACATTGTGGTTTTGGAGAATAGAAAACGTAGTAAATATACCTATATTTAAGCTTATTAAATTTCCTTCGAAAACGGTTCGTATGCAATTTTTGAAAGCGTGATCTTCTTAGGAGGAAAATGTAAAAAAATCTACGTTATGGCCCGGGAGGTTAGAAAACGTAGTAAATATACCTATATTTAAGCTTATTAAATTTTCTTTAAAAACGTTTCCTATGCAATTTTTGATTGAGTGATCTCATTTGGAGGAAAATGTAAAAAATCTACATTATGGTTTTGGAGGATAGAAAATCTAGTAAATGTAACGTAAATATTCGAAAGCTTATTAAATTTCCTTCGAAAACGGTTCGAATGCAATTTTTGATTGAGCGATCTCAATTGGAAGATAATGTAAGCAAATCTGCATTATGGTCTTGGAGGTTAGAAAACCTAGTTACGTTTTCGTAGCCAGTCGAAAGCTTAATAAATTTCCTTCAAAAACGGTTCTAATGCAATTTTTGATTGAGTGATCTCATTTGGAGAATAATGTAAGCAAATCTACATTATGGTCTTGGAGGTTAGAAAACCTAGTTACGTTTTCGTAGCTAGTCGAAAGCTTAATAAATTTCCTTCAAAAACGGTTCTAATGCAATTTTTGATTGAGTGATCTCATTTGGAGAATAATGTAAGCAAATCTACATTATGGTCTTGGAGGTTAGAAAACCTAGTTACGTTTTCGTAGCCAGTCGAAAGCTTAATAAATTTCCTTCAAAAACGGTTCTAATGCAATTTTTGATTGAGTGATCTCATTTGGAGGATAATGTAAGCAAATCTACATTATGGTCTTGGAGGTTAGAAAACCTAGTTACGTTTTCGTAGCTAGTCGAAAGCTTAATAAATTTCCTTCGAAAACGGTTCGTATGCAATTTTTGATTGAGCGATCTCAATTGGAAGATAATGTAAGCAAATCTGCATTATGGTCTTGGAGGTTAGAAAACCTAGTTACGTTTTCGTAGCCAGTCGAAAGCTTAATAAATTTCCTTCAAAAACGGTTCTAATGCAATTTTTGATTGAGTGATCTCATTTGGAGAATAATGTAAGCAAATCTACATTATGGTCTTGGAGGTTAGAAAACCTAGTTACGTTTTCGTAGCTAGTCGAAAGCTTAATAAATTTCCTTCAAAAACGGTTCTAATGCAATTTTTGATTGAGGGATCTCATTTGGAGAAAAATGTAATGAAATTTTAAGATTCTAGTCACTTCAATAGCAAGCGGACAGTATTCTTAGCAAACATTTTTCCCTCCTCACTTTTCGCACTAGAAGAACACTATTAGAAATATGTTTTTCATATTCTAAGGAGTAAGATTGCTCTATCAAAAATTGAATAAGAACCGTTTTTTTAGGAAATTTAATAAACTTTTCGAATAGCTACGTCCGATCAAATGGTTACTCTTATTTCAACGCTATCTCTCGGACTAGGATCTTAGATAGAATTGATTTAGCGGAAGTAAGAAATGCATCTATCTAGATTGGACTCTCAGTGAATGAAGTATCAGGTCTGAAGGGGTATCGAATGGATAGGATTCTGGGATTGTCTTGGGTCTATTGGTTCCGATAAAGAGTCTTGGTGACAGTTCGCTTTAAACCGGTTCGGGGTGAATCCTTCAGCTCTACTGATAACCAGGATCAGCTGTTCAAAGCTCTACTGATAAGAAACTCTTTCCAACTCTTCGCTATTTTACGAAGCTCCTAGAATCATTCTCTATCTCCATTCAATAGAACTTGGAAATTGGGACTTGGGAGTACTACGTCGTAGGAGATGCTGATAACGTTCAAATAAGAATTGGAAATTGATAAATCCACTTTTAATCATCGATAATTACATCCAACATCAACAGAATACAGGCATTCCAGTCCACAGTTCTCCGCAAAATTGTCAACGCACCTTTATACGTCTCCAACAAAACCCTATATAATGACATTAGCATCCCATTGGTCCTTGACCTTGCTAAACCCCGTTTCCAAATTGTCTCACCATCCTAATCCTGAAGGTCAATCCTTATCTTCCCAATCCCAACCAGACAATCCTCCCAGGCGGCATAAGAGACAGTGGCCCGAGATAAATTACTTACCTGATCCCTCTGGAATCATTGAAATATTTAGTTAAATAACAAGTGAAGTGCCAACAATGGTTGGCTTCTTCCAAATTTTGTATTTATTTTTATTTGATTTTAATTTTTTCCTTTTAGCACTTTCCTCCGCAGGAAAGTAGCTATGGAGGTTGCACTCATGACGGAATTTTTGAAAAATTTCCTCAAATCTTTATCGATCCTACCTAGTAAACACCGAAAATGACCCCCGTTAAACTTTATATATATATATATATATATATATATATATATATATATATATATATATATATATGTCTGTTAACAACATAGCGGCCATAGTTTTTGTCCATTTGACCATGCCAGGCGTAATATAGGTTACATTTCAACGAAACTTGGTATTGGTAGTGGTAATGTAGAGAGAAAAGTGTGATGTAAAAATAAACTAAATCGGTTCAATAGAAGGGGGGGGGGTTTACTTTGGACCCACAATACCAATTCGCCATTACCAGCCGTGATTTTTGTTATGTTTCGACGAAACTCGGTATTTGTAGTGGTAATCTGCAGGAAAAAATGTATTGTAAAAATAAATTAAATCGGTTAATTAGGAGGGGGGAGGTTACGCCGGACCCAAATTACTAATATACTCATACCGGTCGTAATTTCTGCTGTATTGTAACGAAACGCGGTATACGTCTTGGGTAATTCATGGGATAAAAAGTGTTGTAAAAATGAGCTAAATTGGTCAATCGAAAAGGGGGGTTTGCTTTGTAATTTTTTTCAATAGAATTAGCTTGCCAGACGTAGGTTCGCAAGGCCGCCGCAAGGAGCGCTATCTCCCACTAGAGGGACTGTATCCTGTTCCTGCGTCAGATCAAAAGACGAAAATATGAAGTTTTTTGTATTTATTACGTAGTGTAATAGGTACCATGTGTAAAATAACTCTGGAAGCAAATTAATAATTGATCAGTTACTCATTACAAAAATTAAAAGAGAACTATTCATGTTTTTATTTTATTTATGTAGGATATTTTAAGCAAATCGTTCTGGAAACCAGTCTACACTACCCAAATTCTAAGGAAAGTGCTTAATTATGCAGCTCCTGCGTGACGGACTTTTTGATCATATCAATAGCTGTATCATTATAATTGATGATTGTACACTTTATAGTTTGTACAGATTTAAAATAAATATAAATAAAAACAAAAATCATCGATACTTAGGAGAATGAAACCAACTTGCAATAGCGATTTTGGAAAATGGGACTTCTATTAAAAAGCAAATTAAGTCATAACTTTCAAAGGATTTAGAACTATTTCTTTTGATGATTTAGCATATTGATTTAGATGACGTAGTTCCTGCGAATCGGATTTTTTTTAATATTATTTTTTTTTTTTAATATTAGGAGGAATTGGTTTTTAAATCTATTTTTTATTAATTTATTCAGAATTTACCACAATTTAAAAATAAATTTCTAATAAAATTATCAATGTGAATTTATCTTGAAGTTGGTGAGGAAGGAAGCCGCACAGTTGTAGTACCCACAAGGCAGTCAGTGTGATTACTAGAGCCCGGAAGATAGGCATTTAGTTTTCGTTAAAATATGCAGGCAAAAAGGCACTTGAAATACTGAAAATAGGCAGTATTGTAATTAAAATAGGCATTTATTAGGAGTGAAGACAAAGAGGAATCTCACGCATTATTAATGAAAATATGTATTTTAAATACTCATTCATTTCTTTATTATCAATTTATCACAGAATTAGTGTACTTACTCTTACTTTCCCTTCTTACAAGTAACAAGATGCTTTTTCAAAGTATCAACTCTCATAGACCTTCTCAGAAAAAAATGTTTTTCAGGAAAAACTTCCTCTGCATTATCTTATGATTTCTAAATCCGGAATACCAGGTAACTACACCATTGTCCCAGCAAAAGGGGTGTGAGGAAGGAGACGTACTTCTCTCATCCTCTCACTTTCGTGCTATTCATTATGCTTGTGCATTCCTTCTACCAAGGAAGGCTCTGTTATTTACAGAGGTTAAATCCATGTGTTGGGAAAATAAGCTTTCGAATTGATATTTGTGACGGCAAAATGTAATTTAATTTGTGAAACCTTTTTCGTTTTCGACGAAGTGAATTCGAAATTCGTTATGTGCTTTTTAAAATGTTTAAATCTCAGAAAAAAATTGCATAACGAGCAAAAAAGGCAAAAAAAGGCTTTAAATCTTAAAATGGCCAAAATAGGCAAAATAAAAATTGTCTCTACACTTCCTAAATGCACGGAAACATATTTATTTCTATCTGATTCTTCAATATATCCATTCAGATAAAAAAGGCATTTTGCCTAACTTCCGGGCTCTAGTGATTACAATCTGTATGAACTACTCCTGGAGATGGTCTCTACGCCAGTTACGCTTCAGTCGGGGAACGGGGTTATTTAGGATTAGGTGTAATAATAGAGAGTTTATTAAAGAATTAGGATGACCTTGCAATTTTGAATGACATTTTTGATAAGGGTTGGATAAATGGAATAAGGACACAAAGAATGGAGCTTAGGCTATTTTGATAAGGGTTGGATAAATGGAATAAGGACACAAAGAATGGAGCTTAGGCTATTTTGATAAGGGTTGGATAAATGGAATAAGGACACAAAGAATGGAGCTTAGGCTATTTTGATAAGGGTTGGATAAATGGAATAAGGACACAAAGAATGGAGCTTAGGCTATTTTGATAAGGGTTGGATAAATGGAATAAGGACACAAAGAATGGAGCTTAGGCTATTTTGATAAGGGTTGGATAAATGGAATAAGGACACAAAGAATGGAGCTTAGGCTATTTTGATAAGGGTTGGATAAATGGAATAAGGACACAAAGAATGGAGCTTAGGCTATTTTGATAAGGGTTGGATAAATGGAATAAGGACACAAAGAATGGAGCTTAGGCTATTTTGATAAGGGTTGGATAAATGGAATAAGGACACAAAGAATGGAGCTTAGGCTACTTTGCGGAGGATTTTAGACTGAATTGATTGATTTTTATAGAAGTTGGATGACTTTGTGGATCCCCAGGGTTCTACGCCTTAAATCAATATTGGTCTGAGTATTGTCATGTAAATGAGTCTTTTGTTATTAAGTGTAAGGCCTGATCGTCGGTCGAGTAAGTCTAGTGAAAAGTGTGTACCGTCGGTTGAGTTCTTAAATTTAAGAAAAAAAAAACACATTAATTTAACTTTGAAGACAAAAAAACATGTGACACTCAGGAGTTTTATAACCAAGCAATTACATGAGAATTTTGTTATTGTAGTCTGCATTCCTGAATAATTTGCTTAAAATAACCCATATAAATAGAACAAAAAAGAAAAAAAATAGTTCTTTATTTTACATTTGCAATAAGCAATTGTTCCAATTATTTAATTGGTATAATGAATTCTGCCCAATCTACGACCACTTTCGTACAAAAATGGCCATAATATCAAACCAAGGAGAAAATATGAATCCACGACCAAATACCCAAATATAATAATCAGTAGATATGAAATCAAAACACTCAGCCGTAAAATCTACTTCCCTATGATTAGCATAAAGTTCTGCCAAGTGCCTCGGAGAAGCTTCAAGTGCCTGGTTACTGCTTTAGTCGTCCATTATCCTGCATCGGTCAAGTGTTCGTTTACTCAATTAATTCCTGTCTAATTGGAGTATGTTAATTCTGAACGATCAACTTATGTTTATTACATTGAAAATGTTGATTGTTATTAAAGGCAATTGTTTATACAATACTACAGTAATTAACTATAATATGTTAATTGTGTTTATAGATAAATAAAGTAAGTATATCAATTAATTTTTAATTTGTTTCTTCTAAAAGTGTGGCTTAACAAGTTCACAGTGTCGGCCATGGCTATGCGTCGGAGTTTGAACACCGCACATGGCACATTGGGCCGCACTTCGAAATTTTGGTGGCAACGAACACAGAAATTTAGTAGTTTAAAGACGAATACTGAATTTCATTTCTAAATTATAAGTATAACAACCTTAAAAAAAAGGTGGCTGTAAATTTCTGGTGACTGTAAATCTAGTCAGACAAAGTTTTTTTTGTGTGCGTTTAACGGCGTATCAACAATTTGGCTATTAACGCCGAGCTGTCTACAGGTCGCCATCCTTTTATAATGCCAACGGCACGGTCATCCATTCAGGTACTGGCCACGCCCGACGTTGTTTAACTTCGGTGATCTATGGGAACCGGTGCAGTCAACGTGGCTATGGCCGTTGGCACTAGACAAAGTTGTTCGGAATTTTATTAGATTTCATTAAAAATTAATAAACGAATAAATAAATACATTGAAATAGGTTAAGATTTGGAGGCTGTAGCGTTTTTTGAAACACTAAATGTGGATTGGGCCCACTGTTCGCCTCTCCTTGTTTGCGGCTGCACTATATCCGTCCAGCTTATTTCCCCGTTCTAAAGTGAACTATCCATCTCATACGCCTGAAGTGTATATAATCTAATTCCTTGAGGATTATCCCCTCCTTATAAAAGAGACCGGATAAAGCACGGACTTAGCCGTCCATTGTTCTCCTGTCGTCCACATCCAAGCTCCAAGTGCTTTATTATCCCGGGGGGGGGGGGGTCTTCAGAAGTCTCTTCCTCTGTCCTTTCCCTAATCCTTCATAACCTCGAATCTGCAATTTTAGGTGAATCAACGATTAACTTTCTGCCTTAAGTTTTAAAGTTCTGTGGTTTGTGACTTTATACTCACTAGATTTCTGTTTTTAAAAACAATATTTGTTTGAATGCTGAATTTATTTGTTCACAGCAGAAGACTTAAATGTCATTATTATAATTAAAATAGATTTTTCTTTCATAATAGCTTACCAATTTCCATAAGGTTACTAGTGCTCAAATCATAATAATTTACGTACTTTCCTATCCTTTGTTAACTCGTATGGGTTTTGTATGAACTGAAAATTAGTCATTTCGATAGGAATTCTGTTAAATCTACTAGGTACATATAGGTCAAATACCACCAATAGCCCAAACCACTCGACAGAACTTGTTGAAATTTTGCATGGATACTCCCTTAAGGATGTAAACACTCGCTAAGAAAGGATTTTTTGATATTAAAATGTTTAAGTATTTTTAGAAGGGTTTGAATGTTTAGTTGGTTAGAGCAGGCAAGCCTAGGCAGCATTGGTTGCTAGGACGAGACCAGGTCACTTTTTACCGTTCTGTATCTATTTCATAATATTATTTTTATTTGCGGTTAATTTCAACTATTATAACAGACCTTGAATTATTATAAAATAACTGTGATTTTGTCCCTCATATAGTTTACGCTATACCTGGGAATAGTTCATCCATGGAGTTAATAATATCTAGCCCTTGCACAGCCTCCTCAACCATCAGCATCTCCAGTCAGAACACTGGTTTTTCGTGCACTGTCTTTGTTATATTTTCTTCGTTACATACATCAGCTGGATGCCACGCTGGAAACGCACCAATAAGTGAGAGGGTATTATTACGTTCTTGACGAGGTATTAAGGGTCTAAAACTTGGCCCAATACTATGATATAACTTTCATTTTTTTTTTTTTTTTTTTCTTTTATTTATTTGTTTATTTGAAATCTGTACAAATTATAAACAGTACAATAATCAAGTTTGATGATGCAGATATTATGAACAAGTTGAAAAAAATGGAAAAAGTAAAATAAAATAAAAACAATACAAAATGTGAAAGAAGCCAGCCATTGTTGGCACTTTCAAAGCTGTCCAAATAAATATTTTAATGATCCCTATATGATCAGAAGAGTAAATTGTCTCGGGGCCACTGTCTCTTGAGCCGCCTGGGAGGATTGTCTGGATGGGATTGGGACGATAAGGATAGACCTTCCGGGTTAGGATGGTAGGACAATTTGGAGTGGAACATTTGGAAACGGGTTTTAGCAAGGTCAAGGACAAATGGAATGTTAAGGTCATTGTGAAGGGTTTTGTTTGAGACGTAGAAAGGGGCATTTACAATTTTACGGAGCACTTTTGACTGGAATGCCTGTATTCTGTTGATGTTGGATGGTTTTGCAGACCCCCAGAGTTCAAGTCCGTATGTCCATATTGGTCGAATGATTGTTTTGTATATCGTTAGTTTGTTCTGTATTGATAATTTAGATGAGGGTCCAAGGAGTCGTCTAAGTAGTCCGTATCTTTTGTTCAGTTCTTGTCTTTTCAGTCTCGTGTGAGGGTTCCATGTCAGTCGGCTGTCAAGGTATAATCCTATGATATAACTTTCATAGGCATATTATTTTTGGGAGGGACCTGAAACTTGGTTTCTTTTTTTTTCAACGTAATTTTATTGGGGGAATAACAATACTTTTTCTTTTGGCTTAAGGAAGATGACTTGCGTTGAGCTGTTGCCGGGTATTTTTGCGTTTATACAAAAAGCACTAGGATATCTTAGGTTAACGTTCTCCTCGTCGATACGTTTCATTTGATACCCCACATGATGGGTTTCCGAAGGACCAACAAGTACAAAACGGGCACTCCCCCCCCCCCCCCCCCCCCCGTTGAATACAACTTTTCAAGGTTTTTTGATTTTTTTCCTTAAATAATACCTAATGTCATCATCAGCCTGCAAAATTTCATTTACCGGCATTTACCTAATTACTGTGATGAGCGATTACTTCAATGAAAAATTAATTAGGATACATTCCAATTTTACTCCCATCTATTTGATCAATACCTATATAAAATTTCTTAGTTTATTGACAGGTGTTAATGGCCGTAGCAGTAGATGCACCAGGTAAAAAAAAAAAAAAAAAAATAACAAGTCAATCGGCTCACTATACTTTGTATGATATAAACACACTGTGCGTAGGCTGGAACTTGGCCTGGTGCACAATCGTGCGCCTAGACACCATCAAAACCGGAAGTACGATTTTTTGTATGGTTCAAATTCTCATTTATATAAATAAGCTTGAAGTTGTGAAAAATCAGGCAATATACACACTTTAGATCCAGAAGGGAACTTTGTCCGTTAAAGGGTTAAAGGCAATTTTTCAACACGCCCTCGGCTAAGAATAACTTCCATTAACATTTGAGGATTGCCAAGAGCTTGTTTTGTGTGTCAAGAGCTAAAAAATCAAGGTTATATTTGCACTAGTCTCCAAAATGTATATAGTTGGTGTGTTCTTCTGAAAATCTCCCAAAAAGAATATGAACGCAATTAATAAATTTTATAACCGAAAACATTTTATTGTTGGTGAAAAGTGTATTGGTTGAGTTGAGAGAGTGATAAAAGAAGGATACGTGAGAGGGAACCAGATTCCCTTCTGTTCAAGGTTCCGGGGTTGTTCGGAACCTGACTCGAATCTACTTCCGCTTTTCTTTCATCCTCCTGCTTCCTACTTCCTTTTCCTCTTCCTCCTACATCAACACACACACTCAATGTCAATCAACACAAGTCCTCATCAAGATGAGAAGAAAGTCCCTTGTTTCATACGGGCCCTATAGTCTCTTCATGGGGTTTGATCACTTTCTTCGTCCTCAGTGTCCTTTCCGGATTCTTCATGCTATTACTTTTCTGTGAATTGTGCTAAAAATGTTTGACATTTGGACGGAATTCGCTATTCATTCATTTTTGTATAACCTAATATCCCTAATTGGGCGAGGTTAGCTCAGTGGTAGAGCACTGGACTAATAAGCTGGAGGACTGAGTTCAAATCTCGAGCAAGCACTAAAGATTTTTTCTTCTAGTGTCTTCGTTCTTGCGTTGAATTCGGCCTCCCTGACCGTCCCTAGGCCAACCCAGCCTTTAATTAATTTAATTAATAATGGATACCTTGGGTGCTAATGACTCTAACTGTCGAAGCAGCCAAGGGGAAAATCAGGCTGCCGGAGCATAGTACTGACCACAGTATCTCCCTAGTGTGCCGTATGGTCATGAATCAGATGCCTCTATAGTATCTGCCCCTCAGGGCCCTCGTGGCCTGTTACGGGACTGATTTTTTTTTTTTAATATCCCTAATTATCGAAATTGAGTCATATAGACACGATTTTGCCCGGTATTTTCGTGAACTATGTATTGCAAAACATCGATCTATTGTCGGTACCTCAAGATTCGACAGTTCGTCCAATGCCAGAGCGTTTTCGGAAATCATCTCAAGTTACAATTTAACTAAAGAGGTAATCAAGACATTGTTTTCGGATGGAATATATCCAGGACCCTTGAAGCAGAACCTCTGACGAGAATTCTCTTATCTAGTCGATTACTCGCAGGGAAATCCCCAGAATTAATCCAAGTCTACGGGGGCTATTCCCAACGATTTTTTTTTTGTATCCCGGAGAGGGGTTGGATTTATCAATTTAAATTTCAAATTTCGCTGAGAAGAGCTGCGAATGTTCGAGACGAATAATCCCACTGACAGCTGGCTGCATTAGAAATAACCAGAGCCTTCCCTACCCGCTCAACAATACAAACAGGATAACCTTGTATTCAGGCAACCTTTTGTACCAACTTAACCAACCAAAAACTGAAACATCATCATTTATTGGTTAGCCAAAGTTGTATCGTATTTACAAGAAATTTAGCTATTTTTTTTAGTCAAGTTGCTTATTTAAAGAAAAAACATTCTTAAAAAATCTTTCTTTTTGCTAGTACTTTTCACAAGATCCTACATTTTGCTACAGAATAACTCCTTGTTTATAAAATTAATTAAGACCCACCATGATTCATCGAGTGATTTTAATTTTATTTTTGTTTCAGGTAAGGAAAAAGAAAACAAACTCAAGGAAAATAGTGAGTTTTTGGCGCATAGTAATTAAATCCGATGAGTAAGTTATTTTCTAATTTTATCTATTCATTATTGTTTAAAATAAAATATTCAGTATTTGAACATTAAAATAACTGTTATTGTTGAAGTAATGCGATATTTGAGCATTTTATACAATGAATTATTGAGCTACGCTATTATTATTACAGTGAAACCTCCCTTAACGGACACCTCCCTACAGCGGACACCTCTATTAACGGACATTTTCTCGCAGTCCCGAATTTTTCTATAGGTAAAATAAACCTCTATATTGCGGACACCTCTGTACAACGGACACGGACAGAGAAACCTGATTTTTTACCTCCTTACTACGGACAATTACAGCTAATGTTATTTATAGAAGTGTTCCCATCGGTCGTATTGGTGTAGGTTTCCAGTAAAATGCATTAACAATAACAAACTCTTTGTGAGAATAAGATATATATATATATATATATATATATATATATATATATATATATATATATATATATATATATATAGAATAGTGACTAGTAATATCTTCCTAGGAATTTCACAACAGGAACCCCTTCCTTTTCAGCAGAAGCATAAGATTTTCCCGCTGGTAGATTACTATGGTTTTGCCTACGAGGTATCACGGTTCCGGGAATATTCCAAAACTCTCATTCCGTTCACATTCCCTCTCTTCAATTTTCAGTTGGTTTTTAGCTCTTGTTGAGTAAATATTGTGTTTTTCTCTTCAATATGTCTAATCGGAAATCTCTGACACTTAAAGAAAAAATTTACGTGATAACATTTTCTAATCGCGAAAAATGTGGTGTGCGTAAAGTTGCCGAGTTTTTTAAAGATAGGATAGCAGAAATATTGAAAAAGAAAGATGAAATTTTGCAGAAATGGGCGGAAAATTGTGACAAACATGCTGTCCAAGAACTAAGAACTGGACACGGATTTACAATCGATCTCGCTACACTGGAATGGTTTAAAAGAGTGCGTGTTCAAAACATTCTTATATCAGGTCCTATGATCCAGGCAAAAGCACTAGAGATAGCTGGACAGGCTGGGCTATTCTGAATTTAAAGCTTCCAATGGGTGACTGGAAAAATTTCGTGGCAGGTACAAAATTTCATTTAGAGCCATTTGTGGAGAATCGGCATCGGTGAATGCGGAAACAGTTACTCAGTGGGAATCCAAGCTTCCATCATTACTCTTTGGACATACGCCTGAAAATATTTTTAACTTTTTTTTTTTTTTAAGATTATACTTATTGTACTTCTTTCTATATACTTAAAAAAAAACTTGTGATGGGTAATTATTAAATGGTTAATTAAAACATGAATTAAATATACAAATTCGGTATGTATCCATCACGACCAACCCCTCTGCATAGCGGTCACCTCTCTATAGTGGACAACTTTGGTTCTCCCAGAGGTGTCCGCTATAGAGAGGTTTCACTGTACTTACTAATACGTCCTATACGTACCATTTCAAGGTGTAGTGTTTAAATGCACAAGTTACAAGACTTATTTGTCATTTCGTAATATTTTATTGTCTTATTCGGGGATTCGCAAACACAATATCATTAAAATTAAAAAATATAATTTCAAATATGCACATATTACATCGTTATAAATGTTGTTTGTACCAAAATATGCACATATTACATCGTTATAAATGTTGGTTGTACCAAAATATGCACATATTACATCGTTATAAATGTTGGTTGTACCAAAATAATTATTTATTTAATTGTTAACTTGCCTTTATAATTGAAGGAGAATTTTAGGTCGGATTATCTATATGTCACCACCCTGTTCTAGCAAGGAGAGGCCGGAAGCATCTTCATTGTCCTAAGAAAAGCGTTCACCCCTATTGGGAATCGAACCCACGATACGGAGTACTCAGGCCTAGCACTCACGGTCACACGGCCTCCCTCTCCCGAATAAATTTACAACTCACTAACCATGGACAAAAACCTTGATTTCCTGTATTGATCATGTAAGATTTATTTGTAACATCCATATTTTATCAGAGTTATGTTGTAAATATATCGTTCTTTTGACAAAATACAAGATTATACGATCTCATATAAAGGCCTAGAAAATGCGTTAATGAATCTAAATTTTTGTTCCATGAATAAGTGCGTTTTCATTATGACTAAAAGTTAAACCTTCTCTTTAATAATTTTTATGCTTTTAAAAAAATTAATATTAAATACATACATCCTGGACATATAATAAAATATACTCTTAAAAGCAATTTCTGATCTGTTAGAATCTTAACACAGTGTGTATCGTCCACGAAACACAACATAAATGAAGAAATAAATAAATTTTGTAAATATATCGTTTTCTTAAAGAGAGTTATTTATGCCTATTTATAATAAAATGAATAAAAAAAAAAAAAAAATTAAAATGTTATAATGAAAATGTGGTACTTACGTATTAGCGTCAAAGCAGGTTAAAGAGCCGGTTAAAGAGCAGGTTAAAGGGTCTCAGAGAACTGGATCTACACCGTGTCAGAGGTCTGGATCAAGGAGTCAAATCAGATTTCGCCAATATGGCGACGGGATTATCAACGATTTAGGTTAACTAGAGTTTTGATATAACCTTTAACTAACGAAAACGCGTAGCACTTATATTAATAGCATAATTGCTATGCGTTTCCGCTCGCTACGCTCGCTCAAGATTATATCTAAACTCTAGTCAATCCAACTCGTTGATAATATAGATCAAGGATGGTTTTTCGCTGGATAATGGACTGATAAACAATTTGGCATCGCTTCGAAAAAGTAGCTTTCATCCTAGCTATTCTGA
This sequence comes from Gonocerus acuteangulatus, assembly GCA_946811695.1. NCBI lineage: Eukaryota > Metazoa > Arthropoda > Insecta > Hemiptera > Coreidae > Gonocerus > Gonocerus acuteangulatus. The sequence continues at coordinate 86,623,154 of OX328126.1, forward strand.
TGTCGCTACCTCGCAAAGAAACTGAAATCGCGTAACAAAAAAAAACAACAACAATTGCGTGGGTAAATAAAGCACAAATGAATTGCGTTAAAAAGACAAAGGGAACAAGATGGCTACTATAAACACAATAGATGATATCTCTGATAGTGATTGACCAATAGAAATGCGTTATCCATGATCCAGATCTCTGAACGAGTCCGGCCTTTTTAACCTGCTTTGACGCTAATACGTAAGTACCGAAAATGTATATAAAATAGGGGGAACTACTAGACTAGCCTTCGCTTTATATGGCTCTAATTAGTTTTAGATTACAAAATGGTGAGCCATTTAAGGATCCGAAACATGTTGAGCCATTTAAGGATCCGAAACATGTTGAGCCATTTAAGGATCCGAAACATGTTGAGCCATTTAAGGATCCGAAACATGTTGAGCCATTTAAGGATCCGAAACATGTTGAGCCATTTCAATATTTTTTTATTATTTTTCTTTTCATTTCTTGAGTTCCGCCTTCTCAAATATTGTATTTAAATATTTCTTTTTCCTCCTCTCTCATTCTCTCATGCATTAGTAATTACTGTGATCTTTCTCCCACGGGATTAGATCTATGAGATACCTCATTAGAGACAAGCTAATTCATAGATTCCAAAAGGTATATCTTCAAAGAGTAATACGAGAGAGAGCAGAACAGGCCGGAACCTCATAAAGGCAACACTTGCTAGTAACGGCGCAGATTCAAGCACCACTTCAGGTATCACTTTACATAATCAGCTGTCTTCCTGTTAGTAATACAGGGGAAGAGGGGGGCTTGTCTACATCCGGGGGTAGGTGGAGACAGGGAGCAGACAAATGGGGAAGGATATTCCAGGAGGAGGGAGCCAGCTGTGGAGTCAATGGTAGGGAACATGGATCTTGTGGATTGGAGAAACAGGACGGGAGAAATATTGTAGGGGGAGAGGGAGATGGGCAGGAACAGGTGATGGAAGGACGGGGTGTGGATGGGAGGCAATGTTTTCTAGGCATGCAATGCGGGAGTCGGTGTGTGTGAGGGATGGGAGTGAGGGAGTCAGCGGGGAGAGTGTGAGAATGAGAGAAAGAGAGAGAGATGAGAGAGAGATAGAGTGTGTATGTCTGAGAGAGAGAGAGAGAGAGAGAGAGAGAGAGAGAGAGAGGGAGAGAGAAAGAGAGAGAGAGAGAGAGAGAGAGAGTGAGAGAGAGAGAGAGAGAGAGAGAGAGAGAGAGAGAGAGAGAGAGAGAGAGGAGAGAGAGAGAGAGAGAGAGATGGGAGAAAGCGCAAAGTAAAAGGGAGGAACCGAGGCGCTTTGATAAATGCGGACTGAACCGAGAAATTGGTCTGCATTAGAAAGAGGTTTGCCTTCAGCCAGACAAGCTACTCTCTCTCTCTCTCTCTCTCTCTCTCTCTCTCTCTCTCTCTCCCTCCCTCTCCCTGTCTCTGTCTGTCTCTCCCTTTCCTTCGCTATCTCCTAATTTTTCAACTAACCCGCTCATATCCTTTGAGTATTGTTTGTTCGTGAGACCATCAAATACAGTATTAGAAAATTGATCTGTCCACACTATCTGTTGAAATAGATTGGCGTGTGCCTGAATGCATTCCTTGCGTTCTGATTAGAACAGCAACAAAGGTTCTCCTCGTGGTTTGGGAGATAGTTCATCCCATCTAGTGGAATTGACAACAATGGAGTCCAGTCTGCAGCAGGGTTAGTTTTTTGGTCGATGGGGGCTTTAGAAGATTCCTGTTCCACCATGGATTTTTACAGTGGATGCTTTTCAGTTGATGAGACAGATTTATATGATGCAAAAATCTGGGATTCTAAGAATTCAGAGCACAGTGGGACATAGTTGGCTTCTCGAAATGCATGTATAAAGTCGAGAAAGCTGCCATCAACACCATGTGCTGACACTTGCAAATTATGGAAGGAAATGAAAAGAGCACTTCACTACAATAGCCCTGTTTAAACTGAAGCTCAGTAAACCCTTTGATTCTAGAGAGGGTTGGTGGAGAATTGAATTAGGACATGGTTCACCTTTATACTTCTATTATTTCTACACCTTTACAGCAGATCACTTCTATCTGGCGTGGCAATCTACTTCTGAGTAGACAGCAGGACACGTTGTCTCTCACAAGGTCCGGAACCGTTATGACGGTGAACAAAAAAATCATTGGACATCAAACCAGCAATTGTAGAAAATATATATTAAAATTACGGTACTTACGTATTAGCGTCAAAGCAGGTTAAAGAGTCGGGTCTCAGAGAACTGGATCAAGGAGTCAAATCAGTTTTTGCCAATATGGCGACGGGATTATCAACAATTTGGGTTAACTCATTGAGTTAGAAGGGAGGGGAGGGAGTATGAACGATAAAAGTTGAAGCCTAAAATCGGCCATGCCAGTGTGACAAAAATCGCGCTAAAAGGTGAATTTTTGAATATTATTGTAAACAAACAATGAAATTAAACGAATTCATGTGTCGTATTCGTATAAATTGACATTTATATATGTGTATAAATATAAATCAATAAGAATATGATATATATATATTCGTTCAAATTCATTGTTTGTTTACGATCATATTCAGATTCAAATTTTCGCGCGTCACTACTGGTACTGTTGTCACACAGGCATGGCCGATTTCAGACCTACACTTTTTTAGGATTGGAAAATAGATAACACTCCCTCCACTATCTCAATGGGTTAACTAGAGTTATGATATAACGTTTAGCTAGCAAAAACTTAGCACTTATTTTAATAGCATAATTGCTATGCTTTTCCGCTCGCTACGCTCGCTCAAGGTTATATCAAAACTCTAGTCAATCCAAATCGTTGATAATATAAATCAAGGATGGTTTTTCGCTGGGTTAATGGACTGATAAAACGATTTAGCATCGCTTCGAAACAGTAGCTTCCATCCTAGCTATTCTGTTGTCGCTAACTCGCACAAAAACTGAAATCGCGTGACAAAAAAAGTCCGTCACGCAGGAGCTGCATAACTAAGCACTTTCCTCAGAATTTGGGTAGCGTAGACTGCTTTCCAGAACAATTTGCTTAAAATATCCTACATAAATAAAATAAAAACATAGAACTATTTATGTTTTTATTTAAATTTGTAATAAGTAACTGATCAATTGTTTATTTGCTTCCAGAGTTATGTTTACACATGGTACCTACTACACTACGTAATAAATACAAAAAACCTCATATTATCGTATTTTGATCTAACGCAGGAACAGGATACAGTCATTCTAGAGGTAGAAAGCGCTCCTTGCGGCGGTTTTGTGAACATACGGCTGGCGGGCTTTTCTATTGAAATACATTACAAATTAAACCCCCGCTTTCCGATTGACCGATTCAGCTCATTTTTACAACACTTCTTTTTCATGAGTTACCTACGACGTATACCGCGTTTCGTTAGAATACAGCAGAAATTACGACCGGTATGAGTATATTAGGAATTTGGGTCCGGAGTAAACCCCCCCCTTCTAATGAACCGATTTGGTTTATTTTTACAACACATATTTACCTGTAGATTACCACTACGAATACCGAGTTTCGTCGAAATATACCAAAAATCACGGCTGGTAGTGACGAATTGGTATTGTGGGTTCGGAGTAAACCCCCCCTTCTAATGAACCGATTTAGTTCATTTTTATATCTCACTTTTCTCTCTATATTACCACTACGAATACCAAGTTTCGTTGAAATATAACAAATATTACGGCTTACATAGTCAAATTAGTGTTTTGGGTTTGGGGTAAACCCCCCCTTCCGGTGGACCGACTTTGGTGGTTAACGAACTCGTTCAATCGTTTGCTAATTGAATGCTATATACTAAGTTTCGTGACGAAAAAACAAAAACTCTGGCCGCTATCATGTTAACAGACACACACACACACACACACACACACACACACACACACACACACACACATATATATTTATATATATATATATATATATATATATATATTTACACATATATATATATATATATATAAATTTTAACGGGGGTCATTTTCGGTGTCTACTAGGTAGGATTGATAAAGATTTGAAGAAATTTTTCAAAAATTCCGTCATGAGTCCAACCTCAGGAAAGTGCTAAAAAACAACAATTGGGTGGGTAAATAAAGCACAAATGAATTGCGTTAAAAAGACAGAGGGAACAAGATGGCTACTATAAACACAATAGATGATATCTCTGATTGTGATTGACCAATAGAAATGCGTTATCTATGTTCCAGATCTCTGGACGAGTCAATGCAGGTTATGACGCTAATACTTAAGTACCAAAATTACTAAAATTTAAGTAAAAGCGCGTTATTTTGCATAAATATCTACTAGAAATTATTGGAATATTGCCGAATCGTGAGAATGTGATTGTAAGTTGCAGTGTTTCTGATCATATTCGGAACTTCCGCATTGAATCAAGAGGTCAACCTCATAGGCGGTTTAGTATAGACATCCATCATACTTATCTTCGGAGAAATTCCTGCTAATCATATTCGGCACTTCCGCATTGAATCAAGAGGTCAACCTCATAGGCGGTTTAGTATAGACATCCATCATACTTATCTTCGGAGAAATTCCTGCTAATCATATTCGGCACTTCCGCATTGAATCAAGAGGTCAACCTCATAGGCGGTATAGTATAGACATCCATCATACTTATCTTCGGAGAAATTCCTGCTAATCATATTTTCTTCAGGGTTAAAATAACTGGAAAAAAATATAGATAAATAAAAAAAAATGTGTCTTATTACTTATCTAATAAGCTATTAGATAAGTAATAAGCATGGATATCTAATGCAAAAGGCAGACAGACCGAGATGCAAACATTGTAACGAGGATCTTACAATAAGACATACTGATAGACTGTAGACTGAGAAACAACTTACAAATACAACACGACTTAATTGACATATTATCACCAGGTAGCCCTCACATCTACACAATACTCAAACACTTAAAGACTAACAACATTTACTCTCGAATTTAAAAAACCTCAATCTAAATATAATATAATCTCGATTTAAGTCTTAAATTCAACAACAAGCTTTCAATTAACATTTGTCCTGAACAAAAGTAAAATTTGTATCTATATTATTGATTTTTAGGCACTTATTTTTTAACTTTTTTATCTTATCTTATTGCTTATTGTTTTATCTCATTTTTTGTTTATTTTTTCATATTGTTGATTATATATTTTATTATTTTTTTTTTGTCTTATTATTATTTTTTTTCCTTTGTTATTTTTTTTCCAGACTGTGACTGATTTTTAATATTATACTTCTGATAAGAGACCATCGCCTACGTTACGGGTCTGAAACAAATAAATAAATAATAAACTATTAAACTTTCTTATTTTTTGGCCCGCCAAAGCACGAAGGGCAGATTAACGTTTTCCTAAAAAAATGTTACTGGAATTCTCTTTTTCCAGAAAACAAGCACGATTGAAGACATAATGTGACATAATTTTTTTTTTTTTTTTTATTTATTTTATGAGCTTTTCGCAACTATAGCGACTTGCTCAGAACAAACATTACACATACGTACATACATACACATCTACATGCATATATACTTAGATACAATTTGGTTATTACATATGTGCATACAAACACATTATTATATATATACATCAACATCAACAATATATACATCATCATTATTATATATATATACATCAAATTATGCAAATATACATTACACTATGTTTATATAGTTTATTCTGCTTCTAGACATAGGATAATACTATTCAGATTAAGATATAATAGAATAAATACCTTAATAAAGATATACTATCATAGAACATTAATAAATATATAATAGAGAAAGATAAATAAAGATATAATATAATAGAGCGTTAATACACACACACATATAACATATAAGTTAACAATGGTATATTTTTTATATAAATAATAATGGTATATATAAACAAATCTCTATGGGTTGTTTTCACTCTTCTTCCTTTCTAAATGTATGCTATAATCTGGTTAGTAAGTTTGTCTTGTTTAGGTAGTTCAATATCTCATCGATATATTTGCTTCCATCGCCGAGTAATTCAGTCATATTGTAAGGTAAGTCATAGTTTTGTCGCTGTAAACATTCAGTCAGTATGTGCTTTATAGTCAGCGGTGTGTTACACTGTGTACATGTCGGTCTGTCCTGTCTTGTCATGAGATAAGAGTGTGTCAGTCGGGAATGGCCAATTCTTAAGCGGCATAATATCACTTCGTCTCTTCTATTATCCCTTTTGCTTGAATCTTGCCTCTCTTTTGCTACTTTGTCCAAAACCAAGATCTTAAAAAACACCCCGAGTCAGGAATCTGGTGGAGGGCTGATAAAGCTGAATGTAGGTTTTGGCTTAGTTTCGACCGATGGATAGTTTAAACTCAGAAAATAACCAAAATGTAACCAAAAAGAATAAATTCTCTTTCCAAATCTTGTTCCTGAAGTTTCTACAAGACTGACATGTGTAATGATCGCCATTACGGTGATCCATGAGTAGAGAAGGCGAGTAAGAGTAACAGTGACCAAGACTCAGGCTGTTACTCTGAGTAACGGCTAGTGTTATCGTTCCAACAGTATTTCACAGGTAATTTCCCTGCTATAACCGCATATTACCCGTCACACTTTATCAGCTGGTATTTATTCCTGGACATAACTCCAGCCAGGAAATCCCCATTCTATTTGTACTCGGATGGACACATGTTCCACAAAAACTTTCTGGGTTTGATGATTGTCAGTGGCTTTTATATAAATTGAAAACGTCCGACTCACAGGAACTGCGTCATCTTGCGCGGTATCGTTCTTATTCGTACTATCATTTGGAGCGCTTGGATTAGGAATAATATTTTTTATTTATTTTTTTATGAAAATTGTTAATATCCTCTTGAAAATGAAAGCAATATTAAGGCGTCAAGGCACACGAATCTGACAGTAGCCAAGAAGTGGAAATTGCAAAATCCGGCTCTGCCTATTCTAAAGCAAGGCTCTATAAGCCAATACAAAATACAAAAATTCTTCTCTTTTAAGTACCATGCTTTATTGAAAAAAAGTACAATAAAAATAACAAGTAGAAATGCTTATTATGGAGAAAAAAAACTAAAGTGAATTTCGGAATCGGTTTTTCTCGAAATGGTTAATGTTATAAAAAAAAAGTGTAAGTACGAGTTTCGTAGATATTTGCATGATCTATTTTTGCATAAAATATTGTTATCATAAAACTAACTGTCACACCTAAAAATAAAAAAAAAAGTCTGAATCGCAGGAACTGCGCCATCTTTGCGCGGTTCCGTTCATACTTCTAGTGCCATTAGCAAAGAGTAGAAGCAGTTATTGGTAGGTTTTGATTTTTCATGAAATATATTAAATGCCATCTCAAAGTGAAGGAAAATTTAATGTGCCCAAACAGGAAGCTGATAGTATTCTTAGCGGAAATGAACCTCCTCAACGTTTGCCAATGGAATACAATATTACAAATACGTTTCTTATTTTCTTACCTTATTTTATTAAAATAATCATTTTACTATTCGATAAAATTTAAAAAATCATTAACCAATTAATAGGTTTGATAAACAGAGACTAGGGCCTGTTGAAAAGAAAAAAAGCTAACAATTTCGAATTCTGAAGCACTTATTTCTCAGATTGACATCGTTCCATCAAAATTACATTTTGAACCTTTTTTGTAGGGAATTTAGTAATCTTTGGAATGGTCACTTACAAGTTACCACGATTTCGTAACAGTTTTCGACATATTTTAGAAAATATTCTAAGATCCGAAAACCTTTTATGTTTATTATTGAATTTTTTTTTAATACTCCCATACCTCCAAACGCAACTAAAAATAAAATATTTTAGATTGGACGTATGTAGTACATCTGAAACAAGTTCCAAATGAATTAATCTTTTCTGAATACCTAAACCGTAAATTACTGTGGAAAAGTATAGGTCAGAGCGTGGTCTTTGACAAATATTTTATTTGCTTGAAGAGCTTCGCAACAAGGGTGATCTGCTCAAAGAAAATGAATAATAAAAATAAAAATAATAAGGAAATACTTTCAAATTTACATTCATAATTAACATTAATTATTTAATTTATAATATATATTTATATATTTACAAAACAAAATAAATACCAAATAATAAGCAATAAAATAATTGTATAATTGAAATCATCATAAAAATTTATAAAATATTCTAATCTAAAGAAAAAGAAAAACACAAAAAGTAGACAAATTGCCCTAAAACTATTTTGAGATCAGAAATTTTGACTTTGATTGTAATTGTGCGTTACTTGTAATATAGGTATATTTCGTTGTATGTATTCGTGGTGTTTAGGTATGTCACTGCAGTCTGTTAGTAGATAGTCAAAGGAACGGGACTTTGACAAATACCTATATATTAGATTATTTTTAATTTGTTATATTTGCTCCAAAGAAGGCACTACTTGGAATCGAATTTACTCAGGTGTTTTGAAGATTCTAGTACCTGCCTATATTGTGTCGAGATTCAGCAGATTGTCTGCGTTCCCACGTATTGCTGGTTTTACGCCTCTATTATGGTACAAACAGAATATATATTCAACAATTTAGTAGCTAGGACAAAGGTATTCCATGATGCGATTACAGGAGGAAGTTAGCAGTTCAGATTACACTGATAAAATAAGATTTCTTAAAATGTCGAAACCGTAATTGTTATCCAACAATGTCCACATTTATAGATATACTATATTGGAGAACATATAATAGAGATTAATCAAGTCTCTTTGCTGAGGCCTATAACAACCTACGAAATGGAATAAAAATATATTCGGTCCCTGGAAAAAATTGAAAGCGAGAGACATGTTAGGTTTTCATGAACCAATTCATTCATTGCCGGTAGTTGCCAGATGTCGGTGGACACAGCTGGTGACCAGGCCGGGTTTAATTAAATCCACACAGGAGAGAGTCAGGGGCCAGGCAGTCTAAAGAGATACTGTCATGACTTCACTAGCAGTAGACAGATAGAGGCAATCATTCTTATCATGATGTGGAATCGAGGATATTCTTTGGGGAAGGAGAGCCGGGTGCCAACCAGACTACAGAGATACTGTCACGACTCCACTGATTATACCACCAGAAGAATAATGAAGGCATTAATTCTTAGCATGTTGTGGAATAGAGGATATTCTATGGGGAAGGAGAGTCAGATGCTAGGCAGTCTGCAGAGATACTGTCATGACTCCACTGATTATACCATCAGAAGAATAATGAAGGCATTCATTCTATAGCATGTTGTGGAATAGGGGATATTCTATGGGGAAGGAGAGTCAGGTGCCAGGCAGTCTGCAGAGATACTGTCATGACTCCACTGATTATACCACCAGAAGAATAATGAAGGCATTCATTCTTAGCATGTTGTGGAATAGAGGATATTCTATGGGGAAGGAGAGTCAGGTGCCAGGCAGTCTGCAGAGATACTGTCATGACTCCACTAATTATACCATCAGAAGAATAATGAAGGCATTCATTCTTAGCATTTTGTGGAATAGAGGATATTCTATGGGGAAGGAGAGTCAGGTGCCAGGCAGTCTGCAGAGATACTGTCATGACTCCACTGATTATACCACCAGAAGAATAATGAAGGCATTCTTTCTTAGCATGTTGTGGAATAGAGGATATTCTATGGGGAAAGAGAGTCAGGTGTCACGAAGTCTGCAGAGATACTGTCATGAAATAATACTTTCCACCACCTTGAAAGACTATCTGCAAGTTTGAGATTTTCGATTCTAATCCATTCTTGAAGGCTACACGATTTCGCACACCTCAAACCAATGTGGATACTTCGAAACCAAGATACCACGATTCACCAAAACTACTATTACCCCACACGACGAGTTACCAGCATTGCCATATCCCACACCACAATACCCCCCAAAGCACAATCCTGCGGCTCCATATTACCCCACATCACGTTATCGCACACCAATACATTCCACACGACAATTTCCACTCTCCATATCCCACACTACAATACCTACCTCAAAACCACGATCCAGCACCTAAAGATTACCCTACGTTACTATATCCCACACCACAACTCGCACATAACTAGTCCCATTATGCCAAGATTCCCTCCACACCACGATTGACCCACAACTTGAATCCCTTGCACCACCATACCCCACACCACGATACCTCCAAACCACAATCCTGCAGCCCCAGATCACCCCTCACTACGACACCCACATAACGGCGAGATTCCCTCATACCACGATTCCCTGACACTACGATACCTCCAAACCACGATCATGAAGCCCCAGATAACCCCAGACCACAAGACCCACATAACGGCGAGATTCCCCCATACCACGATTGCCTGACACTACGATACCTCCAAACCACGATCATGAAGCCCCAGATATTCCCAGACCACGACACCCACATAACGGCGAGATTCCCCCATACCACGATTCCCTGACACTACGATACCTCCAAACCACGATCATGAAGCCCCAGATAACCCCAGACCACAACACCCACATAACGGCGAGATTCCCCCATACCACGATTCCCTGACACCACGATACCTCCAAACCACGATCATGAAGTCCCAGATAACCCCAGACCACAACACCCACATAACGGCGAGATTCCCCCATACCACGATTCCCTGACACCACGATACCTCCAAACCACGATCATGAAGTCCCAGATAACCCCAGACCACAACACCCACATAACGGCGAGATTCCCCCATACCACGATTCCCTGATACCACGATTCCTCTTCACCACTAAACGCCCGAATCACGATCGTAGAACACACATTGGGTAAAGTTTATCCAGCTTTAATAACTGACATTAATCACTGCTGATGGACGCGTAAAACATTAGTTATCATATATAAACATTAAAAGTTTCCATCTTGTAAATTTATTCGTCGTACTGGTGTAATTTCTAAAACGGTGGAATATTTAGCTATGAAATAGCGTTGTCCCAATTCCCACACCGTCAGGATTTATACTCATAATCCTACTTGATCTCTTGAATGTGTAGACAGGCCGTGCAGAGGACAGCTGAGTTTGCACAGCCCTTTGATATAGTGTCGGCCAGATACTGCACAGCTCAGCGGGGTCATGTCCACTCTACTGGCAGATCTGTTAGAATGTAGATACCACAGACACTATGTCATTACAATGTTTACAGTCCTATCTCTTAGCTGAAGATAGAAAAATGAGCCTCACAGGGACTTCTTCTTTTAAGCTTGTGTGTTTTACATAAGGTTACAATTTCCCCGTAATTTATTTCAAAAAATGGTTATATCCTTGTAAGGCCTCGTTTTCCCTTTGGCCTTGTTAAGTGAATAAGGATGAGAGAAAAGGTTGGCTGTCCATCTCTAGAGATGTGAGAACCACGAATCCGCAAACGTTGCGTCTGGGATGTTGGCACTGCACGTGGCTGATTCGTAAGATTCCTGGAAGATCTAAGACCTGACAAGAGTTTCTAGTTCAATCACCTGCAAAAGCAGGAGTGGGGTACAAAGGGTTTAAAAAGAGCTGGCTTACCTCCGACCGGGCAGAGTTTGCATCCGTTCCTGAGACTTCGGCCCAGATGCTGTTCAGAGGTAGGCCAGTTCCAAATTCTCTATAATCTCCCCAAATGATCATATTTGATAACTCTACCTATCTGTCTCTCTCACTCAACCTTTTCTCTCATCGTAGCAATGGTTTATGATATTTATGTTTGTATCCTCTGTGTAAATTATAGTTTTAAAAAGGAATTTCCGCTTCTCTAAAATATTTCCCCATTGTCTATACCTCTAAATCCCGTCCTTGCTAATCAGTCCCTTACATCCTAGTTCGTTTTTATCAATAATTAACTCAAAGGATATTTTAGTTTCCATGATTTTTTCCAGTTAAAACGTTACGAATTAAAGGAGCATAAACATAAATAACCTTTGTATTCAGTATATGGTCTAAGAATTGGGTAATATCATATTTTATTTTCAAAATCTGTACAAATTTTCCTGCCAATCCAGTAATTACTTGCTACATTAATATCGCCAAGAAACAATTCTGAATGTAGAATAGATTCTTTATTTACAATCATAATATGTTATTAATTTAATAACATAATGCACTCTGCATTACTAGATCTAACCCGAAATTAAGGAGATAGTTTTCTGAAGATAGACATTGAATTTCCTTCATCATTATAAATTTCAATGAACATTATGAAAATTAGAACATTTAATGTTCTAATTAAAAGAGGATCTTTGACCGTTGGTGATTCGAAGGTAGAATTTGCCGGGGTTTGGTCGTGGTATCTTAATAAAAACAACATATCTTTTTTTTTTTTTAAGAAATCGAATTTTATTGTTTACCGACGTTTCGGTTTAAAATTCGAGCCATCGTCAGGGCGATGTGAATACGGAGAACTATGCCTCACGGATGTGTGATTATTTCTCAAATGAAGTAATCATTTCTCCAGAAATAATTGCACGGTTTTTCTTCTTCTCATAGCCCTGATGATGGCTCGAATTTCAAACCGAAACGTCGGTAAACAATTAAAAAACTCATAGAATTTTCGTGCTAGGTGGGAGGTCAAATAATAAAAACTTCACTCCACAACTACACCAACTTTATTTCGTCCCTACATACATTTTTGGTGCCTCTTCAGGGGAACTAGATACAAAAATAAAACTTACAGCCTCAACTTGAAGAGTAAAACCTTCCACAGGGTTTCCAGACGGCCAGGTTTATTATATTTTATTATTTGATCTTCCGCCTAGTACGAAAATTTGAAGATTTAGTAAAGGGGGGGGGGTCATCTGAATAATAATCATAAAACTCATTTTCTTAAATAAAATGTAGTTTTATTAAAATAGAACGACCAAATCCGCCAAATTCTATCTTCCAAATGTTCCAATGGTTCTTTGTAGGAGTAATTGCTGAATACTTGTAGTTCCTTTTTGAAGGAATAGGACGTGGGTCTCCCGGTGTTCGAGTGGCTAACGTCTTAGATTCTCCTGCGGGAGATGCAGGTTGGAGTCTCGCCAGCAACATTCATTTCAGGGCCCGTTGAGAAAATTCCTGGCTGTACCATGGATGTCACGGTAATGGACCAGATGTCGATTAGCCGTAAAATAAATTAATTAATTAAAAGCCAAATCTCCATAAATAATAAAAGAACAAACTGGTAAATACTGCAATGAGACTCTGACATAATTACTTGCAAACTGGAGACAACTCATTAACTTAAATATGCCCCACGACTTACACGAGATACTGACAGAAGGTAGCCCACACATCGGTACACAACTCAAATATTTGAAAAGCTTACATGCATACACCAAAATGTAAATAACTTATTCAACTTTCACAATCTCTATTTCAAGTTCATATTTATTTACCTTTGTAATTTTTTTTTTTTTTTTTTTAATTTTTCACGTTTTGCTGTACGTTAAGTTGTAAATTTATTTATTTACCTTTTTTTTTGACTTAACAACAAGATAAGATATGCATTTGTCGCCAATGTTATGGATCTCAAAAGGAAATAAATAAAAAAAAAGGAATTCCGTTTAGAGCCTGCTGCTCAAATTGAGAAACATAAATGTGCTTCAGGTCCACCCGACAAACCTATGACATCACATAGGCGCATGCGCGGTGGCTGTGTTCGTACATGGAGACTTTGCATGCGCGAACGCCATCGAACAAGGGAACGCTTATTATGAGTTTAGTCATCGCTAAAGCACATTTATGCTATAACATAGTGTTTCGTATATTCCGTGAGCTGGAATTGCCAATCTGCAAAATATTTTCTACGATTCGTTATTAGATTTTATACTATTAACAAATATCGTTATATTCTGACAGACATATATCTGCAATATGGAAATAAAAAACGATCCTGTAAAGGATCGTTGATTGAAAGTTTCTAGAAAGCAGCTAGTATGTCAACCTGTTTACTACTACACTACTACTCTAGAGCTACTAATGTTTTTCAGTTTTCCCTAATTCCAGGATGTTTTCCAAAGCCTGAGAAAGTGGTTAGTATTTCTAGTGGAAGCGAGACAGCTTCTTGGCAACTGTCCAGTTTAAGGGTTCTCGTTACACTTGAGCGGCAGCTAGACTTTTCGGCTTTTCTCTACATTTATATATAGTTCGGTTATTTTGGGATTATTATCTTCTGAGATGATTGCCTTCATATGATAATGCTATGAAGATATATATTCATCAGAGAAGGAATGTATGAGCATGAAATATAATAAAGGGATTTGAAAATAGGTATATTTAATTTTATGTTTATATTTATTTATTTATCCTTTTTTTTGTTTAAATTTGATCTAGAAACGTTTAGTTTTTTTATTCGGAGAACCGATTTTTTCTTGTGGTATTTTTGTTACCTCTTAATTAGCTATAGTTGCCTTTTTAACTTGTTATTTGCTGTGATATTTTTTGTTACCTTATATTTTTTGTTAACTTTTTTAGCTGTTAGATCTTGTTTTTACCTTTTTTTTTTAGCAAATACTTTTAAATCTGTTAGGTAGTCGTTAATTCATTTTAGATTCTTTTATATTCTGTTGACTTCTTTTAAACCTATTAAATTAATAACTGTTAATATAAATGTTTAACTAGGGAGATTGAATGCCAAAGGGAAAAACAAAACAAAATAACATAAAGAAAGAAAATAAAAAATGGGGGGGGGAAATAAAGAGTACCGGTTAAAATATATATATATATATATATATTTTTTAAATATATAATAATAAAAAATAAATAAAGAGTATCGGGGGGGGGGGGAACAAACTCAGGAGCAGGATAATTTGTATAGCAGTTCTGCACGGTAGGACGATGACGACCATGGGTTTTTTTCGTCCAAAAACACCTAAAAAAAGAAACAAACAACAGGTCATAACATAAGTAAGTCGGTTTTTAATATTCTGTCTGTTCATTTTTCCTCCTTTTCAATTTATTTTTGTTTATTATAGCATTAAACCTAGACGCCAACATTCGTGAAAATGACGAGCACCTATGTGATTTACAGTTGCCCCTTTCCCTTCCCGTCTTCTATTCTCCACCACTGCCCAAATATTATATCTTTGGGCAGTAGATGACAAGTAACCGGAAGAATTACATCGCTTGTACCAGCCGTTCGGAAATTACATGAAATTATGTCAAAGAAAGTACACGAAAATTACGATTGTTTGGATATTGAGGAATATCTGTGTGCACGCCTGTTTCACTGAGGCTGGTAAGATCATCTATTATTTTTTGGTTTTATGTGAGTTTTTTTTTAAATTTTTTTTTTCAAAAATAAAAATCTGTGAAAAAAACTGAATTTGTGAATTTTATCTTAATTTTCATCAACCCTCTCCTCCAAGTCTTAAAACTAATTAATAAAGTTATATTAATCAATTTTGAAGGATATATAATATTGTCCCTACCATATCAAACTACTTGGTAGAAAATCCTTAAATGCCATAAATAAAGTATCAAATAAGGCCATTTTCAATATATTATTTCGTCAATGGATAGAATATGTTCTTTCCTATTTCGCTCCGATTTGCAGATTCGATAGTTTGATATGGTAGGGACAATATTTTATTCCTACCAAATCAAACTATCGAATGTGAAAATCGGAGAAAAATAGGAACGAACATATTCTATTCATTGACGAAATAATATATTGAAAATGGCCTTATTTGATACTTTATTTATGGCATTTAACCCTTTCCGTACCGTGGACTTGTACAGCAGTCGAGAGCTGTCGGGACCCACATACCGTGGACTTGTGTAGAAGTCGAAGGAAGACGGGACCCACGTACCGTGGACTTGTACAGCAGTCGAAAGCTCGGCGTATCTCTCGCATTCTTTCTCTTCTAATTTCTCGACATTAGTGCTATCTAGCGTTACCGTATTGTACTTCTAGTATTCCTGTCTATTACTAGATGGCATTTGAATGAAGTTTTTGGTCGTTTTCAGTCGAATTAGAACTCGTTGCATTCTCCACCCATTTACCCGGTCAACCTTCTTCAAGTTATCGTTTGTTTTTATACCTTTGTACATTCCCAACAACTTGTTTTTGCAAAATTAGTTCACTTTTAGTCTTGATTTGTTAAGATATTATATTTAGTTTTGTTAAATTTAGAAAAAACGTTTTTTTTTACTGCGTGTCCTCCATTTAAAAATAAATGTAATATTCAATTGATAAGATTAATATATTACGTATTTAATTGAATAATTCATTAAGTTAACTATAAATATTCATAATAATTCTTTTTTTTTGTAAAAAGGTTTTACACAAAAAATAAAAATAAAATAAGTTTTTAGCTCCGCCAGTGTACAAAGTCACGGATCAAAAAGGAAGATGGGAAACTTTTTGCCGTAGTTATGGAGTATATTATTCCCTTGCTTATTATTCATAAAATAAAGGGCAAATGATAAACAGAAAAGCCTTCTTTTTTTGTGCCTATATAATATAACTTATTTTTAAACAAAGTTATTCAACTAAAAAATAATTATTGAAACACCAAACTAATTCAACATAAATAAAAATTATTCATCATTGTAATGAAAATAAAAATAAAAATTATAAAATACGACTTTTACTACGGCGAGGAGATCGCTGAAAGTCGAGACGCTGTGACTGAGAGTGGGAAAAGTATCCCGTACAGGGGGGCCGGAGCCGGGTGCTAGTATCCCGTATAGCAGAACACACTCCTAGCGGCTCTTTGCGTACGGAAAGGCTTAAGGGCCAAGTAGTTTTTCTTCTATAGGAGTTGTGACAATTTGCGACAAGCCGTATCATCCACAATCCAAGAGCAAAGTCTCGAATCTAAAAACGAGATTTTGCATATTCGATAGTTTCACATGGTAGAAACAATATGAAAGAAATATTAAAGAATACCTTATATTAAAGAATATCTCATAAGTTGAGTTTTCATGTATTCTTTTTAGCGCGGTTCCTCCCTCCCTTCATAGGGAGGAACCCCGCTTATAAGGTTGATCTCATGAAAAGATCCGGAAGTGCCGACTAGAAAATTTCGCGTTTCAGAACCCCTAGAGACTGAAAATAACGGTGGTTCAAATTTGTATATATATATATATATATATATATATATATATATATATATATATATTTGTCTGTTCGCTCTGTAGCTCCCAGACGAATGGTCCGATTTTGATGAAATTTGGTACAACAATCTATCGTTTAATTTAAAAGGTCAAGTTCGTTAACCAGCAAAATCCGCCCACTGGAAGATGGCGTTTGGGGCAAAATTTGCGCAAAAAAAATCGTAACGCTTACGTTTTTGAGTTCATAAGCTTGTAAGTACTCGTTTAATATGCTTCTTGGGTTACGAAAACGAACGAAACCATTTTAAATGCGATAGCTTTAACCGTTTTCGAGAAAATTGAAAAAATAGTTTTTGAATACCGTTTTTGTTCAACATTCAT
The DNA here is from genome assembly GCA_946811695.1 of Gonocerus acuteangulatus. Classification (NCBI taxonomy): domain Eukaryota; kingdom Metazoa; phylum Arthropoda; class Insecta; order Hemiptera; family Coreidae; genus Gonocerus; species Gonocerus acuteangulatus. Next base: position 86,640,609 of record OX328126.1, read on the forward strand.
CAAAACTAATATGTTGAAATTTTGGTTACGTTTGGTGTTAAGGAAGGGTTAGAATAAAATATGTTATTAACAGACATGAAAAATTTTGGTAACTTTGTAATTTTTCCTTAGTATCTCTAAAACGGTTGAGAATCTTGGGAAGCGGAAGTTTACCATTCGAAAGCTTACTAAATTCTCTACAAAAAAGATTATAAAGAAATTTTTGATTAGGCATTGTCAATCGGAGAAATAAGTGCTTAAATCTTCAAATGTGTTTGTTTTGTTCTTTTGATCGGGTTTTCGTAGTTCTTTAGCTCACATTTTAATGGGTTGTTTTTTTTTTTTAAATTGCATTTATTTATAGAATTAGTGTTATTGTAGAATAAATCAATAAAATTAGAAACATTTTGATATTTGAAATAACTGTTTGTATTAGTTTGGTTGGCCAACCAGTGGTGGATGCCATTCCAGGTATAAGTGTACGCTGCCCCTTGGTAAAGGGCCCTTTGTTTATGGGGGAAAGTTGGAACCAAAATAATAACGGTTTCTATTTCAATCTTCCCAAATGACACTAGGGATAGGAACTGAACCGCGCTAAGATGACGCAGATCCTGCGAGTCGGACTTTTTTTAAAGTATGTTCGTCTGAATGACGAATAGCTGGTTGAATGGGATAGGTCGAGGAAGGTTGGCGTTATAGGGTTAAATACACTTCTATTTATCATGTTTTGGTTGGTGAAACTTATTTATTCTGTGCTGAAATTTCATTCGAAATATATCTCCCACTTACGCGTTATGCTTTAGGAATTCGACGAAAAAATGCTGTTTCAACTTATGGAGAAAACTACGGTCGTTTGTACGATTTCGAGCGGGAAACTGCAAGCTTGAAGTCGAGCCTCGTACAGATCGACCAAGAGAGGTTGACGAAGAAATCCTACAGGCTACTGTAGAAGAAAATCCTGTTCTAACTTTTACAATTGTGGGGAACATTGCCATCTGACTCCTGTGCATTCTTTAGTACCTAACAGATCGGGCTATAGTTGCATCACAAACACTAGCAGGCGATGCAATATGACGGGTTTAGCACTTCATCCTTCCTATATTGCAAGTGTGAGTGGTGAATAGCAGGAAATATGGAGATAGTAGAAAGGTATTAAATATGCAGGTTATGAAAGGTGCTCCAATAACCCCCTGAAACCTCCCTCCTACTAAAAGGATTCCCCGATCTTGGCGGAGTGGGGGTCTTCAAGAATGCAAGAACCTCTCATTCACCCCCCCCCCGATGGAGCCGGGACTTTTCCTTAAATCATTCACGGCATAATTATTAAAACTCTTAAATTTTTCGTGAGTCCTGAATCCTGCCTTAGAAGGATAATACATATTAAATGGAAGCAACCAGTTTAAGAAATAGCAGACATAAAAAAATATATTAAATTTTCACCACTTTCCTCGGAAGGAAAGTAGCTATTGAGGTTGCACTCATGACTAAATTTTTGAAAAATGTATATATATATATATATATATATATATATATATATATATATATATATATATATTTAGATGGAACGGCATTTTTCTCCAGCGGTGGTACTCCTCCTCACTTCTTCCCGGAATATTTCGATGGATTCATCTCCATCTTCTTCAGCCAGGTACTTGTTTCTTCCTCGGTGGTAGCCAAGGGAATGACATTTTTTTTTTTTTTTTTTTTTTTTTTCCTAAACCCCACTTTAGAGAGAAAGATAAATAAAAAGCATGCAAGGAAGGGCATGATGAAAACGAAAGTGAAAGAAAAACGTGCAGAAACGCAAAGAAAAACTAAGGACCTCGAACGACACAGGCGGGCGTAAGGGCCACAGGTAGAGGGAGGATGAGGGAGGAGGTGTCCTTTTTCTGCATTAATGCACTTGAAGGCGGTAAGTAAAGGAGAAAAAGGTGTAGGATTCCCAAAGGGAGGTATGTGTAATGTGCTGTGTGGGGCACAGCGATAGAGGAGGAGGTAAAACGAAAGATAGTCGGAGAGTAGAAGAAAGAAGAAAGGGGAAGAAGGTCAGTTATACTGTCTTACGTGTCAAGTGTCAGTGTAACTTGTGTTTGTTGGAAATGTGTTGTGTTCTAGTACGTCTACTAGTCGTCGTGTGAACTCTGTTGGTCCTTGCCAGCGTCCTGGTCGTCCAGGTGGTGTGATGTCGTTAAAGAGTGGATTGTCATGGTACTTAAGTCCGTCAAAGAATTTGATGTGACGTCGTTTTATGAATTCTGAAACTGTAGGGAGTTCTAATAGTTTGTGTAAGTCGGGGGCTTTGAGTTTATTGTGTGAGGTGCTCCGTGTGACTGTTTTGAGTATTCGGTTCTGAAAAGATTGTAGTGTTCTGAGTATGGTGGGGTTCAGAAACCGAAAGAGTGGTGTGCCGTAAAGTAGTGCCGGTCGTAGGACTCCTTTGTATATGAGTAGCTTCAGTCTGAGTGAGAGGTTTGGTGAATTGAGTAAGTATCCAAGAGAGCGGGCTTTCGTCCTAACAAGCTTTAGCTTCTTGGTGAAGTGTGTGTGAAAACTGAGGTGTGTTCCTAAGTGTATCCCCAAGTAATTGATATGTCTTTTTAACTTGTTTCTTTTGTTTCTAACCGTGAAATACTTGGGGCGTGCTCGTGTTGAATTGCCATGAAAGGCGAAGAGTAGTGCGTCTGTCTTGGTCGGGTTTACTGTGATGTGTATTCGTCGCAGTTCGTCTACTACGTCTGCGCAAACCTCTTCAGCTTGTTTTAATGCCTTTGAATGTGACATGGATGTGCTGTATATCGCGATATCGTCGGCGTATGCGGCTATTTTTGTGTCTGGGTACTGTTCACCGACGATTTCTGATGTGTAAATGGAAAAGAGTGTTGGTGCGAGTACTGACCCCTGTGGTACACCGCAGGGGATTGGGTGTGTGCTGGAGAGGCTTGCCCCTACCCTAACCGTCATAGTACGTCCGTATAGAAAAGAGTGTATTATGTTATAGAGTTGTTCTGGACATTCGTAAGTTCTGAGTTGCTGCATGAGTATATTATGTGAAACAGAGTCAAAAGCTTTCGTACAGTCAATCGATATGAGTGCTGTAGTCCGGTTCATGAGCATGTTGTTTGTGATATGTGATTGGAGCCTTACTAGCTGGTGTTCTGAACTGTGTGCAGGGCGGAAGCCGAACTGCTCAGCAGGGATAATATCCTCCTCTGCGCAAAAGTCTTTAAGATATCTCAGTATTATCTTTTCATATACTTTTGATAAATGAGGCAGTAGGCTAATTGGTCTGTAGTGTTCAGGTGTGTCGCCCTTTTTGTTGGGTTTGAGTAGTGGTGTGATTATAGCGTGTCTCCAGTGTTCGGGGAAGTGTCTGAGGCGGAGGCATGTGTTATATATGTGTACGAGATAGTGTAGTCCTTTTCTCGGTAACTGTTTGAGTAGTATGTACTGAAGTCTGTCATGTCCTGGGGATTTATTCCCTCGTGTCTGTCTGAGTATGGCTGTCAGTTGTTTTGGTGAGACGTACATGTAATTGTCTTGTAGTGTGAGTCTGTATTCAGGTGTACGGTCTTTGTTGCGAGTCTGAGCGTCATGTGAGTAGTAGGTAGCGAGTATGTCCGCCTGGTCTTTTTCGTCTAGTAGAGTATCTTGTCTGTGTATTTTTACTGTGTTAGTCTTATGCGTGCGTGTTCGTATGAGCCTCCAGAATTGCCTATAGTCACCATGTGTCTGCCTGAGTTTCTCATGCCACATGGACGTCTTCCATTGTGACATGAGAGTGCGTATTTGTGTAGTGAGTGAATTTAGTGCAGTTTTATAGTGTCTGTCTCGTGTTCTGTACCAAATGTTTTTGATATTGTTTCGTTGTTTGATGAGTGTGAGAATGTGTTGTGGTGGTTTCCTAAGATTTGGAGGTGCTGGCGCGAACTTAGGAATGCTCGAGTCGGCCGCGAAGGTGATTGTGTCTGTGAATTGTTTAATGGCCTCGTCGAGAATTTGTGTGTCATGTATGGGTGTGATAGGGGGGGTATGTTCGTGTATGAGGTGTTTGTATTTGTGCCAGTCTGCCTTACTGTAGTGGTAGTTTGTGGCTGTGGCTATGGGGATGTGCCCGTGTAGTTCGTATAAGACCGGCCTGTGGTCTGATGTGATAAAATCGAGTGCAGTGCACGCGGTTATTACGTGTGGTTGTCGCGTAATTAGCAAGTCAATCGTTGAAGTCATGCTGGGATCTGCGAAGTGTCTGAATGTGTGTGTGCCTGGGTGTATGACTGTCAGGGGGTATTTAGTCAATTTAGTCCCTGCGGGGTTGTTTCTCGTATTATGCCAGGCAGTGTGTCTAGCGTTCAGGTCACCTATGAGTATGTGTCGTCTGTCTGTCGAAGTTTCTGAAAGGAGAAGTCCCAGTCGTGAAAGTCGTCCTCTCGGTCTCCGATAGTATGCGGTCAGTTTGTACGTCTTGTTCAGTTTTACTATTATTGTCAGAACAAAATTGTATTCGTCTGGGTCTATGATTGGGTCTATCCGTTTATAGCGTGTACCGTGTCGAAGGCCGATGGCGACTCCACCGGCTAGTGTATTGTCCATGTCGTGCCGGAGAAGTGTATAGCCTTGAAAGTGTGCGTAACTACCTCTGGTCAGTCGTGTGTCGGTTAGTATGAATACAGTGGGCTGTATTTGTCGTAGAAGTAAGTCCACGTCTTGTAGTTTTGGAGTTAGTCCGTTCGTGTTTAAATTGAGTATAGTGTGTCTGGTCATTTTGTTATCAGTTTAGTCATAAGTTCTACTAATGTTCGTATCATTGACATCATGTCAGTCATGGTGTTTGTCAGTCGTTCGACCCATGCGGGTGTACTGTCACTGGTATGTTGTTGTGGTGCGATGGGTGTTGGTATTTGGTAGATAGGTGGTGTAGGTGGGGTGGGAAGTAGAGCTGGTCTGGTGTTTTGTGTCGACCCAACATTCAGCTACTCCAATGCCTTCACTGGCCACACCACACAGCTTCCCCCTCCACCACCACCATCGACACAACCACTACCCCAATGACATTTTTCTCGATCTGGGCTCCTTTTCTCCCCTCTAGCCACAGTATCGGCGGACGAATGGTGTTGAATGTGTCCCTGGTGTAGTTGGGATTCTGTCCGTTAGCAGCGCTCATGGTATTGCGTCTTTTTTTTTTTTTTTTTCTTCCGCAGACGCAATACCATGAGCGCTGCTAACGGACAGAATCCCAACTACACCAGGGAGCTTCAACACCATTCGTCCGCCGATACTGTGGCTAGAGGGGAGAATGGATGACAATCCACTTTTTAACGACGTCACACCACCTGGACGACCAGGACGCTGGCAAGGACCAACAGAGTTCACACGACGACTAGTAGACGTACTAGAACACAACACATTTTAGAACACGCTAGGAACAATCCAACAAACACAAGTTACACTGACACTTGACACGTAAGACAGTATAACTGACCTTCTTCCCCTTTCTTCTTTCTTCTACTCTCCGACTATCTTTCGTTTTACCTCCTCCTCTATCGCTGTGCCCCACACAGCACATTACACATACCTCCCTTTTGGGAATCCTACACCTTTTTCTCCTTTACTTACCGCCTTCAAGTGCATTCATGCAGAATAAGGACACCTCCTCCCCTCATCCTCCCTCTACCTGTGGCCCTTACGCACGCCTGTGGCGTTCGAGGTCCTTAGTTTTTCTTTGCGTTTTCTGCACGTTTTTCTTTCACTTTCGTTTTCATCATGCCCTTCCTTGCATGCTTTTTATTTATCTTTTATCTAAAGTGGGGTTTAGGAAAAAAAAAAAAAAAAAAAAAAAAAGTCATTCCCTTGGCTACCACCGAGGAAGAAACAAGTACCTGGCTGAAGAAGATGGAGATGAATCCATCGAAATATTCCGGGAAGAAGTGAGGAGGAGTACCACCGCTGGAGAAAAATGCCGTTCCATCTAAAAATACTATCCCAGCGACGAAAATTAACATCAAACATATATATATATATATATATATATATATATATATATATATAGGGTGGTCCCGAAAGAAATCGCTATACTTGAGGGGTGTTTACGCCGTCTAAAATGTAGTCGAATAACCAAGGAAAACCTTTTACTGGCATTATTTCCCTAGATATAGGCGTTTCCGTGTTCCTTTGTTTAAACGCTATATTTTTTGACCATTTTGTTTTGTTTTTGTTTTGTTTTGTGTGCTATTTGTCGCTCACGCCATAGCGAAAATTTAATTTTAATGACATTTTCAAAATCTGCATCAAAGTTCATATAAGATCTCATGTACTTAGTGCTTAGTTCAACTGGATTCTACATCTTTTAGCTTATCTTTGTTACATAAGATCGTCGGAGACTACTTGCCTTTCAGAAACATAGCAACTTCCATAAATACCTGGATTTAGGCTCAATAATAATTTATGCCACGAGAATCTCAGGGAATGAGTACCCCCACAGTACTTACTGAGTTCTGAGGTAAATCGGCGTGGGAGGTATTTCTGAGTTGGGATGTTAGCCTAGTAGCGGTTTCGGTTCGGAAGATCAAGGTTCGAGTAATGTTCGGTTTAGTTTCAAACCAACACTCTAACACACTACTCTCAACCGCACAAGCACACTCAAGTCTACTACACTCTAGCAGCGTTCTCTCAACCACAGACGTATCGACTATATTCAGCTCGCCTGGTTGTAGGAAGTGATTTTGTATCAGGCCTAGTGGAGACATTCACCTATGAAGAAATTACGGATTACTCATTTTTTATTGGCTAAACTGTGGGAATCCATTGTCCAAGCCGGGAGCAATACTGTATGCAACTGATGGAAATTGCTGGGAACGTTTCTCATTTGATAGATATACATTGTTACAATTTGTGTTTTCCAAATTTTCATTGATTTACCTTTTGGGTGTCATATTTGGCAAAGGTTATTCAACACATGTCTTCAAATGCGGTTCTATAGTTGTTGTTGTGTAAGTAGGAGAACGTTTGTTGTGTTTATGTACTGACTGCTGTCCCTCAACAATTCCTACATGTCGTGTATAATATTTAGTTCGTGTCGTCTTCTGCATTCCGTAAGTAGGTGTTTTACGGAAAAGTCTCTATTGCATATATTACATGTTGGTTTGTTAAGTCCTGTCATGAGATATTCGTGTGTTAGTCTTTTGTGGCCAATTCGGAGTCGAGCAAGTACAATTTCTTCCCGTCTGTTGTCTCGGTAGCTGGATGTCCACTACTGAGTAGTAGTTTTGATTGTACATAATTTCCGTTTTTTTTTTTTTATTGGCTGTCTTGCCAATAGTTTAAAATATTTTGTTTGATTGCATTGGTCAAGTCTTCATGTGTGATTGATAGGTCGAGCTCAGGTAAAAAAAATTTGTTAAAAATGCAGTTTCACGCCCTCCAAACCGATTTCTTTCAAATTTTGTACAATAACGTATTTTGATGCACTAAACACGAATAAGATAAAAAAAAACCGTCGGCTTTAACTAGGAAAGAAGTTATTAAGCACTAAAGTTCACTGTTATGCAGGTTATGAGAGCTATTAATTATAGCGAGTTGGATTGACTGGGGTTTTGTTATCTTCTTGAGCGAGCGTAGCGAGCGGAAACGCATAGCATGTATGCCTTAAAGTCGTCACAAATTTAGTTGTTTACATTAGCTCTCATAACGTGCATAACAGTGAACTTAAGTGCTTAATAACTTCTTTCCTAGTTAAATCCGACGTTTTTTTTTTATCTTATTCGTGTTTAGTGCAACAAAATACGTTATTGTGCAACATTTGAAAGAAATCGGTTTGGAGGGCGTGAAACCGCATTTTTACCGAAAATTTTGTCTTTTTATAATAGCATTATTAGAATTTAATTATCTTGAACAGTTTTTGAGAAATCCTTTCTTATTCCATAAGAAAATACGCCTACGTTAAAAGAACAGAAAATTGGACATAATTGCTTCTTCCAAAGGAATCGCATCATATTTTTTAATGAACGTTTTTGTTGGAAAGAACCATCTCCTAGAGTTTGGCTACTTAGACCTGAATCACCTTCTGTATAAACTCTACACAAATAAAATCTGATTCTATACAATTTTCATTAACATTATACAGTTACAATGGTTTTTAACAAAATAAAAAAAAAACTTGTGTAAAATGTATATAAAATAAATAGAAAGAAATAATGATAATAACTCCTTCCTTCATTAAAACCCAAATTATAAATTATATATATTATCAATAACAATTTTCTCCGGCAGACATCCTCTAATCTTGAATTATTGAGCACTATGCTGGCTATAAAAGAATGGTTAACTGTAGATAAGTTTCTGAACATTAGATTCCTTCGAATGATCAGTGAAAATGTTGATGAAAGCAATCTACTGAACTTGTTAGAACATGCGGGAAGAGAAAGAAAAGTCGTTTGATTGTTTTTCTTCGTTTTACTTTTTAATTAGTTTTTGATTCTATTTAAATTCTGTAGATTCCGTTTACAAAAACTTTCCTAGGAGGTTCGTAACTGCGTTGGTTCCTCTGCCTGTATTTATTCCTACGAGGTTCGTAACTGCGTTGGTTCCTCTGCCTGTATTTATTCCTACGAGGTTCGTAACTGCGTTGGTTCCTCTGCCTGTATTTATTCCTACGAGGTTCGTAACTGCGTTGGTTCCTCTGCCTGTATTTATTTTCAAATTAGTACCGATTTTATTTATTTATTTATATTGAATACAGAGCTTGCGATTCGATCATTTCAAATGTTGGCGTTAGAATCCTATATAGCTACTATAAAAAGTTGCAAAAAATCTGTAATATTTTGGGCATTGAAAATTATTTTCAAACGGAAAGTAAGAAGTTCTCAAATGTAAACACACACACACACATATATATATATATATATATATATATATATATATATATATATATATATATATATATATATCCGATATTAAATATACATATCGTTAAGACAGACGCTCATTAGCATTGTTACCTTTTATTACATGTGACATAAACTTATGAAACTGTAGACTTGCAATTAAAACGGTAAGAAAGATTAAGGGCGATTAGATTTATCAAAGGACTAGCTGAATACCCGTGCTTCGTCACGGCAGATAAGTAGTTATTTTATTGCGTTAAATAATGTTTCATTAAAATTACGTTACTATACAATTCTGTGCAGTTTATTACAGCACGGTTCCCGTCATACTATATTTTATTCAATGGGCGTTAAAATTTAAAAGTTTATGTTTCCAAGAAGTCATATGGTAACACCCAATATATTTGCGAGTATTACCAAGGTTATAGGCGAGGAGGCTGTGCAAGGGTTCCGGATATTATTACCTCACCTGGAAAACCTAAGGATATACCATACATCACGGTTTGACTGGGACTGTCCCGGTATTTTGCAATTGTTTCGGTGTCCCGCCCAGTTTTATTAATGTCCCGGAAAAGGCTGTAAGATATTGAACTATGTCATTCAAAGTAGCCTGAGTTGTAGCGAAAATCACAGAAATGGTTCTACTTTCCGAATAATACACGCGTAAAATCTAAAACATACACTCTTTAGAATTAATAATTAAACTAGTTAATTAAAAATTGTGTGTTTTTTTTCAGATTATTTAAATATATATACAACATGTCCCAATTGCTAAGACAATGTATGGTTGGGATTCGGCTAGGAGAAAAAAACGTCAGACCTTCAGGAAGAAATCTGTATTGGACGTTTCGGCTGCACGTTGGCAGCCTTCTTCAGCTAAAAAATGTATAAGACTTATAAGTAAAAAAACAGTCAGAAATTAGCGTAGTTTGTACATCATGACAATACATTTTGAACCAATCTTATTTTTAAACAATGAAAATTCGGTAATTATTATACAAAATTTGGTTTTCGGTAAAAAACAATTAACAAAGTTGTGAAAGTAAACAACATACAGAAAGAAATAAGCCAACAGAAGAAAAATAACATTATTAAAATTTTATATTATGAGATAAAACAATATATTCTATATGTGAATAAAATTTATAATAATCAATACACAGATACATACCACTACATCGGTGTGATACAACGAATTGTAAAGCGGACGATACTGAGAAGATCTACAAGATTCAGTCCATCATCTCGGCTCCAGATTACCGAGTGACTGCAATAACCTGGAACACAAGCGTATATAGAAAATAACTTCGGGGGAGGGGCTGGGAGCACCTACTCATTTGGGGTGTAGGGAACAAATTAATGTCCCCCCCCCCAAAAAAAGTATTAATGTTATCGAATTTACAACATCACATCATGCACATATAACGACAATCTATTAAATAATATGTTTTCGAAAAAAGACAACTCAGACGTTAGTTATAAAAACCTTTCAATAGTTCCAGCGTTCCTCTAGAATTACCATTTCCTGTTTCAAAATAATAATCCAATAAGAACATCCAGCAAATATGCCATCAGATTCTCCTCCAAGTCCATTAAATACACCATCAACCCCAGACTCGTGTGCACACTATGTAAAAATGCAGTTGAAGAAACCATATACCATATTTTACTCTTCTTTCACGTTTATAGCAATATAAACATTTTTCCCATTAATTATTCCATCCAATAAAGAAAATAATTTTATTGCAATTCTTAATATTAATAAGAAAGAAACTTTTCTCTGACTAGCGAATTTTATTTTGAGGGTTGTAACATTACGGTCAGAAATACTTATATACAAATAACGAAGTATAGGGGAAGGTGTTGTACCTTTGACCACTTTGCAAAATTGAATTTTTTTTAGCTTGAATATTAACACTAAATTCATTTTTTTTATTTTATTGTAATTAATATTCTATTCCTTATCATATTTAATTTTTTCAAGGTTCTAGCTTTACATTTAATATTTTTTATTAATTTAAAAAAAAAAAATCGCACACTGGTCAAAGGTACAACATGTAGTTGTACCTTTGACCACGGGGTGTTGTACCTCTGACCACGGAAAAACAACAGCAGTGCAGAACAAAAATTGTATTCAGTAATATTGTAATTAATTGTAAGTTTAATAAATACAGGACAAGGATGTAAGCATAATAAAAAAAAAAGTATTATTGATACTATGTTATGCTTAATATGCTGAAAAATCCAGCCCAACCGATAAACGTTTTAACTGTCAAGCAGATCCACTAACAATAGTAAGGTATGAAAGCCACAATGTCTTCAAGATCCATATCATTCAAATTTTCATCTTTTCTCGTAAACTTGTCACTTAAAGTTTGTTTTTTCAAATATTGGATCTTAAACATTGGACATTTAATACCACAGATCTCTGCGACTAAATATGTAATAGTAATATTAATTATTTTTTTAAAATTTGTAGCAGAAGAACATAAAAGTTTAATTATAAAAAAAAAATACTCAGGTGTATTGTGCCTTTGACCTGGTCAAAGGAACAACAACTAGTCGTGGTCAGAGGTACAAAACCCCAGTAGTGAAAATTAAAAAGTATGCTAAAAATTTTAGGGTTAAGATAAATCAATTTCAGAGGCTACACCATGTTTCTTATTGTAATAGCTACTTTGTAAAATTATTTCCATCTAAAAATACATAATACAAAATATATTATGAGGCAAAACGTCATCAATAAATAACTTACATTTTTATGATAGAAATGGATAAGTATTTTTTGCAAGAATCCTCTTTGACTTGAATAATCCAAAGTACGTTACACAAGCTCTCTAGGGAAGGAGCTAAACACTAATTACACCAAAATTTATAAAATGTTGCTACATGCCGCCACAGCCTCGGTGGTCAAAGGTACAATATGGTCAGAGGTACAACACCTTCCCCTAATAAATAAATAACTATTAGTATTAACTATTAGTTAATGTAAATAAGAGCTAAGTAAATATATATATTATATTTTTCTTTATTTATTTATATATATTTTTTTCATCGAAACAAGAAGTAAAAAAAATTACAGAGTTTTAATGTTTTGTATTACTGTTTTATATTTAACCCTCCAGCAGTCGCGCTGGCGCACTGAGTGCGCCGCAGCCAACATTTCGTGTTGTAAGACATTGTCGGGAAAACTCTACGGCCCACAAACCTCATGCATTCCAAGGAAAACTCCTACCACGCTTACAGTGACGAGCGGTGTTCTACCCTTTCACGCATTACTCAGTTACAGCTTGTAAGCAGTTCGAGCACATGCAATGATCCGACGATCAATGCAAGAATCTTGCATTTCAGCTCATGAATGAACATTTGCAGTCCAGAGCAAGTATTCTGTCACTTCCTTCCGATTAAATCAAATTTTGTTACGAAAATTCCCAAGGAGTCAAGAAGCAATAATGGAAAAAACCACCTCCGAAGAAAAAGAAAGGGCGATGTCATGTTTTTGGACGACAAAAAAATATAGACACCAAAATAACGTTTAATATAAAATAAGTTATATGCAATAAATTTGTTTTAAAAGATAAAATGAGCTTATTTACATATCTGTCTACAATAATGACTTATCTACAATAAATAATATAATAGTGAAGAAAAAATAAATAAATGGACGTTTAAAACACAATAATACGACAATAAACACGATGGCGCATTAAGTGCGCCGCGCGACCGCCCTTGTTAAAGCAGTGGGCACGACTTCAGGAAGGTTAAGTTTTGTAACCTCACCAAAAATTGATTTCATATTACTAACATAGCAACTAACGGTATTATATAATAAATGCTATGAATTGTCAGAAGCAAATAAAATGTAATTTATCTCCTGACTGCAATATTAATACCTGAACAGGAAATGAAACCTGAGGCTCTCAGCTTTTCTAATTCCACAAATGGAAGAGTGACGTTGTTTTTGACGTCCCTTTTGGGCATATTCTACAGCCTGTCCAATGTTGGCGGAATGAATTCAATAATTATTTTGAAAACAAATTAAATATGTAGGTAAGTGAACATTTTTAAAAAGGATCTTTGAAGGAACTTTTTGTGAGGATCACCTTCAAGGTATTACACAAAATACTTTAATCCGACGTAAAATCCGACAAAGTATCTGTAAAATACTAAAGATTAGCCCAGCAAAAACATAGCAGAAAATCCTACATAGGGAAAAGGTCAATACTTTTTGATTCGATTATCAATAAATATCCTATATAGAACTCATAATTACTTTCTTTTATCGTAATAACATCCTGCTAGTGGCAAAAGGAGGTTTTTATCAAAGAAAATCCGAGTTTAAGATTCTCCTCAATTTTTCTAAAAAGTTTGGCAGGAACATTTGAGACTTCTTTCTCGAAGTTGCGCCAGAAGGAATAGGTGCAGTCTGAGTTTTAACTTGAAGGCGATACGTCTATGCGGAAGGAAAGTATCATTTTAATAACGATTCGGAAAAAAATTCTTTCTTTTGTGTAAATGATGAGTGCATTTGTCGTGCGCAAGTTCCAATAACTACGTGTGGGAACGTAGAACAGGTATCATAAAACGGTTCAGAAAAACTAAGAAAAAGATTTTCTGTCAAAGAGTGAATCAAGAAAACGATAAATACGTGATTTGATAACTTAAAAAAACCAAAACAAAAAAAAAAATGCATTCACAGGACTATTGTGTCACTAGTTTGTTTGGAAATAACCAATAAACTCACAGTACTCAATAATTATGCGTTTGTTCATTGAAATTTTAGAGAAGGCCTACACTTACCTTGAATAAAAACAGGCACATTGTGCGTTAAAACACTAAAAAGAACAAAACCAACATTTTTAGGCACTTATTCCTCACATTGATATCGTCCCATCGAAAGATACTACACAACCTTTTCTATACAGAATTCAGTAACGTTTTGAATATGCGCCTTCAACTTACCAACCTTTCCCAACCGTTTTCCTGATATTTAAGAAAATATACGAAGATCCCAAAATATTTTATGCCTATAAGTAAAATATTGTTTTTCTAGTGCTTCCTTAGCTCCAAAATCTAACAAAATTTAAATATCTTTGTTTACAAAAATATTAAATAAACATCTGTATCAATTTTTAACTGAATCGATCGTTTCTGAACACCCAAACTCAGTAAGTTAGAAAAACTAGTTTTTTCAACATTTCTTAAAAACAAATAAATGGTCTATTTGTAGAATTATTGGAGAGTGAAAATTATACTTTGTATATATATATATATATATATATATATATATATATATATATATATATTGTTTTAAAGGGCTCCAGCATCATCTTCAGTCGATGGAGGACACTCCTCGCCGGGTCGGGCCGTTGAGGGTCGGTAGTCCTTTTTTATTTATTTATTTACTTGTTTTAGTTATTTATTTATCAATGTGTACCTGTGTTTATTTTAATTTGTTGCGTGTGCATGTGAGTGTGTATGTGACGTATTTGTGATGTATTTTGTATCGGTCACATAGATACCTCCAGAGGAACTCTGGCCTAGTGGATGAGGTTATATGAGTTAGACCAGGTTTGGCTGTATCGGACCACGTAGATACCTCCAGAGGAGCTCTGGCCTAGTGGATGAGGTTATATGAGTTAGACCAGGTTTGGCTGTATCTGCACCACGTAGATACCTGCAGAGGAGCTCTGGCCTAGTGGATGAGGTTATATGAGTTAGACCAGGTTTGGCTGTATCGGACCACGTAGATACCTCCAGAGGAGCTCTGGCCTAGTGGATGAGGTTATATGAGTTAGACCAGGTTTGGCTGTATCGGACCACATAGATACCTCCAGAGGAGCTCTGGCCTAGTGGATGAGGTTATATGAGTTAGACCAGGTTTGGCAGCATCTGCGCCACGTAGATACCTCCAGAGGAGCTCTGGCCTAGTGGATGAGGTTATATGAGTTAGACCAGGTTTGGCTGTATCTGCACCACGTAGATACCTCCAGAGGAGCTCTGGCCTAGTGGATGAGGTTATATGAGTTAGACCAGGTTTGGCTGTATCGGACCACGTAGATACCTCCAGAGGAGCTCTGGCCTAGTGGATGAGGTTATATGAGTTAGACCAGGTTTGGCTGTATCGGACCACGTAGATACCTCCAGAGGAGCTCTGACCTAGTGGATGAGGTTATATGAGTTAGACCAGGTTTGGTTGTATCTGCACCACGTAGATACCTCCAGAGGAGCTCTGGCCTAGTGGATGAGGTTATATGAGTTAGACCAGGTTTGGCTGTATCTGCACCACGTAGATACCTCCAGAGCAGCTCTGGCCTAGTGGATGAGGTTATATGAGTTAGACCAGGTTTGGCTGTATCTGCACCACGTAGATACCTCCAGAGGAGCTCTGGCCTAGTGGATGAGGTTATATGAGTTAGACCAGGTTTGGCTGTATCTGCACCACGTAGATACCTCCAGAGCAGCTCTGGCCTAGTGGATGAGGTTATATGAGTTAGACCAGGTTTGGCTGTATCTGCACCACGAAGATACCTCCAGAGGAGCTCTGGCCTAGTGGATGAGGTTATATGAGTTAGACCAGGTTTGGCTGTATCTGCACCACGTAGATACCTCCAGAGGAGCTCTGGCCTAGTGGATGAGGTTATTCCAGAGGAGCTCTGGCCTAGTGGATGAGGTTATATGAGTTAGACCAGGTTTGGCTGTATCTGCACCACGTAGATACCTCCAGAGGAGCTCTGGCCTAGTGGATGAGGTTATATGAGTTAGACCAGGTTTGGCTGTATCGGACCACGTAGATACCTCCAGAGGAGCTCTGGCCTAGTGGATGAGGTTATATGAGTTAGGCCAGGTTTGTCTGTATCGGACCACGTAGATACCTCCAGAGGAGCTCTGGCCTGGTGGATGAGGTTATATGAGTTAGACCAGGTTTGTCTGAATTTGATTTATTTCTTTATTTTATTTTATTTATTTATTTATTTTTTATATATTATTTTAATGGTATTGTTAATTTGATTATTGTTATTATTTTATGAGTATCATTGTTAAGTATCGTTATATTTTATTTATATTTATTGTTTTTATTTATTAAGTTGTATTTTATGAAATTGATGGTCTTAAGTTATTTAGGTCTTACAGTAACCAGGCTTGTTGTGTTACCAAGCCTGAATAACGAGGATGAAGGAGATGCCCAATTGTAAATTGACGTGTTTAGCATATTTTGTTTTTTTGTGATAAATGTACATTCATCCATGTGAATTGTATCTCCTAATAATAAAAATAAAATATATATATATATATATATATATATATATATATATATATATATATATATATGTATATATACATAACTATTCATATATTTGAATTTTGAAGTAACCATTGCAGATGTACTTAATCCCTTTGCAACCGCAAAGGTATCAATCCATCATCCTGATTGGTGAGCTGTAAGAGGTGATCAAAGTTAACTGAAGACGGGAGTATACTGTATAATTCACGGAGAGTAGAAAGAGTGTAGGGCTGAGTACTGGCCTTGCGGGACTCCTGAAAGAATTCTTAAAGAGATCTTGTACTCATTCCAAGTATGAATTACATTATTAATGACTGTCTGAGGGCAATCTTAACATAAATACATTCACCTCTCGCCCCTAAGAAACATTAGGGTGGCTTTAAATAATAAATCTATATTTGATGCAGACCATGAGCATATTGAGCACCTACAGTTCAATTACCTAATATTAGCAATATATTACCTAATAATAGCACCCGACGATGCCACATGTGTGTGCCATCATCAGACACACACAAAAAAACAGCCAGATCAGAAGAAGCTTTAATTAATTTCTATATTTTGAATTTATTTTACGGTTTGACTGAGATAATTATGAACTTTGAATGTGTATTAGCCCTAATGAAAATGTAATGCTGATTTCAAAAATGTAATGACTCGTTGGAAAACAATTCGTTACAAGCATTAAATTGGTACAAGCAGAGAAAATTGCAGTTGTACTACAAAAATACAAACAGGTTTTATACAGTTTTTTTCTAAAGAACCATTAGAATGTTTGAAAAAAAGTGAGATATATATGTGTGGTTGGTAGTGTTGAACTAGATTTTAGGATAAATATGCTTTAGCGATGACTAAACTGAAAGAAACGTTACAAAATGTGTTAGAAAAAAAAGTGTCCGCTGGCGTTCGCGCTGGCGGGGTGGCCATGTACGAAAAAGAAGGCTATATGTTATACAGTGCATTAAATAGGTTTATCTTGAATGCTCCTGAATTTGAGCAGAAGGCTCTAAAGGAATTCCTGTTTTTGTTTCCTTTATATCAACACTTGATGTTGACAAGGTGTAAAAGATGGCTTAGTTAAGGTTTCATGTAATTTACTTCCAATGAATAACATGAGATCCCGTTGCAGGTTTTTCTTCCTAAATTCACCCAGAAAACAATGTAAATACAAAATAATAATAATTACATCCATAATAAAGATAATATTGAATTATTGTAGTTGACTAACGGCCGTGACTTTACTATTGCCCCGGAGTAATGAATGAAGAGATGTCCGTTTCGTATGAATGGAAGTGTACAAGAGTCCTGACATACAAGGGATGAATAAAACAAAACCCTAATATGAAGGTGATACATATAAAATGCATTTGCGTTCAACACCCTCACAATAACCTTCCTCTCTACTACAATAACCTGCCCTCAGTACAATAACCTCCCTCCTCCCCCTCCCTTTCGCTTCACCACTCCCTTCAGAGCTATTTGTCATTAGAAGGAAATGAATGAATGTCCCAGTGTCAGTCAAACTTTTTTACTTACTCAGCATTTTTCGATAAACTTTTTTCTTTTATTTAATGCTATTATTTACGTCAGTTGACCCAAATTAGACAAAAACAGAACTAAATATTGACAAATGTATGCAGTAATAATAAAACGGGAAATATTATAAGTAATTATAAATGTATATGCAGCATACTATTCCACGAAACAACCACAAAATCAATATTAAAGTTTCAGAGAATTTCAACCCACAGACAAACCGAGTTAAATTTATTTTGGTGGATTGTTTTAATATGTAATCCGCATATTTCTTGGAATATGAAATGTCTGAATGCATTTGAAGCTGCTGAAAAATATAATTTCTCACATTTATTGATATAAAAAGTGAATGAATTTTAACCTATGTGAATATTTGGATATTACATGATATGTTAAACAAATCTGTTGAAGCCTTGGGAAAATCTCAAGAGAGAATAATTTCGGTGTTATGAGCGAAACGAGTAAAAAAAAGGGATGTTTTCAATATTCTTATATTTAAGAAAAAAAAAAAAATCATTTATGCATATCTTAATTACTGCTTTTTAGGCAGAATGTCAAAAAATAATAACTTCACTAAAAAGTGTCCCTATTTTTTTTTAATGTTTCGCACTCTATTGGAGCCTCTTCAAGGGAACAATAAATATAAAACTTACACTCATAACTTAAACCTTTTTCCCCAAGGTTTACCTCCTTGGGGTATATTTGTAACGCCACATTTCTCTAGTTATATATATTAGACCTCAGTGTCTATTAATTCTATTGATATTTAATAAACTGATTTTGGAATTTTTACTTTGATTTTGCCGTCAACACTTCCAAATAAATTATGATTTTCCTGAGAGCTGTTTTAATTGCAGAATTGATCCTTTAGAACTTTTTCTAACTCTAAAACCACTCCTATTTTCTTTCTATGAGATCCCCAAGTTCTGATAAGTCTTGCTGATTCCGATCCTGGCCGAGTTCCAAGAGAATCTAGTTCTATGTTTCCTAGTTTCGGAAGATTTTGTTCGTCCTGAAGTCGTTATGTCTGCCTTGTCTCTGAACAGTTTTAGCAATCGTCTAACTTTGTCCGGTAGTCTAAAAAAGTTGGCTGAGCTATGAAACAATCTGATTGGATATAAATTGTGCCACATAACCCTGGAATGGACCAGCAAGAAATAAAGAATCTACTGGACACCAAAATTTAACAAGATGGTAAATAAAATTATATTAAAGAATGTAATTTTCTTAAGAAATGTGCTTATATAGTTCATATTATTTAATTAATGTTTTTTATATTATTGTAAGGTCACGCCTTCCCTTGGATTTGGTTAAGTGAATAAACGCGAGAGAAAAGGTTGGCTGTCCATCCTTTCTTGGTTGTAGGAACCTCACGTGGCAGATACGTAAGGTAGTTCCCGTAAGAGCAGGGGTGGAGTTGAAGGGTTTATAAGGGCTGGCCTACTCCGACGTTCCTGAGATTTCGGCCAAGATGGCCGTCAGAGGTAGGTCAGCCCAATTATTCTGTTACCTTCCAAATTAGTAATAGTTGATAAATCTAACTAGCGATGGTTTATGATATTTATGTATGTAACAGTAAACTTAGTATAAATTATAGTTTTGAAAAGGAATTCCGTTTTTTTTTAAATATTTCCCCATTATCTATTCTTTTATCTTTAAAACCTGTCGTTGCCCATGCCAGGTCTGATGCGATTCCAAGTCCTAAAATGTATAAGTTATTAAATGTACATATTCTTATAAAAAAGCAAACTTAAGAAACTTCTTTTTTTTAAGGCGTGCCAACCTTAGGGTCATTAATGCCATTGAATGGAACTTTCATTATATTTGGAGGTGAAATTTTTACCTCATTTCTTTTCAATTTAATAATTTATTGAGAGACCCGGTAGCCGTGAGGGTTAAGGCGTGAGCTCTTAACACTCCGTGCCAAAGGTCGTGGGTTCGATTCCCACTAGGGGCGGTGGCTTTTCTTTCGAAAAAAGAAAAGGCATCACCCCTATCCTGGCTAGAAAAGGGTGGTAACCTATAGATAACCCGTCCTAAAATTCGTAGTTAATAATAAATGGACGTTAAAATTTAAATAAATAAATAATTTATTGAGTCAGCTTTTGGATTTTATTGAATTACTTATCATTGTCATTATTTATCATTGATCCTGGCATATTTTGCTTACTTAAATTACTTGCAGTATATTTTCCATGCAATATTTATTTGCGTACCTGTACACAGAACAAATGTAAATAAACACACACACATATGCACATATGCTATACCTCACTCACTTATTCTCTAACACAGACAACACACACACCATGCTCTATCCTGCTTATTTAATTAATCTTATGTCTTTAGATTTTATTTATTAATTCCGTTTTGTCTATAAAGTTTAATACCTTTCTAACGTCAGCATCATTTCCAAGTATTTCATCCATAATGTCTGATAACATTAGCTCTTCTCTAATTGACTGATATATTTAGAAACTTTGTATATACTAATCTGGAATTAAGTAATAAATCGATGGCTGCACACTCCAAGCAGGCCCTTGGGTTGAGAACTCATGAACAGCTCATTCTTGAATGTAAGGGAGAGTGGAGTAAAGATCAATAAAACTTAGGCAACACTTTGGAATATTCAAGCACGGTTTTCTTCGGCTGAAAGCATTACATTTAATCAAACAAGCCCTATTTTTTTGAATTTTCCTTATCAGTATCTATGCGGTTTTACAGATATTGCACTCAAAAACAGGGCATCACTTCTTTGGATCTCGGGGTTTCTTCAATGTATTCTGTATCAATAAATGCAAAGTATACTCTTGGATTACATAAAATCAGAACTTCGGAAAACATTTTAAATTTAACTTCTTTAGCGCATAAGACATAAAATACGAAAACGGGCTTTTTCAATGTGTTTGAAAATGGTAAAAAATAACCATGGAGATTCCTTGGCCCATAAAAACCCTTATATTATTAGTTTAAATATTAATGTCTTAGGAGCATAAATATTTATTCGATCTTTATATATGTATATGCGAGAGATTCTCAGATCTTGCGAAAGATGGTCTATGAGAAGCTTTAAAATTGAGAAGATGGGAAAAGAATAAAAATGCCCCTTCAAAACTCATGTACTTCATAAAAAAAAACTGTGTAAATATATTGAAAATAATGTAATATATAAAAAACTCACTATATATTCAAATTTCCTATGTCTAATATTTTCAAAACTCCTATGTCAACATATAGAAAATAATGTAATATATATAAAAATGAAAGATGTGCATCGATATAAAGAGGAACACCAAAAATAAAATAATAGAAAAAAAGAGCGGTTCTTCTGATTTAAAAGCATTATTGTTATAAAGAGTATTATTCTCTATCTTATTTCATTGAAACAGAACAAATTTTGGACCGAATGTTACATTATATCATGTAAAAGCTTTAGGGCTCACTTAAAATATCCTAAAGTGGTAAAATTTATTGTTGACTGACTCAACATGTTCCTGTAATTGTTGGGTAGCCGTAGAAGGAATCAGAGGAAGAAAAAAATATTGCTGTATCATCGGCCTAAGTCATTATATGTGTAGTCGGAGATGTGAGGATATCTGCCTTGTACAGGAGGTATAGAATAGGACCTAGGATGCTGCCTTGTGAAATGCCTGAGGATATTTATTTTTTTTATTTATTTATTTATGAGCGACCGTAACTAAGGCGACTCGCTCAGAACAAAAATTACATATATAATATACATACGAAAATTACATCTAATTAAATAAAATCTTATTTTACACATTTTTGCCGAAATATACAAATTGAAATTTATATACACATCTATTTATAAGAGAATACAATATTACAATATACTTGAATATATGAAAAATCAATATTATAATAATGCATAAAGTTTATACAAATAATCAATTAAGTTGGTTGAAGGAGGTTTCACACTCCTTTTAGTTTTATATTGTCAAATGTAAGATTTTAGTATAGTACGGCTGTATAGTTTTAACATTTTAAGACAAATAAAATACATACACATATATGTGTGTATGTCCTGGTATAATTTGTTCATGTTTAATTATAATTATAATTTGTTTAGGAGGTTGGTCTTGTTGAGGTAGTTCAGTATGTTATCTATATATTTGCTTCCATCGCCGAGTAATTCAGTCATATTGTAAGGTAAGTCATAGTTTTGTCGCTGTAAACATTCAGTAAGTATGTGCTTTATAGTCAGCGGTGTGTTACACTGTGTACATGTCGGTCTGTCCTGTCTTGTCATGAGATAAGAGTGTGTCAGTCGGGAATGGCCAATTCTTAAGTGGCATAATATCACTTCGTCTCTTCTATTATCCCTTTTGCTTGAAGGCCATTCACCTACCGTCTGTTTTATTTCGCGAAGTTTGTTTTCTGTCGTCATGTGCCAAGATTTCTGCCACTTTTCTGTAATAAACCTTCTTACTTCGATTTGCAGGTCTTGTAATGTAACTTTGTCTATGTCTTGTCGGTTTTGTCTTGTAGCTGTCCGAGCCAGTACGTCAGCTTGACTGCTTTTTCCTATGTCCTCATGTCCTTATCTCTCCTTTGTCTTGTTTGTTTGTTTTTGTATGCCTGAGGATATGGATCGAGAAGTAGACAAGGTATTACCAGACTTTACTTCAAAGGAACGATTCTAGAGGTAGGATTTAAGGATGAAGAAATATGTGTAAGATAAAATACCCTTTAATTTATATAACCTCGGCAAACGCTATTGTGACCTTTAGTAGCTACTACACTCAGGCAAGTAAGATATTGCTAAAAAAGTCCCAATCGCAGGCACTGCGTCATCTTAGCGCGGCTCCGTTCATATCTCTTGTGCTATTAGTAAAGGAATATATATATATCAATCATATCATAACCGATATATAATTTGAACCACCGTTATATTCGTTCTCTAGGGGGTTTAAAAGGGGGATCGCGCTAAAATGGTGGGTGGAAAAAAAAAAGGATTTAGGAATGAAGGAGTATGTATGAGGTAAAGTACCCTTTGAATTATATAACAACCCCGATAAGCGCTTTTGTGATATTTATTAGTTAGTACATCCAGGCAAGTAAGATATTGCTAAAAAATGCTGAAGCATTGTTGAGTACCCGACTACCAAGAGCGGAAACCGAACTGGTGATGGTCGTTCTGACATTCCGAAGAAAGATCGATAGCGGAATCCCCATAAAATGTGCTGAAATAAGAATTTCGATGAATTTTCTGAAGACCAAAGTGATTTGAAGAAATGTATCTAATATCCCATTAAAAAAGAAGAAAGATAGACTTGATTGCATTATAAGAATTTCTAATAAAAAATCGTCTTTTCTGAGATAAAAGAATTTTAATTAAGTCTATTCTTTGTCTTTTCTCTTGTCCGACCTTTCAAAAATAGATATCAATTTATTTCTATATTCTTTTTTTATTTTAATCCTTTTTTTAAAGGCCTCTTTTTTAAATAATCTGGACGGTTATTAAACTTGTGATATCTCCGAGTTGAAATCTCACAGTTTTTATTGAAAAGTAAAACAATATTTTATATTATTTTATTTGATTCCTGAAAAAATGATATTACACAGAAAATCTTACCGTGTGTATATGTAGATTTTTAATGAATCTTTCTTTTTGCCAAAATGTACCATGAAATTGTTGCATTTAGGCTGTGAAATTCAATTTTCCTTAGTTATTTAGTGTAGGTACTTAGCTGGCCTTTCCGTTTAGTTTTACCAAAAATCGCATGTTTTGCGAAAATCGAAGTTGCTGTTCTCTAAATTTCATCGCCGTACTCGGCCGTATGTGTGCACAGCCTAATGTAATGAAGGTGTCAATTATCGTTGCGATTATTTTACGGAAAACGACTTAACCATTATTATTTTCCGATGAGGGTTGTTAAACATTTTGTGCTATGAAGTAACAGAACATTTACGGTGAGATCCATCTATATAGTGTGAAACTGTTAAATTTATTCGTTAACCGCGCAAATTTTAAGAATATTGGATACAGTTAACAATATTACATTGGTCGTACCAATATTATTACATTGGTTGTAAATTTATTCGACCTAGCACTCAAAAATACATTTTGAATTATACATCTCTTCACCGATAGTAGCTATCGATAGTCATGAGTAGAGCCCGGAAGTTAGGCAAAATGCCTTTTTTATCTGAATGGATATATTGAAGAATCAGATCGAAATAAATATGTTTCCGTGCATTGAGGAAGTGTAGAGACAATTTTTATTTTGCCTTTTTTGCCTATTTTGGTTATTTTAAGATTTAAAGCCTTTTTTTGCTCGTTATGCCATTTTTTTCTGCGATTTAAACATTTTAAAAAGCACATAACGAATTTCGAATTTCAGTTCGTCGAAAACAAAAAAAGTACATTTTGCCGTCACAAATATCAATTCGAAAGCTTATTTTCCCAATCCGTTGATTGACCCTCTGTAAATAACAGAGCCTTCCTTGGTAGATGGAATGCACAGGCATAATGAATAGCAGGAAAGAGAGAGGATGAGAGAAGTACGTCTCCTTCCTCAAACCCCTTTTGCTGTGACAATGGTGTAGTTACCTGGTATTCCGGATTTAGAAATCATAAGATAATGCAAAGGAAGTTTTTCTATAATGAAAAACATTTTTTCTTAGAAGGTCTATGAGAGTTGATACTTTGAAAAAGCATCTTGTTGTTGCATGTAAGAAGGGAACATAAGAGTAAGTACACTAATTCTGTGATAAATTGATCATAAAGAAATGAATGAGTATTTAAAATACATATTTTCATAAATAATGAGTGAGATTCCTCTTTGCCTTCACTCCTAGTAAATGCCTATTTTAATTACAGTACTGCCTATTTTCAGTATTTCAAATGCCTTTTTGCCTGCCTATTTTAACCAAAAATAAATGCCTATCTTCCGGGCTCTAGTCAAGGGCTATCGATATTTTTTTACTTTTTTCCAGACTTGAAGTTCTCAGCATCTAGAGGGCTCTGGTATTAAGTACTGACACGTCTGGTGAGATAAATACTGAAAAATAACCCTCTGGTGAATACAACCAACTACATAATGTAGCCAGGAAATACCTTTTTGTTCCAGGCTTGTCTGCAGCTTTAGAACGTGTATTTTCAGCCGCTGGAAAAATCGTTTCTGAGCTGCGGAAAAGACTGAGCCATAAAAAGTGGAAATGTTGGTATTTCTTTCTGGTAATATGTGGCTCAAGGAGAAAAACTAAAACCTTTTAAGTAATTGCACTTTTTTGTGCCTCTTGATATGTTTTTCTTTGGAAATGATTTTAATAAATTTAAAAAAATTAGTTTTTTGTTTTAAACCTTTGTTTAATCTTATATATATATAAATATATATAGGTATACCTAATCCTGCAAGTAATAGATAATTCAATTCAATAACATTAAATTCTTCATTGGACAGGCATGTAAGGAATATGGAAAGCCACTATCGAATAACTATCGACAGTTTTCTTTTTTTTTTTTTTTTTTTTTTTTTTTTTTTTTTTTTCTTTTTTTTATTACAGCGCATCAACAAATCGTGGCTATTAGCGCCGGCATCCAGGGTGCAACCAGGAATTTTTTCAGCGAGCCCTGAGATGAGAAAATTTCTGGCGCCGGTGGGGATCGAACCCACCATCACCCGCTAATGAATCCAGCGCGCTAGCCACTAGACCACGGGAGACCCCAAAACTATCGATACTATCGATATTTTTCAGCCGATAGTATCGGTCTAACGATAGTGCTGAACTATCGACTATCGCCCATCCCTACCACGGGGCGTTATCCACTAGACCACGGGGAGACCCGATTCGATGTACTGATTGAACGTTGGCTTGCTCCTAGGAAATGTTCATCATTAGTTGAACACATTATCTATAATGTTTCATTATCAGGAAGCAAAACTAACAGCTAGAACGAGGACATCATTCAGTTTCGGAGACTCCGAGTCAAAGCATATGAATGTAATAGTTCTACATTAGGTAAATGATCTTCCTCTTTCCATAGTTCATTCCAAGTTCCATCTTTACGCCGACGATACCCAAATCTACCAATCCTATAAGCCCTCTTTGCTACGAGAAGCTGTAGACAAGCTGCAAGTAGATCCTAATAACATCAATGCTTGGGCCGCAGCTAATAAGCTTTCCCTGAATCCAAACAAATCCAAAGCCATTGTTATAGGCTCCCAATCCCCAATAAGAATAAAAATTTTCATTTAATTTCATTTACATCTGCTGCAGATAGACAAATACTAATTCTGAAATTACATTTGCTGCAACAAACAACCAACTCTTTACTTCATCCTTTCTCATACTAACGGCAGTTTTAATAACGAAACCTCCTCCATTAATTATTAACCCTTCATTCCAGACTAACTTTTTTAATTAAACAAGATTTATTCTCCGAGTCAGGACACGTCCGCCAGAATTATTATATTTTTGAGTTATTTTGTTATTATTTTTCTTCTTTATTAAATTTGAAGGCCTGGGGGCCGTGATAAAGCAGGCTACACACGGTCAGGCAGGCCAGTCAGTTCGATCTGACAAGTCCCCCTGAAAGCCGATTGCCTAAACTTATATATATTCCAGCCGGTCTGTCAGTTAAGACTGTTCAGATATATACTCGTTCAGGCAACCGGCATTCAGGCGGACTGTTCAGGTCTAACAGACAGGTCTGCCTGAATCGTGTATAGCCTGCTTAAGGCCTATGCAAGGATGTGGGATCGATTCCCACTGGACGTTTCCTTAGAATAATACCTCCCCTCCCGAAATCATTGCCATATTGATATGGATAGTAAAATTATACTAAATAAATTTAATAAATGATTTCTTTTGTTACGTACTGATGGTTAAAAATATAAAACAATAATTACACAAAATCTTAGAACTTACTTTATTTAGATTTCAAGGATGAAAAAATGGTCGAAAATTCCCACAAGTGTTTTATTGGCATAACTTTTTCAGGGACTAAGCCCCATTTTCAATGCCCATGCATTGGCTCTTATTCAGCCGAGCCTTGCTCCTGAATCTAGGAGCAAGGCTCGGCTGAATAAGAGCCAATGCATCGGCATTGAAAATGGGGCTTAGTCCCTGAAAACGTTATGCCAATAAAACACTTGTGGGAATTTTCGACCATTTTTTCATCCTTGGAACATCAATTTTCCACCATCCAGCATTCTCCAACAATTATTTAGATTTATTAGACTACAATAATTATTGTTATCACCGGCTAGAGTTACGTCATATTTTTGTATTATGAGGCGCAGTTCATGAAAGTATCGATTACTGAAATTTGTGTGCATGTTAATGTGTACATGCATATACACGGTGTCCCCAAAATAAACGGCCAAACTTCGGAATTCGACGCAGGAAACAAACAAAAAAAAAAGAAAAGTTATTTAGTTTAGCGCCTTCTGCTCAAATTCAGGAATATAAATATGCTTTAGGTCCACCCGACAAACCTATGTACTGTACTGTATAACACAGTCTTCTTTGTCGTGCATGGACGCAGCGCTTGCGCGAACGCCAGCGGACACTTTCTTTTAACAACTTCTTGGAACGCCTAGTTCCACCCGACAAACCTATCAAAAGGCTGTATAACATATAGTCTTCTTTTTCGTACATGGCCACCGCGCATGCGAGAATGCAAGCGGACACCTTCTTGTGACACTTTTTTGTAACGCTAGGTCCACCCGATAAACCTATGTAATGTACTCTATAACATACAGTCTTCTTTTGCGTACCTGGCCACTGCGCGTACGCGAACGCCAGGGTACACTTTTTTTCGACACATACACTCTTCATTTTTGTACATGGCCACGCCACTGCGCATGCGCGAACGCAAGCGGACACTTTTTTTTTTACACATACAGCCTTCTTTTTCGTACATCGCCTTGCCACTGCACAAGCGCGAACGCAAGCGGACACCTTTTTGTGACATATACAGTCTTATTTTTCGTACGTGGCTATTGCGCATGCGCGAACGCCACTGCGCATGCGCAAACGTCAGCGGTCACTTTTTTGTAACGTTTTTTTTCCAGTTTAGTCACCGCTAAAGCATATTTATGCCAAACAAGTCCTTTGGCATATAACTCGGTTTTGCAAGAAAAACACAAAAAACTAAAATTCAAGTGTGGAAAGCCACTCTTTCGTAATTCCTACATAAAAATCATGAAAAGTATATGTTATGTCTTCCACCCCCTCTATCCACCCACCTCACCCCACCCAAAGCAACAAAAAATGTTCTTGCTCAAAAAAATTAACTAACGCCATGTAATGTTGTATGTTCAACATAATTTAAAATTGGTACTTTCTTTCGGAGGAAATTGCTAAAATTGGTGACCTTTACTGTACCTCTGGTTGTATTCCTGAGTTTGTGTTATAAATAAACAGATCATCAGATCGAGAGCGAATCGTGTATTCGTTGAAGCCGAAATACAAGTTAGGAATACTGACCTCCTCCATCGTACAGAATCACTTTTATAAGTGGAATATTAAACATTGCGGGATTTCAGGAGAATTTATTAGGATTATAATGAAATTAGTGGGAGCTGTTGTTAGCTCTAATGGCGGCTTGTGGAGGAATGATGGATTCTAAATGATGCTTTTCTCTTTTCGGAATTAATTTCCTGCTTCAAGCACGATTTATCAAGCAAAGAAGCAAATTCAAGCAACGTGCTTCGTGAATTCCAGCTCACAGCAATTCCAGTCAGGAATTACGGACAGACTTGCTTAATTCAAGCAACGTGCTTCGTGAATTCCAGCTCACAGCAATTCCAGTCAGGAATTACGGACAGTCTTGCTTAATTCAAGCAAATATATATCATACAGGTATTGCCGAATCAAAGTTTCTCTTAGAAAGATGTGTTTATGTTTGAAATAATTGTTTATCATACACTGACGTCTTTATGACAGAAAAACCTGTTTGCTCCAAAAACATTAGCTCGTTATTGGGACACAAGTTACGCCTTCCTTCCCTTTGAAACTACCTACACAGCAGTCGTAAGTAGTTTTTTGGCAGTTAATACTAGCTACGCAGGATTTGAAACTACCTACAAAGTAGTTGAAACTAGTTACGCAGGTTTCGAAACTTGCTACTTGGCAATTAAAGCTAGCTGTATAGGATTAGAAACTACTAAGGCAGGATTTGAAACTACCTACACAGGTGTTGAAATTGGTTACGCAAGATTCGAAACTGGATACTAGGCAGTTGAAGCTAGCTACGCAGGATTAGAAACTAACAACTCGGCAGTCGAAACTAGCTACGCAGGATTCTAAACTGGCTACTTAGCTCACGAGACTAGCTAATCGGCAGTAGAAGCTAGCTACGCAGGTTTAGGAATTAGATCCTGGGTACTCGAAACTAGCTACGCAGGATTCAAAACTGGCTTCCCGGCAGTTGAATTTAGCTACGCAAGATTCGAAACTGGCTACTTGTCAGCCCAGACTAGTTACTCGGAAGTTGAAACTAGCTACACAGGATTCGAAACTATCTACTCGGCAGTTGAAACTAGCTACGCAGGTTTAGGAAGTAGCTACTCGGTACTCGAAATTAGCTACGCAGGATTCGAAACTAGCTACTCAGCAGTTGAAGCTAGGTACGCACGATTAGAAACCAACAACTCGGCAGTCAAAACTAGCTACGCAGGCTTCGAAAGTGGCTACTGGGCAGTTGAAGCTAGGTACGCAAGATTCGAAAATAGCTACTCGGCAGTTGAAATTAGCTACACAGGACTCGAAACTAGATAATCGGCAATTGAAAATAGCTATTCGGCAATTTAAACTAGCTACGCAGGATTCGAAACTAGCAACTCGGCAGTTAAAACTAGCTACACAAAATTCGAAATTAGATACTCGGCAATTGAAATTAGCTACACTGGGCTCGAAAGTTGATACTCGGCAGTTGAAACTAGCTACACAGGATTCGAAAATGGCTATATACAAAAAGAATTTTTATCTATTTTAAAGCACTCTAAAGCGGAAAGTGAATGAATGACTAAGCTTGGCAAGCTTAGTCACGCAGCTCCTGCGTACGAGACTATGGCAGTCAGTCTATGGCGTAATTTACTTCAATGCAACAGTAACAGAGAGTAAACTAACGGAGTGTGAGATTACAATGAAATATAACAATATAGAATTTAGAATTATCTAATAGGATAGCGCTTCTCCTGGCATCGAATAGGGATTGGAGAATCAAATATTTGAAAAGGGTCGAGAGAGAATGCTAATGACGGGGGTTTGTTCAAGGAATTATTTCCGGGGGCTGGAACTGGAACGGAGTTTGCTGGATAATCCTGGAGAATGGCTTGGAACTTCCTCTCTGTCTGTTCCACCTCTACAATAGGCTGCGAATCTTCGATTGGTCAGTCTTCGGCAATTAACAAATCCAATATGGAAATCATCTATCGACGTTGACTCTAACTTCTCCTGACTTAGTTCCAGTCAGTCATTCGTACATTTCGGAATTATCAATGATGGCCTTTAACAGACAATAATGTCTTCGACAGCTTAGAGAAATATCTAGTTGTATACAACGGCTAATCAGTAATATTGTATTCCCTCCCTATATATGCCTAACGCATGAATGAATACTGTTCGAACTCAGAAAAGAGTGACCCGAAGAGATCTGGCTGGGTCCTGCAGAGCCCCTACTGCGGTTGACTGCTGTACAAGGCGAAAGCTTCCATGCCTCTACTGTGGTTGACTAATAAAAAAGTCTAAACATTCCAAGCACGTAGTATCGTTGACTAGTGTACTAGAGATACGATGCCAACTTCCTACAGCGGTTGACTGCTGTACAAGGCGAAAGCTTCCCAGCCCCTGCTGTGTTTGACTACTGATCAACTGTAAACCTTCCTAGCACGTAGTGTCATTGACTAGTGTTCTAGAGATACGATGCCAACCTCCCACAGCAGTTAACTGCTGTACTAGGCGAAAGCTTCCCAGCGCCTACTGAGGTTGACTACTGAACAAGTCTAAACCTTCCTGACACGTAGTGTCGTCAACTCGTGTACTAGAGATACGATGCCAACCTCCCACAGCGGTTGACTGCTCTTCAAGGCGAAAGCTTCCCAGCGCCTACTGAGGTTGACTACTGAGCAAGTCTAAATCTTCCTAACACGTAGTGTCGTTGACTAGTGTACTAGAGATACGATGCCAACCTCCCACAGCGGTTGACTGCTGTACATGGCAAAAGCTTCCCAGCGCCTACTGAGGTTGACTACTGAACACGCCTAAACCTTCCTAACACGTAGTGTCGTCAACTCGTGTACTAGAGATACGATGCCAACCTCCCACAGCGGTTGACTGCTCTTCATGGCGAAAGCTTCCCAGCGCCTACTGAGGTTGACTACTGAACATGTCTAAATCTTCCTAACACGTAGTGTCGTTGACTAGTGTACTAGAGATACGATGCCAACCTCCCACAGCGGTTGACTGCTGTACAAGGCAAAAGCTTCCCAGCGCCTACTGAGGTTGACTACGGAACAAGTCTAAACCTTCCTAGCACGTAGCGTCGTTTACTAGTGTACTAGAGATACGATGCCAACCTCCCACAATGGTTGACTGCTGTACAAGGCGAAAGCTTCCCAGCGTCTACTGAGGTTGACTACTGAACAAGTCTTATCCTTCCTAGCACATAGCGTCGTTGACTAGTGTAGTAGACTTACGATGCCAACCTCCCACAGCGGCTGACTGCTGTACAAGGCGAAGGCTTCCCAGTCCGTACTGTGGTCTAAACCTTCCTAGCACCTAGTGTGGTTGACTAGTGTATTACAGATAAGCTGCCAAAATCCTCCAGTGGTTGACTCCTGGACAATAGTTAAGATGCCGAGGCCATTCTACGTTTTACTGCTGTTTTCAAGACTTAAGCTGCCGGCCTCCTACTAAGGTTGACGGTTGCACAATACTTAAGTTGTCGACCACTACTGCGGTTGACTGCTATAAAAGAGTTTAGCTTCTGACCCACTACTGAGGTTGTATAACAGTTATGCTGCCAATCCTCTACTGGAAACGACTGCTAGATAAAGTGTGGCTGTTTATCGGTTAACTGCTGTCGACCAAAACACAAGTTCGACCTAGCAGTTATAGAATATAAGTTATAATTTAAGTTTTAGGACCCTGCGTCCACTCCCCAGCCTTGCAACTTGGGTACCTACTTCCCCACCACGTTGAGAAACAGTCGTTTAGCGAATGAAGCGCTAACAGAGGAACAAACTATCAATTATTTACTGTAGATAAAAAGGCTTAAGTATATTTATTGTTTAAATACAAAATAAAATTTTAGATTCATTGCAAATAGATCATAACAAAAATTTAAACATTTTAAACTCAGCCAGTAGAATTCCGGTTCCGTCTGAATATCGTTGTCGTACATTCTTTTTAATCCTTGAAGAACGCCACAAGAGTTGAGATCATATTTTAGTTTTGAAAAAAGTTGATCTTCTTCGGTTAAGTTTCTATAGCTTGTTGCCAGAGTGTTTTTCTAATTAATAGGTATTTAATAGCTTATAGGTTTGAAGGAATGAGTTTGAAAGAATAAGTTATACGTTTGAAAGAATGATTATAAAGTTTGAAGAATGGTGTAGTTATTGTGCGGAAAGCATTAGTAACAGGACTGAAGAAGAATCATGCGGAATATGGTGATTGTAACAGGAGCAGATATTCTTCCAGTCGGTGACTCCGTTATGTATTCATGCGATTCTAAGTAGGATGAGTTAGTATGTTAACCCCGCGCGTGTAGAGTAGGGAGCGAGGTTTCTGTTTGAAGTAGTTAGCAGGAGAACTCATAGCGTCGAATCATATACAGCAGTTCCAGCTCGACAAACTCCATGTTCGAGTTGTGATCCGTGAGTTCCACTTTTACTAGGAGTAGGAAGGGAGGTGAGTTTTAGATAGTAACTCGAAGTGAGTTATGCTAGCAACACTCAGGACTGCCAACCACAGCCAGGGTCGGCAACCGCACAGCATCCACACAGTGCAGCCAACCACTACAACCGCATACAGCAAAACTCCACGAGCAATATCTAACCTAATTTATAACATCTATTGTTTATGACCTGCTACAGCAATGTCACACTCAGACACTCATTTCTCTATACCCTAAGATGATTTTCCTATTATAACACCCTGAACAAGCAAAGTTCTTATCAGCGTCATTGTCTTGGATGTCTCTAGTTATTTTCATAGAAGCAATTAATCCTTTTTAGCAAAGAAGAAGTAGTCCTTATGCGTCTTCGAAAAGTACATACACTACTAACTCCCACTTATTGACAAAATAGACATACGAGGGGTCTCCCTTGGTCTAGTGGCTAGCGAATTAGATTCATAAGCGGGAGATAATGGGTTCGATTCCCACCGGCGCACACTGGGCAAAATGACTGTTTTACGGCGACAAAAGTCGAAAATGTGATGTCGTCGTAGAAAGTCAATTCACGTGTCAAAACGTGCTCAAGTCTTCTATTCATTAAAAACCGAACAATTTCTTTATCTATTTTAACCCAAACCTGTTTAAAACAATAAGGAATGCAACCATTGCTAGTCTCTTCCACTTCCTCGGTTTAGTCTTGTTCCAACTATGGTCATTTTAAGTTGTGTTTTAAAAATTGTGTGCAAGTTTTAAAAATTCTTTTCACAATGGATTTATTACCTAGTGGTATGTTATTTATAAATATATAATATATATCTAATAACAGAAAGGCATATCAAAGAAAAAAAAATATTAATGAAATTATTACTAGATTGTTCATATTTTGTTGATTACTCAAGTTTGAGTAAGGTTTTAAAAAAAGTTCCACAAAGTTCCATTTCCAAATATTTTTTTTCGATAAGCCTTAAGCTTCTACTTTACTTTATTGAGACATTCAGCTTCCCCTTCTTCCCCCTTTTAATGCAAATTTAAATTTAGTTTAGGCAGTCCGATAGAAGCTGAAGAATCCGCGGCGCACAGTGGGCGAAAATCACATTTTAGGTGGACAAAATTAAAAAAAAAAAAATTTACAAATCACTTACTAAATACTGTCTAGTATTAGTAGGATTAAGGTAAAATGTAAATATTTACTTTCTTGGATCATCAACGGGCGTGGAAGGGAATATTAATCGGACTCTAAGAAAGGGAACATTTTTTCAGTGTTTATTGCAGTTTTGTTCTTGTAATTACTTTTCCACTTTTTGAACAGAAACTATACATGATTATTTAAATTTTATGTTACCGATGTATATGTAATTAGCCAATGTAAGTGTAGTTTACCACATGATCCACTTCAAGAACTGTCATTAGAAAATGAGGCAGACGATACTGACTCGTCAAAAGAAAATGCTGAAGGATGTAGCAGTATTGAATCAGACGATGATTGATGGATAATTCGTTTTTAGTGCATAGTATAATTGTATATATTTCTTATTATTAAAAACAAAACAAAAACAAGTCAGTACAATTACTTTTTTCTTCAAGTTGTTAGTCAATTTTTGCGGGGGCAGGAATTTTCTGGACTATGGGAAATATGGGTTTTGTAATAGCCATCCAGGATCAATTAATAGCAACAAGATCCTTTCGACGTCACGTTTTGAAAGATGTCAACATCTCTGACAAATGTAGACTTTGTAACAAAGTGTATGAGTCGATCCAGCATATTACGAGGGGATGTGAGATCCTTGCGGGATCCGATTATCTTCAGCGGCATAATAACGTGGCCAAAACATATCATCAAGCACTCGCAGAAAAATTTGGTATGTTGGATGGTGTGGTCCCTTATTACCGCTACGTCCCAAATAGTCTTTTGGAGAAAGGTACAATTAAAATGTATTGGGTCGAAGCGATGTTAACGGACCGCATTTTCCATCATAATAAACAGGATATTCTTATCATTGACTAGGGAAAAAATACAGCCGATATTATTGATTTCGCAGTCTCCAATGATGAGAATATCCGGAAATCATATGCCGAGAAACTGCGAAAGTACCAAGACTTGCCCATAGAGCTGAAAGACCTGTATAAGTTGGATTCCGCATGGATAACAGCCGTCATAATCTTGACCAACGGGCTCATTCCAAAAACAAGAATTGCTGCAAACACCTATCTGAAACTGCCGGAGGATCTCATTAAAAATGCCAACAAGCAGTACTTCTTGAAACTGAGGAGAAATCCCCCGATAGCAATAATAATATTGATAACAACGATGATTACAAAAACAGCTCAGGCTTCCCCCGAGCTATGGGATATCACTTTTCAAACTAGACGTGTTAAATTCAATTTTGGAACAAAAATTGTTTAACCAATTGGCACAGATAATACATGTCCGAACGTCAAAACTCATTTAATTCGAGTTTAGTCAAGTTGCTAACGTTGTTTAATCATGAGCTCTCGTGGGTTAAAATAAAATTCTTGTGAGTACTTGTGGGATACAAACTCCGACGTATTCCTTCAACAAAATCACCAAGAATTAATTTAAATATACACTAAAAATACTTGTTGCAACTTCCTTGAATGAATATAACCTATTCCGACAATCTCAAGAATATTTGTATAGGCTTTCGTTTCCTCATTACTTCTTCGATTGTTGTTATTAAATGTTTGAAGAAATCTTTTAATAACGACAATTAAACTTGAGATGGAAAGCCTGTGATTACAATCGTAATCGTAATCATATATGGAGAGCCTGTGATTATAGTCGTAATCGTAGTCATAGATGGAAAGCTTATGATTATAATAGTAATCGTAACCATAGATGGAAAGCCTGTGATTACAATCGTAATCGTAATCATATATGGAAAACCTGTGATTATAATTGTAATCGTAAACATAGATGGAAAGCCTGTGATTATAATCTTAATCGTAGCCATATATGGAAAGCCTGTGATTATAATAGTAATCGTAACCATAGAAGGAAAGCCTGTGATTACAATCGTAATCGTAGTCATAGATGGAAAGCCTATGATTATAATAGTAATCGTAACCATAGATGGAAAGCCTGTGATTACAATCGTAATCGTAATCATATATGGAAAACCTGTGATTATAATTGTAATCGTAGTCATAGATGGAAAGCCTGTGATTGCAATCGTAATCGTAGCCATATATGGAAAGCCAGTGATTATAATCGTAATCGTAGTCATGGATGGAAACCCAGTGATTATAATCATAATCCTAGTCATATATGGAAGGTCTGTGATTATAGTCGTAATCCTAATTATAATTATGCTCTTCACCGTTTTAGCAACAATAATGATTTCTGCCATAATTTAACCTTTTACTGAACCATACATTTGATATCAAAGCTGATCGCAAAATTAATGTTATTACATTATGGTATATCAAGAAGGTATCATTAACAAGGTATATTTTTTTTTTCTTTTTACGTGCTATGGCCTAGTTCTCGAAGCGCCGTAAAAAGAAAAAAAAAACAAGGTATGCTTAATCCTCTAAAAATCAACCTAAAATATCTATTTGGGCAAAAAGTTATTTAATATACACGGCCATTTTGAATATTTAAATTCATTAATGAATATTAAGTTACCAGCGGTTTTATTTCAACAACAAGTAGAAAGGGTGGTTAAACAAAATTAAATTGAATGTAAACAAGTTTTGTTCTGCTTTTGTAAACGGGAGCTTTAGTAAAGTA
The DNA here is from genome assembly GCA_946811695.1 of Gonocerus acuteangulatus. NCBI lineage: Eukaryota > Metazoa > Arthropoda > Insecta > Hemiptera > Coreidae > Gonocerus > Gonocerus acuteangulatus. The sequence continues at coordinate 86,676,905 of OX328126.1, forward strand.
TAAGAGAGTTTTAGCTTAAGTGTAAATTTTTAATGAACTCCGTTTCATGTATTCATTAATCCAAGGAAAGTACAAACAAAAAGATTGATTAACCTGTAATCAGTCTGGATAGAACCTTTACAAAACCTAACTTTACCTCTATTTCCTCTTTCAATCTTCTGTCTAAATCTTGATTTAATGATTTCCCTTTAAAGGAAAAATTTCACGATTTTTAGGAAGTAAAGTTGAAAGATCTGCTTCATTTTTTAGGATATTTTTATATCAATAAATTTTAACACATTCTTACCTTCACCTCCAAACGTATTCTTTTAACATTTTTTAAAGTTTTAAAACGGCCTTATTGCTATTTTCATAAAACTAGAAGGAAAACAAAAATTATATACACAGAATAGAAAAATATTTTATATATAGGAATTCCTCATCAAAATTTAAAGATAATAAAGAAAAAGTTATAGAATATATAGTTATTCTAGCATTAGAGTTAGAAGTAAGTTGTATATATATATATATATATATAAAAACCTATCAAAAATTGTTTCATCATATGTTAAAAATGAAACAATATTCACGGTGCTGATGGCCCTAGGAGTAGATGCACCCCCAAAAAAAAATAAAAAAATAAAAAAATAAAAAAAATAATAAAAAAAATAAATAAAAAAAAAAAAAAAAAAAAAGGTGGAAAAATTTGCACATGGACTGTAATGTGGCCTAAGAGTGAAAAAATGTAAGATTTTTTAATTATAAAATATGTAAAATGGCAACTGTTGAAGTTAAACCATTTTAAAGATTTTTTATTTATTTATTTGTTGAGTTCAGCAACATAATTTTAAGGTTAGAAGCTGTGATTAATGAAAAATTGTTAGTATGACAAACCCTTCAAGGAATAGGTTTAGCTTTAAAATGTATTTTTAAATTAAATTAATCAACCTCAGGCTTTTTGAAAAAAAAATGTCTGCATGTTTGACATTCATATACACAATACAATACAATATAAAGGGACCTGGGCTTTCCTACGCCCTTGTTCACCGCGACCATATTGGATCTATTGTGATTTGCGTCCCTGTCTCACTCCCTTTCTAGCTTGCAGCTCCTCACATATAACTTGAGCTCCTTGGGAGTAGCCTCGGCTATGTCCTTGGGCGTAGCAATTGCCTTCCCTATGTGCACTAGCCTGTTGTAGGCCAAAGCCTCACATTCGCAGAGGACGTGCTGTGAGGTTTCCTCTTCTTCGAGGCACCAGCGACATGTAGGGTCCTCTATTAGCCCCATCGTGCACAGGTGTTTTCTTAGCGGACCATGTCCAGAGAGAAGTCCGACTATCCTTCTTAATTCTATTCTTGTTAGTTGAAGGAAATACCCTGCCCTATCTTTCGAGATCCGGACAAGTAGCTTTGCCTGCCTCATGCCTGGCTTAGCCTGCCAATTCTTTTGAATTTCTTCTTGTTCCCAGGCATTTACTACCTTTTTGACAAAGCTTTGACATTCATATGCACAAAGATGTTTAAATTTTGGTTACGTTTGGATTTAAGGAATGATTAGAATAAAATATTTTATTAATAGTCATCTAATGTTTTGGGAAACTCGTATATTTTTCTTAGTTTCTCGAGAACGGTTGGGATGTGAAAGGTAAGCATTCGAAAGCTTACTAAAGTTTCTACAAAAAAGGTTCTAAAGCAATTTTCGATTAGGCGACGTCAATCGGAGAAATGAGTGCTTAAAATTTTAATTGTCTTTGCTTTGTTCTTTTGAACGGTTTTTGTAGTTTTTTAGCTCACTTTTTAATTCGTGTTTTTTTTTTTTATAAATTTATTTTATTTGTAGAATTAGTATTATTGTGGAAGGAGACATGGAAATGAGAAACATTTTGATATTTTTCTATGCATTGAAATGTGAAATAAGTATTTCTACATGAATAGTTCTTAATAAAGTTCTTTCACAGGGTGACCATGACCCAGTGTGGTTGATATTGCCCTTAAAATAAAACAAAACAAAAAAAAAAAAGTATTTCTACTTTGTATTATTGGGGATGGTAGGGGCTGGCCGCCCCTTCTGTAGGGTGTATTTCGCGACAGGCCCAACCAAAATTTGACAGTTTCTATTTCAATCTTTCCAAATTACACTGGGGCGAAGAACGGAACCAGGCTAATAAGATGCAGTTCCTGCGAGTCGGACTTTTTACGAGTGGATTTGGTATTTATAATATACGGTAGGGGAAATGCATAATGAAATGGATGAATTTGGTGCTATTTACGGACAATAAATTTAATTGTTGTAGCCATACAAGTCGAATTCATCAATAAGCTGTTTGCATTGTACTATCTGCAATATTCAGTACAGTAGGACCTCCATTATCCGGGACTCTATTATCCGGGATTCCTATTAACCGGGACTCTATTATCCGGGACTCTATTATCCGGGACTCTATTATCCGGGACTCTATTATCCGGGACTCTATTATCCGGGACTCTATTATCCGGGACTCTATTAACCGGGACTCTATTATCCGGGGCTCTATTATCCGGGATTCCTATTAACCGGGGTCTCGATGGGGGAATTTTTATTTTTATTCCTTCTTTAAATATTATGTACATACGAACATATTTATTTATTTTTATTTTTATCAACTAAAGCATTTGATTTCACAATTACGTATTAAATATTTGTATGTATGTAATGACGATTATGTACATAAATATGAATCTAAATTAATTAGGTACATTGTAAGCTAACGAATGGAAAATCAGCGCCGTTTTCGGAAGAATGTACATTCCATATTTCTGGAAGATTCTCAATTTATTTCAAATTCTTGGAACTGAAACGTTTTCATGTCTGTTAGCCTACCAAGTAAATATTTCCTCTGAAATCCCGATTTCAGCAGAATTATCTTGTTACGGGCGATCAGAACAGATATAAAAACATAATTATAAATCAAAAAACGACAAAACATATTGTGTTTCGATTATCCGGGGTTTTCGATTATCCGTGGACCACCCTCCCCGTCATTACTCCGGATAATTGGGCTGATGAAGCTCCCTTACGGAACACCATCAACAAGTCTACATTTACCTATGATGTTGCTTCATGTAGATTTGTTTACATCCATTATTGGGAAAGTTTTGAATAAATAAGAATGTATTATATTATTAACCACCCACTATTCTAGGCCTGAAGTTGGTCGTAATCATTCGTGGAAACACAAATATAGTATATATATATATATATATATATATATATATATATATATATATATAATTAGGAATTACCATATATATATATATATATATATATATATATATATATATATATATGGTAATTCCTAATTAGGTTTGGATCCTTTAATCGCCTTTATCTCAATGGATATATAAGCACATTGTGATTTCATATTGTCAATCTAAGAGTGTTTGATCAATATTGTTCCTATATTCGATGTAGGGACTACAAATGTGGTAAAATGTAGATAGGCCGGCGCTAAAAGCTGAGAGATATTTAATAAATAACTTCGAATCTTGTCTCTGAAATTTCCTTCCTAAATTCAAGCAGAAAACAATGTAAATACAAAATAATAATAATTACATCCATAATAAAGATAATATTGAATTATTGTACTTGACAAACCGACCGTGACTTTATTATTGCCCCGGAGTAATGAATGAAGAGATGTCCGTTTCGTATGAATGGAAGTGTACAAGAGTCCTGACAGACAAGGGATGAATAAAACAAAACCCTAATATGAAGGTGATACATATAAAATGCATTTGCGTTCAACACCCTCACAATAACCTTCCTCTCTACTACAATAACCTGCTCTCAGTACAATAACCTCCCTTCTCCCCCTCCCATCGTCCTTCCCTTTCGCTTCACCACTCCCTTCAGAGCAATTTGTCATTAGAAGGAAATGAATGAATGTCATTCCTGAATGAGTGTCAGTCCTGAATGAGTGTCAGTCCTGAATGAATGTCAGTCCTGAATGAGTGTCAGTCCTGAATGAGTGTCAGTCCTGAATGAATGTCAGTCCTGAATGAATGTCAGTCCTGAATGAGTGTCAGTCCTGAATGAGTGTCAGTCCTGAATGAGTGTCAGTCCTGAATGAGTGTCAGTCCTGAATGAGTGTCAGTCCTGAATGAGTGTCAGTCCTGAATGAGTGTCAGTCCTGAATGAGTGTCAGTCCTGAATGAATGTCAGTCCTGAATGAGTGTCAGTCCTGAATGAGTGTCAGTCCTGAATGAATGTCAGTCCTGCTTTTTACTTACTCAGCATTTTTCGATAAACTTTGTATTTTTATTTAATGATATCTTTTGTAAATCTATAGAATCTATAATCTATATGTATATATACAAATCACCTGTCCGTCTGTTTGTATGTTTGTTCCTTATAGAAATCCACACCGTTTGACCGATTTTGACCAAACTTGGCACACAGGTAGGTCTTGATACTTTGATTTTCTGTTGAAGTAGGGGTATATTTGGCAAAGGGCTTTATTCGCTTTATTACATACTTCATTTATATGTTGAGTAAAAGTTAGCCCTCTATCGAGAACTAGACCTAAATATTTAATTTTACTTTGCCAGGGTATTATTTCATTATCAATGATTATATTGTGTTACAGCTGTGGCCTGCGTTTTGTGAATGTTATGGCTTGGATTTTATTTTTGTTTACTCTGATTTTCCACTTTTTGAAATATATATTTAATCTATTCATTACAGTTGCTAGACGATTTTTGATAGTATCTATTCTACATTAAATTTTTCATATACAAGCTCACATATACGTTTTTTAAAGCATGCAAGGGAAAACCGAACCCCCTGATTAAGAATATAGGTAACTATAGCAAAAGTAGCACTAAGAGATATGTACATAAAATGACAAAACATATTATTGAAATATGTATAACAGACCATGCCGAGTGCATGCTAAGGACTGGATTATACTATCAGCATTTACTCATTAATACCTAACTATATATTCTATAGTATATATATAAATAGTACTTCTTATTATTAACTATTTTCCTTCCAAATAATGAATTTTATATTCACTTTCATAATGTAATAGAGCAAGGAAATGAAGAAGATACATTTCATGCATTAAAGTAATTGTCATTGACATTAAAGTTAATTTGTTTTTAATTGTAAATTTATCCTTGTGGTCTGTAGGTACACAATATGTATATCATGTTTTGTGTTTTTTATATCAAATAAACAGTAAAATATTTAAAAAAAAAAGTTCTTGATACGGGCAATCTCCTAGACTAGGTAAAAATTGTCAAATTTCAAAAGTTGGTCAAAAGATTTCTTTCTTCGATAAGAGCTATCTTACTCGCAAGCTGTAGTGCTGGCCTCTATAGGCTGCTTCGCGAATTACTTTTGCCATTTTGAATAATGTCTAACAATTTTTTTTTTTAACGTTTTTTGTAATTAGAATAACTCGATCCCATTGGTGACATCATTATATAGTCATGTTTTGCAGTTTATTTCAACAGTCACTGTCTAACTAAAGAGTGTTTTCTTTGATAAGAGCTAGCTAAGGCCCCGTATTCCCTTGGAATGCGGGGGTTTCACTGAAGATGTGGGCACAATGAATCTGCAGACGCTGAGTCTGGGCATTTACCTAAGGTAATTTTCTTAAGTGAGAGGGTATTATTAGGTTCTTGACAAGGTATTAAGGGCCTAAAACTTGGCCCCTTTATTTCAACGTTAAACTTTAGAGGAGGGGGATTTTGATCACACGAGGTCCATCTTCTTTGGTAGCTTTCCTGTTTTTCTCCCAGTTCTGTCGACTTTGAACTGTTGTTCAAATACAATTCCGAAAGGTATCGTCTGACCGGGTGAGGTATATTTCACTCCCTTTTAGCCTTTGCAAGATCCTGAGATGTCCATTAACCCATTAAATCCCAAGCCTATTTGACATTTTTCGTAATTTGTTCCTCTTAGGCACTTAAAAGAATGTATAAAAACCAAAAACAAAAAGTCAGCAATTATAGTTTAGGAGAAAAAAAATGTTGCGTTTACATCTAAAACGCAACATTATGTTCGCAGGGCCACCGAATTGCCATAAAAATTTATGGTCGCAATTACTTTTATTGGTAACTTTTCTTATATGTTCAAGTAATGATTAGAGCAAAAAAAAAAAAAAATTTGTTTAACAAATGCATAGATATTTTGGACAAATTTCTAACACACTTCACAGTACAATATTTCTAGCATTATTAGAAAAAAATAGCAAAACATTTTATTTGGGCTTAAGAATTTGTTTTCCTTTTCTTTAAGGAGTTGCCTAATTAGAAAAAAACTATTCAAACTAAATTAAAATATTTATTTGCATGAGAAAAAAATCGTGAAAATAATGTTGCGTTCACGCAACTTTGGGACGAAATGGGTTAATCTCCTCCTTACTTACATTGAGGGAATGAAATCTCAGCGGACTGTTCATGGCTTAATGTAAACAGATAGAGGAGTTAATACTATGAGTGATTCGATTGCATCAGTGGAAAACATTCTCATTACACCTGTAATACCTAGGCACGTCAGCCTTTCTGCACGTTCTAATCTTCTGGCAGCGGTTTTTCTTCAGTTTTAGCGCGGTTCCTCCCTCCCCCATAGGGAGGAACCCCGCTTATAGGGTTGATAAAATGAAACAATCCGGAAGTGCCGACAAGAAAATTTCGCGTTTCAGAACCCCTAGAGACCGAAAATAACGGTGGTTCAAATTTGTATATATATATATATATGTATATATTTATTTATATATATATATATATATATTTGTCTGTTCGCTCTCTAAATAGAAAACGAATGGTCCGATTTTGATGAAATTTGGTACAAAAATCCTTCGTCCAATTTGAAAGGTCAAGTTCGTTAACCAGCAAAATCCGCCTACTGGAAGATGGCGTTTGGGGCGAAATTCGCGCAAAAAAAATCGTAACGCTTACGTTTTTGAGTTCATAAGCTTGTAAGTACTCGTTTTATATGATTCCTGGGCTAGGAAAACGAATGAAACCATTTTGAAGGCGATCGCTTTAACCGTTTTCGAGAAAATTGGAAAAATAGTTTTTGAATACCGTTTTTGGTTTGGGTACTTAGAATTACGGGATTCAGTTGAAACTTTATCTGCATGTTCTACTTTCATTAAAACTAATATGTTGAAAGTTTTGTTACGTTTGGAGTTAAGGAAGGGTTAGAATAAAATATTTTATGAACAGACATGAAAAGTTTTGGGAAGTTCGTATACTTTCATTAATATCTCGAACACGGTTGGGAAATCGTGGTAAGTGGATAGAAACTATTTGAAAGCGTACTAAATTCTCTACAAAAAAGATTCTAAAACTATTTTTGATTAGGTTATGTCAATCGGAGAAATAAGTGCTTAAAACTTCAAATACGTCTGTTTTTTTTCTTATGAACGGGTTTTTGTCGTTCTTGTTGTAATTTTTGTCTCATTCCCTTCTTTTTTTATTGCTTTTTATTTTTGTAATTTCTTATGTTGCGAAAATTTTGTGTGTAAAGCAGGATATGAAAAATGAGGCCAATTTTCTGTTGCTAGAAATAATATAAATTTTGGGAACTTTCATTAATATCTCGAAAACTGTTGAGAATTTTGGTAAACGGAAGAATACCATTAGAAAGCTTATTAAATGCTCCACATAAAAGGTTCTAATGAAAGTTTTGATTAGGCGATGTCAATCGGAGAAATAAGACCTTAAAGCTTTAAAGTAATTGATTTCGCTTATTCGAAGTGTTCTTTTTGTCTGTATTTTATTCCTTGTTATTTTTTAATTGCTTATAGTTGGATAATGTATTCGAAAATAAAACAGGTTAAGTAAAATAACAAAAACAATTTATTGTTAGAAATATAGAGTTCCAAGATTCCAAGACCTTGTAACTAGCGGGACGGTTTCTATTGTTGCCGACCCTTCCAGGTAAGATTGTATATCCTACCTTTCAAGACTGGTGGAACCAAAATATAACTGTCAGGGTTCGGTCACAGCTACTTAATAAAACTACATTTTGTCGTAAAAATGGTATTATTGTGCCGACGTTTCGGCTTGAACTTCAAGCCTTCATCAGGGCTGTAAATACAAGTAGGACATATTTAACACTAATATATGCACATATCTATGTAAATATACCTAACATATATATATATACACATGTACACGCACACATATGTACATATATATGCCCACATACATACACATATGGGGTATGTATTATTAAGTAGCAGTGACCGAACCCGGACAATCCCTACCTTGCATCATCAACGGTCAACGATCTCCTCTCAACAAAATAATAACTGCTTCTATTTTAATCTTTCGAAATTAGACTAGGGATAAGAACGGAACCGCGCTAAGATGAGGCAGTTCCTGCGAGTCGGACTTTTTTTTCCATGCGCTCAGCACTGCATACGTTATCGTGGGTCGTACTACAGCAGAATAGAGCTAGAAAAGCATCTTTGGACTCATTCCCATATCCTTCCACAAGCATTACTTCGTTTTCTCAATCTGTTTGTTGAGGTACGAGTTACGGTTGAGCTTCTTATCCAGTGTAATTCCCAGGTATTTGATCTCATTTGTGAATTGGGCAGGAGCTCCCTCCACCATGATGGGTTCCAAATCCAGATGCCTTTTTTTTGCAGAAAGGGACTACCACGGTATTTTCAGGATCAACAGGTCATCAAAGCGCCATCTCTTGACCATCCACATTGCCAGATGCGTAATCCATTGCTAGAGGGATCGCCAAAGATACTGATATTTTTTGCAATCTATATCCCTTCTTTAACATCTTGCTGGCGGCAGTCGAAGCGTGTTCGACAGTGACGGCTCCTTCTAAATGGCGGGCGTCGAAGGGCTTTCGACACCTGTTAATGCTCCACCAATTCAGTCTGTTTTTGTCTCGTCACACTGAAACAACTCCTTGCTTGTTCGTAGCCATTATAAAGGGGTCTTCTTCAAACCTGATCGGCCCGTCACTGGATTTTTCAACGCACAACCAACTTTTTCTTACGAATCTCTATTATTCTGTAACGACGAAAAAACACTTCAGCCAGGTGGGACGACCTTACGTCATGCGGTCTAGCCATCAACTTGTTAATTGATATGGTCTCTTGTAATTCTTTTTATGTAAAGGATGGTTGAGACGATGAGCTGGGACTATAAAGAGCAATGGAAGCTTCATGGGGTTTACATGAAATGTAGATAACTTACTACCAGTTAAAACGTTTTGAATGAATACTGATATTTAAGAATTAAAAAAAAAAAATGTTTTCTCCTTAAAGGTCGTAGAAATAACATTTGTCTCTGCTTGATGAATATAAAATAAATTAAAAGACTTTACAAAGCTTATCTCGTCAGACTGTCCTAAAGGTAAAAAGTTTCCATCCTGAAGTCAGGAGAGCTCTGAGCCTGCCGCGCTATTCGACTCCAGTCGTACGTGCATATTATCTTCTAGAATACATCCTTACGGCTTCTTTTCAAGTTCGTCTGAATCTTTTGATGTACACCGAGCACGCTTCGAATGAAAACCGCCCCCGCAGCAGGAAACTCTAAATTCATATCCATCTCTTTCATTTTCTCGTTATGTCTCATTCTTTTCATGTCCCGTGTCAATGTATTCCAGTTCTGATGTTCTCTTGACATGGCTTCGAGAACGTAAAGGACGATGTCTGATTCAAAGTCTGAGGAATGGTAAAATAAGCCGGATTCGATTTCTACTTATACAAATTCTTAATAAATCACTGACTCTGAACAGAAACATTTCTATGTACTGGCTACCAGGCCATGAGGAGCTTGGGAAAAGATCCATAGCAGATTATTACGACAAAAATGCAGTAAAACAAATTACTTGCAACGTTCAGCTTATAACAGGAAAATACTTGACGAAAAGGAAAAAAGTCAACGATACTGGAATAATGACGCAACTAAGGGGGCACCTACATTGGTCCCGATCCGATCCGATCCGATAGCTACCGACTGTCGGAAGAATAATAAACAAGTGCATCTCAATGAGGTGCATGCATTGGTCTCGACCTGTTTGGTTCTAGACCGTTTTCAGACGATTGGCGCAAAACGACGCATTGTGTTTAAAAAACGTCTACAGCCTGTAAATCTTAACCGATTACAATGCATTTTTTTAAAATGAAAGCTATTAAAATTTAGAACAACATTGTCAATTCACATTTTTTTTGTTTCCCTTGTTTATTAAATTGCGTTGAAAGATATATATATATATAACCATCCAATGCATATATCCTTTTAGCTACCTTTCTTATAAATAATTTTAAAATATGAATACTAATGCTTTTCTTATCTTAGTGTAACAGTCAAAAATTAACTGTTACACTAACATTTATTTTTAGCACTTTCCTCCGAAGGAAAGTAGCTATTCAGGTTGCACTCATGACGGATTTCAAAATTGAATTTCTTCAAATCTTTATCGATCCTACCTAGTAGACACCGAAAATTACCCCCGTTAAATTATATATATATATATATATATATATATATATATATATATATATATATATATATATCTGTTAACGCGATAGCGGCCAGAGTTTTTGTTTTTTCGTCACGAAACTTGGTATATAGCATTCAATTAGCAAACGATTGAATGAGTTCGTTAACCACCAAAATTGGTCCGCCGGAAGAGGGGGGGGGGTTACCCCGAACCCAAAACACTAATTTGACCATGCCAGCCGTAATATTTGTTACATTTCAACGACACTTGGTATTCGTAGTGGTAATACAGAGAGAAAAGTAAGATATAAATATGAACTAAATCGGTTCATAAGGAGGGGGGGGGGGGGAGTTTACGCCGGACCCACAATACCAATTCGTCACTACCAGCCGTGATTTTTGGTATATTTCGACGAAACTCGGTATTCGTAGTGGTAATGTACAGGTAAGTATGTGTTGTAAAAATAAACTAAATCGGTTCATTAGGAGTGGGGGGGGGGGGGTTTACTCTGGACCCAAATTACTAATATACTCATACCGGTCGTAATTTCTGCTGTATTGTAACGAAACGCGGTACACGACGTGGGTAACTCATGAGAAAGAAATGTTGTAGAAATGAGCTGAATCGGTCAATCGGAAAGGGTGGTTTACTTTGTAATATATTTCAATAGAAAAGCCCGCCAGACGTAGGTTCACAAAGCCGCCGGAAGGAGCGCTTTCTACCACTAGAGGGACAGTATCCTGTTCCTGCGTTAGATCAAAATACGATAATATGATCAAAATACGATAGTGTAGTAGGTACCATGTGTAAACAAAACTCTGGAAGCAAATTAATAATTGATCAGTTACTCATTACAAAATTAAAAGAGAACTATTCAGGTTTTTATCTTATTTATGTAGGATATTTTCAGCAAATTATTCTGGAAAGCAGTCTACACTACCCAAATTCTGAGGAAAGTGCTTAGTTATGCAGCTCCTGCGCGACGGACTTTTCTGGGACTGATATACTTCCGGAAGATTGATTGGACTCTCAAATCCTACTTTATACCTCCAAAATTCAACCTAATCGAAGGTTTATATGCTTATTAGGTGGCATTTCTTAATTTAATCACGCATTTTCACTTCACTATGAGGTCATTTGACTAGCTTTGACTAGATCGGATCGGATCGGTCGGGAACAATGTAGGCCGTGTTCGGCCGTTGTCGGTCAAACGAAATCACTTTAGATCGGATCGGATTGGAAGAAATACGGGTCTAATGTAGGTGCAGCCTTACTGACAATAAACTCCGAATAATCAAAAATACGGTCGAGGAATGGTCATCCAGTCATCGAGAAAACATCGTTTTGGCTCGACTAAGAATTTGAAAGACCCGTGTAGCACACGAACACTTAATGACAAGACGTAACAGACCAATATGTGACATACGTAACTTCGAAATAACAGTCACACATTTCCTGACAGACTGCCGCAGAAGAAACTGTATTAATCTGTCGTATGATAGCGAGTATATGAACACTGTACTGACATACTTCAGAAACACAGGACTGTACGAACTTATTTGATGACATTAAGCACTTTGCCTTAGATTAGATTAGATTACTGATTATTCAGAGCGATAAACTTACATGGTTTTTACGCCCTTTCTTTGCCTTAGAAACATTACGTTTCCACGAATATTCAGTCATGTTTTTATTTACCCACTACTTACATATACTTGCAATCTGGGTACATAGTAAGACCTAAGTCAGAAGATACTGATGGTTGTGTTATCGCCAAACAAGCGGAACTCTCAATAAACACATAAATTTATAATTTCCTAGATTCATAGATAATGAAGATTCATCGCTGCATAGATTATCAAATAGAATATTAAAACCCAACTCACCAGAACTCCATCGTAGCGATTCCACATAAAAAAGTCCGACTCGCAGGAACTGCGTCATCTTAGCGCGGTTACATCTCGAAGAAATGGAATAGATTAGCATCACAAATCACAGGAAACTGACAGTAGTCAACTTACGCAGAAGCGGATAATTCTTAATCTGTATAAGTGAATACAATTAAGTACTGAAAACGTACTTACTCTTTGACTACTGCTGAGAAGGCTCTATTCTAAACAACCAAAAATTCCTTGTCATTTTAAGTATTTTAAGTCTTGTTTTACTAGCAAATTCGTTTTACTGTTATAATCAACTGTAAATATGTACTTCATGGCGATTTAAATTCCATTCTGTCGTGGGTTAAATCTTTCTATATAATAAGAAATAACGGTAACTTCAGTTTTAAGCTATGAGGAAGGTTATATATATATGGATAATTCAAAACAACCTACGTCATCATGATTAGCCACTGCCATCATGATTACTACAGCCACTCCAAACTTATTATGAATACTTTAGACCGTTTCTTAGCTTATTTTACTACAATACTAATTTTACTGATAAATGCAATTTAAAAGTAGAAACAGCCAATTAAAAAGTGAGACAAAGAAAGAGAAAAACCATTTTAAAACAAGACAAACACTTTTTAAGTTTTAAGCGCTTATATCTCTCATTGACGTTGCCCCATCGAATATTGCTTCAGAACCATTTTTGTAGAGAATTTAGTAAGCATTCGAATGGTTTTTCCACTTACTACGATTTCCCAACCGTTATCGAGATATTTACGAAAAATGTATGGAGATCCGAAAACTTTTCATGTCTATTAATAAAATATTTTTTTTGCATACTTCCTTATATCCAAATATAACCAAAATTTAAAGATCTTAGTTGGGACTAATTTACAAGATGTAGAAAATATTTCAATTGAATCCCGCGATTCTAAGTACTCACAAAAAAATAATGACTTACAAAAACATTGATTCCACTTATCTCAGAAACGGTTAAAGCTATCGCCTTGAAAATGGTTTCATTCGTTTTCCTAGCCCAAGAAACCTATAAAACAAGTACCTGCAAGCATATGAACTCAAAAACGTAAGCGTTACGATTTTTTTTGCGCGAATTTCCCCCCAAACTCTATCTTCTAGTGGACGGATTCTGCTGGTTAACGAACTTGACCTTTCAAATTAGACCACAGATTTTTGTACCATATTTCGTCAAAATCGGACCATTTTTAAGCTTGCTAGAGAGCGAACAGACAAGCATATATATAAATATATACATATATATATATATATATATATATATATATATATATATATACAAATTTTAGCCACCTATAATTTCGTGATCTATAGGGTCTGAAACGTGAAAGTTTCTAGTCGGCACTTCTGGATTGCGTCGTGAGGCCAACCTCATAAGCGGGTTCTCCCTATGGAGATAGGGAGTAACCGCGCTAAAAAGTCCAACTCGCAGGAACAGCATCATCTTAGCCTGGTTCCGTTCTTATCCCTAATATAGGAAAGATTGACATAGAAACAGTTGTAAGTTTGGTTAGACCTTTCATGAAATAATTTATGATTCCAAATAGGTCACGGTTGTGAAGGTTCGCTCTAGAAACACACTACTTACTGTTTTTTATTTTATTTTACTATAATACTAATTTTACAGATAAATTCAATTTAAAAAAAAAATATATCAATAAAAATGTCCGTCTCGCAGGACTGCATCATCTTAGCCCGGTTGCGTTCATATCCCTAGTCTAATTTGGAAAGATTAAAATAGAAGCAGTTATTATTTTGGTTCCAACAGTCTTTTTTTTTTAAATTAATTATTATAATGGCGTGTCAACCCTTAAGGTCACTAACGCCATTCCTGTGAGTAGTAAAGTCTTGAAAGGTCATGATTTACAATCTTACCTGGAAGGGTCCGCTACACTAGAAACAGACTCGCTAGTGACAAGGTCTTGGAATCTTGGAAATCTATATTTCTAACAATAAATTGTTTTTTTTATTTTACTTAACAAGTTTTATTGTCAAATACATTATCCAACTATAAGCAATTAAAAAATAACAAGAAATAAAACAGACAAAAAGAACCATTGGAATAAACGAAATCAATTAATTTAAAGCTTTAAGCACTTTTTTCTCCGATTGACAACGCCTAATTAAAACTTTCTTCAGAACCTTTTTTGTAGAGCATTTAGTAAGCTTCCGAATGGTAATCTTCCGCTTCATAAGATTGTCAACGGTTTTCAAGATACTAACGAAATTATACAAAGTTACCAAAACTTATTTTGTCTGTTAATAAAATATTTTATTCTAACCCTTCCTTTACTCTAAACGTAACAAAAATTTCAACATATTAGTGTTGATGAAACTCGAACATGCAGAAAATGTTTCAACTGTATCCCATAATTCTAAGTACCAAAATCAAAGACAAAGAACCCTGCCTAGGAAGGACGCTAGGCAGTTGAAAAGCTATATATCTTAGAAATCCATATCTCTAACATTAAATTGTTTTTCTTATTTTTCTTAACCTGTTTTATTTTCAAATACATTATCCAACAATAAGCAATTAAAAAATAACCAGGAATAAAAAACAGACAAAAAGAACAGTTCGAATAAGCGAAATCAATTACTTTAAAGTTTTAAGCTCTTATTTCTCCGATTGACATCGCCTACTCAAAACTTTCATTAGAACCTTTTTTTTAGAGCATTTAATAAGCTTTCTAATGGTGTTCTTCCGTTTACCAAGATATCCAACCTTTTTCGAGATATTAAGGAAAGTAAACAAAGTTACTAAAACTTTTTATGTCTGTTAATAAAATATTTTATTCTAACCCTTCCTTAACTCCAAACGTAACCAAAATTTCAACTATTAGTTTTGATGAAAGTAGAACATGCAGAAAATGTTTCAACTGAATCCCATGATTCTAAGTACCCAAACCAAAAACGGTATTCAAAAAATATTTTTCCAATTTTCTCGAAAACGGTTAAAGCTATCGCCTTGAAAATGGTTTCATTCGTTTTCCTAGCCCAGGGATCATATAAAACGAGTACTTAGAAGCTTATGAACTCAAAAACGTAAGCGTTACGATTTTTTTGCGCGAATTTCGCCCCAAACGCCATCTTCCAGTAGGCGGATTTTGCTGGTTAACGAACTTGACCTTTCAAATTGGACGAAGGATTTTTGTACCAAATTTCATCAAAATCGGACCATTCGTCTTCTATGTAGAGAGCGAACAGACAGACATATATATATAAATAAATATATACATATATATATATATATATATATATATATATATATATATATATACAAATTTGAACCACCGTTATTTTCGGTCTCTAGGGGTTCTGAAACGCGAAATTTTCTAGTCGGCACTTCCGGATTGTTTCATTGTATCAACCCTATAAGCGGGGTTCCTCCCTATGGGGGAGGGAGGAACCGCGCTAAAAGTGATTTGAACAAAGAAAAAAAACAGTTAAAAAGAAAAAAAAAACACATTTGAAGTTTTGAATCTGACCATTACTCGCTGAGCTAGACCGCGAACAGACAAATATATATAACCACCGTTATTTTTGGTCTGTAGGGGTTCTGAAGCGCAAAATTTTCTAGTCAGCACATCAAGATTGCGTCATGAGGTCACCCTTATGAGAGGGGTTCCGCCCTATGGAGGCACCACAACGAAACTAGCACTTCGGCCATTTTAAGCACCATTTCTAAAACGGTGGTGGTTTAATCCCAATCATTTTTTAATAATTTAAAAATAACTAAATAAATGTGTATGGTGTTTTTGAATGGCTGACTTCTACATTTATGACCCTTTCCAGGTAGTGTACAAATCTATCTGTACCTTATTGTTACCTGAAAAACGGAACGCTGAGATTTGTTGGAAAGAAATCCGGATTTGTCGTTTTTGGGTCCACTTTATAAGTATTTCTTCACGATATACGGAAGGGAAACCATCAAAATAAAAATGTGTAAAATTATATTAATTTGAAGATGAGCCAATGGCCATAGCTACGTTGAATTCACCGGTACCTCTATATCACCGAAGTTAAGAAACTTCGGGCGTGGCCAGTACCTGAATGGGTATAAGTGGGTGGCAACCTTTAGATAGTAAGGCGTTAATAGCCGAATTGTTGATACGCCCTTAAACACCAAAAACAATATGAAGATGACTATAAAATATATGGCAACTTCTATCTTGAAATTATATTGAAGGAAGATAGGTTCTCAAAGTTGCAACTATCTCTCGAAACTATCCTTCGAAAGATGGGGGGGGGGCTTAGATAGAACCCTTTCAGCCGATAGTTTAAGAAAGGCTTCATGCTCGGTGGGTCTTGTAAGGGCTTTCCAACTATTTTCATATAAAGCATCTTTCAAATTTATACAAAGTGGAACAACCTTTTCTTTGAAGGATAGAAATATGTTATTCGACCCTTCAACCTATCTTTATATATCAGAGTAGGGAATTATTCAATTTTTTTTTGTTCAATAATCATCCAAATAAATTTTCATTGAATAAGAATATATTCATTGAATAAATTATTCATCCACTGATTTATTTTTTAATCAATGAATAACAGGGACGGCTCAATATTAAATACATTTTTATTGAATTAAAATGTATTCATATATTTAGTTATTCGAGAAGTCGTTCTTTGCAGACTAAGGATAGGCCATTCCCGACTTAAACACACCCCCGTGGTGCCATTTGATATCCTACCCGAAGGTAAGACATCTCGAGCCCGAATGAGTAGCGGGCCCGGACAGCAAAACTTAAATGGGACAAGCCCAGGGCCAGTCTACTCTCCGTGCGGATTTCTATCTCCCAGAGCCTGAAGGTACAAGACAGGACAGACCAACTTGTCAGTACTGTAATACACCACTTACCATCAAACACATCATCACAGACTGTAGACAAAGACAAAATGATAACATCCCGCAAAACATGCACGAACTACTCACAGATGACCGTCACTACATCGGACAAATATTCGAATACCTCAAACATTTAAACATTTATGACCTCGTCTAATTTCTCATGAACAAACTATATACGTATTCAAATATAAATGCAACTGATTAAGAACTAAAGCCAATCTCTACAAGGAAGGAACTATGTCCTCTTCCTCTATTATTTTCTAATTCCTTTATTGTCATTGATTTATTTTCATACATTTGTAAAATTAGGCCACTTGGTTGTTGAGTCGCCACAGTTGCGAAAAAATAAATAAATAAAATAGAAAATAAAAATATTTAGTTATTCATGATTTGTTTTTTTTTTCTTGAATAATTAATTATTCTAGGGAACGGATTCTGCTGGTTAACGAATTTAACGTTTGAAATCTGACGGAAGATTTTTGTACCAAATTTCATCAAAATCGGGCCATTATTCACTGAACTAGAGCGCAAACAGACACACGCACACATACTCACATATATATTGGAACTTGTATAATTCAAACACCTAGGAACCGATAAAAAAGTTCTTATTAGAAAAGGTGCTAAAAAATCGAACTTCATCTTTTCAAATTTTTAAATAAAAAAAAAAAAAAAAAGACAACACATACATAATAAACGTTAAAGTTTTGAAACTTCTAGGCTTCGACGTCTTAAATCAGCACCTCACTGAAGTGGACTCTACACCAGAAATTTAAGGCACAAACAATAAATCAGATCTAGGCGATGACGGACATTTAACAGAATAAGAAATGAAGATGGGAGGGATGGTGGAAGGGAATTCTTGGATAAAACGATAGGATCTAACTACAACCCCTGGAAGGGAGGAAGCACGACCACCACTTTACAGAACTCCTAGAGTCCAAGAACTAGACTATGAGACCGCCGCGCTTCTTGTCCCAGAACCCCTACATTGAACCCCCTCACTGAACCCCCTCACTGACTTCAACACATGCACTTGTGACAATCATACTGAACAAACGTACTTTCACTTAATTTACGACTGCTCACTAACAGAAGAATACAGGACAACGTTAACAAACACTATTAAAAAAGATAAAAAAGAGTGGCCATTAAGCCCAAAGGAGCTCTACGAAAAATATCCTCTGGCTCTAGAAAAAATGATCAAACAAGTACACGAAGATTCAAGATTAAGATATTAGATTCGGAACCTCTGTGTTGTTGGCTAATCTCATGTATGAGTAAAGTTGGAGGAACAATGATTTATATTGCTTATATTGATTTATCTGTTAGCTTTATATTCTTATATTTATAATAATATTTTATATCTATATTTTTATATTTGTATTCTTCATCTATATTTTATATTTACATTCTATATTTATATTCTATATTTGTATTTTATATTTATATATTTTTATACCCATATTTTATATTTATATTTTAAATTATATTTTATATTTATATTTTAAATTTATTTTTATATTTATATTTTATATTTATATCTTATATTTATATTTAATATTTATATTTTATATTTATATTTTATGTTTATATCTTATATAAATATTTATATTTAGATTATATATTTATATTTACATTAGTATTTTATACTTGAATCTTATATTTGTATTCTATATTTATGTTTTGTGTATGTATGTGTGTATGTGTATGTGTGTGTGTGTGTGTGTGTGTGTGTGTATTTATATATATATATATATATATATATATATATATATATATGTATATATATATATATGTGTGTGTGTGTGTATATATATGTATATGTGTATGTATATGTGTGTATATATATGTATATAGGTATGTATATGTACATATGTATGAATATATTATATTTATTTATTTTATTTTTATATTTATATTTTGTATTTATTTATAATATTTATATTTTATATTTACATTTTATATTTATATCTAATATTTATATTTACTATATGCTTTGTTTTTGCAAAGTTTTTCTTTGCTCTTTCATATTAAATTTAGACTAATGTTAGAGGGAATTTCTGTAAATTGTATTCTACTAGAATGACATTCGATATAAGATTTAGACTATACCAGATACATACTAGGTTAAAAATATGATGCCTCTCTCAAAAAAAAAAAAAAAAAAAAAAAAAACTGTACATAAAGTGTAAATATTGTTTATATAAAATCTATATATTTAAAACGAAATGTAATATATATATAAAAAAAAATGTATGTTATATGCAAAGCATGGGACATGCAGAATAAACTCCCTCTCTATAGGGTTACTATAGGGAGGAAATAGAGAACCCCTACATCCGTATCTTACTATCCTTGTTACCCGAGGGCAGAATATTTTGACGAGATTTAAGATGACCGCCTCTCTGGCATGGGCGTATATAAGGGGGGGGGGGGGGAGGGGCTGCAGCCCCCCCGAAATTTTGATTTGATTGTTAACAACTTTATAAAACCCTTAAAAATAAATTAAATAAGATAATTTAGTTCATAAAAAATATTCTATTTTGAGTGTATTATCGGTCTCAGCCCCCCCGAAATTTTCCCAGCCCCCTCCGAAATTATTTCCTATATACGCCCATGCTTTCTGGCCACTTCCCATAGGAGGTACAGCCTCGTAAAAAATTCGAATTATCCAAAACTTTATTCGAATTAACCACGATTTTTTAAAATATTTTTTATGCCCTAAATTCTAGGGACCGAGAGAAATATTCGAATTAAAGACAATTTCGAATTATCCATGTTCTACTGTATATATATATATATATATTTGATCAAATTCGGACCATTTTTTAGCCTGATATATATATATATATATATATATATATATATATATATATATATATAATATATAACTGAGGGACTTTTTTAGGTAGGGACGTTGCGAAAATTGTATTCTGATTACTGCCTCAATAGTTCTTCTCCTTCAGATTTCACTACAAAAATGTACAATTTTTGTTCAAATAAGAAAAAGTTGAATCGAAAATAATGACTTTCTTAGCGAATGATTACTAATTCCCGGGTTTTCCAGAATGGCGAAATTACAAAAGTAATAAACAGGACGAGGAGTTGTTTAATATAAATTGGACTTGATTGTACTTTGATGTTTGCATAATAAAGCCCTCAGTGTTGCCAACTTTATCTCAAAGACAAATTATTTCATAAATTTTAACCTTGTTTAATGTGTATTTTACTCAACTACCTTGTTTATTCATCCCAAGATTAAACTAATATTTGTCTTGCTTCTGCTTCCCCCCCTCTCATCCGCCCACTTTTCCCCGGAAAAATTCTCATTAAGCCATATTGAACCAAGTTGATTGGAAGACGTTGGAAAATTCTCCCCCTCCCGCTCTTTTCCGGCTCCAAAGGGGCAGAAAATTAAATTTTATCTGTCGACTCTTAAAATCGAGAGAGTGCTTCTTCTCTCTCTCGAGAGAGAGTAATTAACGAATAATTATTCTCCCTCTCAATGTCCGAATGGAATGGAATTATTCCCGCCAAAAATACGTATAATTGGCGGGAGAAGAATTAACTTATTTGAGTGGGAAGGTTTATTGTTCTCATTTCCTACACCTCGGAGAATTCCCTATCATTGTCCGGCGATTAGGAAATGTTTGGTATAATGAAACATTCCTACAAAAGTGTTGATAGTAAAAACTTATCTATTCTCCTTGTAATCATGATCTCTATTTCAGAACGATTATAATTAATTTGGTTATACATAAAAAAGTTGTAAGTAAGAGACCAACGGACATAGCCACGTTAAATGCCCCAGTTCCCGTTGATCACCGAAGTTAAGCAACTTCGGTCGTGAAAGGTGCCTGTATGGGTGACGGAGCACTTGCTGTTGGCATTACAAAAGGGTGGCAACCTAAGTAAGGTTAACCTTAAGGGATCCAGACGTCAATAGAAATTGTTGATAGCAAGCAAAAAAAAAAAAAAAAAATCTATGAAGTCGTCTAATAAGTAATGTGGGTTTATGTCGGTGGACTATAGACTGTGTCGATCTCAGTTTTTCTGCTAGCTCTTCAACCGTTACAACAGGATTTTTTTCTACAGTAGCCTGCAGTTGGTCGTCATGCTCTGTTGGTCCACCTGTACGAGGCTCGTCTTCAACCTTGCGTTTTCCCGCTGGATATCGTTCAAACCAACGCTAAAATTGTCTCTCACTAATAACGTTTTCGCCATTTATTTATAGAAGTTTTCGATGAGTTGAAGCAGCATTTTCTCTTTTATGGAATTCAAAAGCATAAAATTGCGTGATTGTTATCTAGGGAGATTCATTTCAAGTGAAATTTCAGTGAATATTAAATAAGTTTCACCAACCAAAACATGATAAACGGTAGTGTATAACAAGCGAAAAACGTAATAAAAAATGAATTGAAAAAGAGGGAACATAAAATTACCTACACCAGACATAACATTTTAGTAGGGACCTACTAAAATTCCCTACACCAGACATAACATTTTAGTAGGGACCTACTAAAATTAACTACACCAGAAATAACATTTTAGTAGGGACCTACTAAAATTGCCTACACCAGACATAACATTTTAGTAGGGACCTACTAAAATTGCCTACACCAGACATAACATTTTAGTAGGGACCTACTAAAATTGCCTACACCAGACATAACATTTTAGTAGGGACCTACTAAAATTGCCTACACCAGACATAACATTTTAGTAGGGACCTACTAAAATTGCCTACACCAGACATAACATTTTAGTAGGGACCTACTAAAATTACCTACACCAGACATAACATTTTAGTAGGGACCTACTAAAATTGCCTACACCAGACATAACATTTTAGTAGGGACCTACTAAAATTGCCTACACCAGACATAACATTTTAGTAGGGATCTACTAAAATTGCCTACACCAGACATAACATTTTAGTAGGGACCTACTAAAATTACCTACACCAGACATAACATTTTAGTAGGGACCTACTAAAATTACCTACACCAGTCATAACATTTTAGTAGGGTCCTACTAAAATTTTCTACACCAGACATAACATTCTCCTAAGGATTTGTGTGGTGATCTTCCTCCGATTTCACATTATACACAGCTGTTCATCTTGCTATCGTCAAAGAAAGTTTAAAAAATGTCTTCACATCTACTTAGTACTGTATTTAATAACATATTTTGATTTCAGCCATCTTAAGACGGTGCAGAACTGAAGGATTTGGTTCCTTCATTTTCTTACCAACGGCTTGTCGCTGGTTTCTGGTTCGCCTTCCAAACACTTTACATTATCATTCAGCTCTTATTATCCTTCTTTCTCACACACACAACTTTGAAAAAACTGTTTTGAATTTTTTTATGACTTTCAAGTAATAATAATTAACATAATTGCACGTATATGGCTGTACGCATATTTATAAGTTAAAACACGTTGAAAACATTGTTAAAATGATTTGCATGTCCCTTAAAATTAGTTTTGATTTCCCAACAAGCTTTTACTTTTCTTTTACATAAATGACACTTTGTGAGGAAGTGTTATATCGAGAGGGGTATTACGGGAAGGGAACGAAATAATCAAGAAAAACGCCTATTTAAGATCAAGAAATTGTAGTTATTGTGAGTAGTCATGCTAAGAAATAGGAACGGAAATGGACATGGAACTGCAGACCTGATGGTGGAACCTGAAATATCTAATTTGTCCCGCCATTCATTGGATATTTCACGCAATGGGATGATTCATACGTCAATTTCAGAAGCGATGGATTTCGGCAGCTATTGTAAATGGCTCTTTGTACAAGGAAAAATTCCCTGCGCTCTACAACATACTAGAAGCTGAACTCTATGCAATATTTCTTGCCTTCAATAACACTCCTTCATCACAACACTCAAATATGACACAGGCATACACAAAAAAAATTGGTCTTTTCCAAATACTCCATACATATATTCTTATATATTTTGACAAGCCAAATCCGAATCTGGAGTCAGTTTCATCCCATCACGTAAGGTTTAGGGGCATTTGAAGGTAAAATTTCGTACGAAATCGTTTACGAAGAAATAAATACAGCTTCCGAGGTTTTGATCGTCGCTGAATTTGAATCCGGGATCTTTTTCACCCCATCGGCTCCAAATCAAGGCCATTTCAAGGAAAAGTATCTCTATTTTGCAGAGAAAAAAAAAAATAATAATATCGACAGCAGATTCATTTATTACAAACATATTCGTTCGTTACCCTGATTTTTCCCCGATTTTTTGAAACAGACCTTGGATTCGAATTCAGCGACCCTCGAAACAATAAAAGGTCTAGTTATTTCTTCGTTAACGACTTTATACGAAATTAGACCTTCAAAAGCTCTTAAGCCTGACATGCTGGGGTGAAACGGACTCCGGATTCAGATTCAGCGTGTCGAAATAGATAAGGATATATGTATGGCGTCTTTGGAAAATACCAACTTTTTTTTGTGTGCCTGTGTTATCACCTGTACAGGTTCCCTTAGTTCACTACACTTATAAAATAACATCTACAGCCAATTAAAATCAAGAAACACATCTACAAAGCACAACTTTCAGGCATACATACCAAAATGTTGTGGCTGCCAGGACACGAAGAGTTAGCACGACTGCAGACAAACAAGCAAAATTGACTACTGAAGACTCCACAATCCAACCATTAGACTTTTTTTAACAAGAATTTGAGAGACAAGCTAACATCAAATCAAAAATAAACAGTGACACATAAAACGGAACATCTCCTAATGGCGGGGTCTCCCGTAGTCTAGTGGCTAGCACGCTGGATTCATAAGCGGGAGATGGTGGGTTCGATTCCGGCAGGAATTTTCTCATCTCAAGGCTCGCTGGAAAAATTCCTCGCTGCACCCTGGATGTCGGCGCTAATGACCTAGAAGTAGATGGGCCGTAAAAAAAAAAAAAAAAAAAAAAATCTCCTAATGGCCTTCTAGTCAAAGAAAAAATAGTAGAGAAGAAGTAGTACTAAGTCGATTGAGAATTGGGCACACACGAACAAAGCATGAGTACTTAATGACTAAAAAAGAAAAGCGTACATCACAGTTAGTTAACCGTAAAACACTTACTAACAGAATGTCATCAACGTCAAAATTTAAGACTTACCATAGGACATATCTGAATTACGTACCAACTTGCTGACAGCAGTCCAAATACAGCAACACTACTTACGCATCTTAAACGTAACAATATATATATAAATATAAGCTAAATTTAACCTAATCATTATTTTATTTACCTAATTATTTATTTATTTTTCTAAAACTCTATAGACGAGAGGGAGAACAGTTGCTTATCGTAGAGGCTACATTTCTACCTCTTCTTCATAGCCGTGAAGAAGGCTTGTAAGTGAAGCCGAAACTTTGGTAGAAATATAATTTATTTTAGTTGTAATAATACAGTTTTATTTAACATGAGACCGAACACCAATCGTTTAAACCTTCTTATTTTTAGTAAATAATTATTTATTAAAATTTGTACCATTCGATACTCTATTTGTATTGTTAAAATAATTCTATAATTGAAGAGGCCGGGGCAAAATAGTGCCAAGCAACATTTTTAACAAAATTTAACTGTAGCTGCTATATGTTAGATATTATGTGGGACTATCAGTCTATGGTGTACATGTTACTAAAATATGACTAAAATATTTTGCCCCGACGCCTTGAATTTAAGATTTTTGTCGTATACAAGTAATTATAAGGACCGATGTCTGTTAGTCATAAGTCGTTTGCACTCAGTTTTTAATAGTTCGATTCTCCATAGGGATAGTGTCATTCGCTCTAAGCTAGCTATAAAAGGGTGGTTATCCGTAAATAACTCGTCCTAAAAGTCCCTGTTATGTGTAAATGAAGGCTGAAATCTAAAAGATGTTATCATACTTGCTTTTCTTGAACGTCAGTAAACTGAAACTATAGCTATATTTGTACTGCTGGTATATTATCATGGTTTCAACCAATATATGCAGATATTGAGGAAACTATCGGAGCGTGGGAGGAGGTAGTTTATGCACATGTGATCATAGTTCCTTGTCAATATATACATATATAGCTAATTTACATATCCCTTTAATTCATAACGTGCAATCGCAGAATCGCACTATACTCGAAAAATCATTCGTCACCCGTGCCACCTCGCTATGGAATTCCTTACCTCTCTCTGTCCACCATTCTACCAACATAGAAACCTTTAAATCCCGACTCTTCCACCACCTTCTAGCTCTCCAAGTTTTACCCAACCCCTAGTCTATATTGAAGCTGTACACTATATACTGATACTTATTTTTTAAGTTTATACGTAAAATTAACAATTATTTTGTAATTTTAAAATTATTCCTATGGGATTTGTGTCCCGGAATAAGAATAAAACTTTTCATTCATTCATTTATATTTACAAGATCTGCATCATACTTACAAGGGGAGTATACAGTTGTGAATTCACCAATCAGACAAATTTTTTTTCTGGTAATTCTGCATGGAAAAATAGTCAACAAACGTGCGAGCGTTTCGTTCTATGGGTCTTAGTAGCTAAGAAATAAAATAAAATAAATTTGTTTGAAAATGTTTTATTTTATGTGTAGATTTCGACATTATTCTTTCACCAATACACATGTGTTCATGAGGGAATTAAAGGGAAAATTAAATCATTAAACAACAATTATAACTGAAAGGGTCGGAGCTAAATAGTACCAAGCAATATTTTAAAGAATATCAAGAAAGATGCCATGAATATTAATGAGTTTAATTTATCTCTATTTGGTAAACAAAACATAAAAAGAAAAAAAAATATTTCGTTTAGAGTCTTCTGTTATATACTGTAGGTCCATATACTGTAGGTCCACCCAGCAAACCTATCTAATGTACTCTATAACATACAGTCTTCTTTTTCGTTGAGCCACTGCGCAAGCGGGAACACAAGGGGACACTTTTTTGTGACACATACAGTCATCTTTTTCGTACATGGCCACTGCGCATGCGCGAACGCCAGCGGGCACTTTTTTGTAACGGTATTTTCCAGTTTAGTGACCGCTTAAGCATATTTATGATAAAAATTCACTTTAGCCGCTGGGGGCGAGGTTAGCTCAGTGATAGAGCACTGGACTAATAAGCTGGAGGCCTGAGTTCAAATCCCGAGCAAGAGCTAAAGCTTTTTAGCGCGGTTCCTCCCTCCCCCATAGGGAGGAACCCCGCTTATAAGGTTGATACAATGAAACAATCCGGAAGTGCCGACAAGAAAATTTCGCGTTTCAGAACCCCTAGAGACCGAAAATAACGGTGGTTCAAATTTGTATATATATATATATATATATATATATATATATATATATATATATATATATATATATATATGTATATATTTATATATATATGTATATATATATATATATATATATATATATATATATTTATATATATATGTATATATGTATATATATATATTTGTCTGTTCGCTCATTTCTGGCTTCCCTGATGGTCCGATTTTGATGAAATTTGGTACAAAAATCCGTCGTCCAATTTGAAAGGTCAAGTTCGCTAACCAGCAAAATCCGCCCACTGGAAGATGGCGTTTGGGGCGAAATTCGCGCAGAAAAAATCGTAACGCTTACGTTTTTGAGTTCATAAGCTTGTAAGTACTCTTTTTATAGGCTTCTTGGGCTAGGAAAACGAATGAAACCATTTTCAAGGCGATAGCTTTAACCGTTTTCGAGAAAATTGGAAAAATAGTTTTTGAATACCGTTTTTGGTTTGGGTACTTAGAATCACGGGATTCAGTTGAAACATTATCTGCATGTTCTACTTTCATTAGAACTAATATGTTGAAAGTTATGTTACGTTTGGAGTTAAGGAAGGGTTAGAATAAAATATTTTATGAACAGACATGAAAAGTTTTGGGAACTTCGTATACTTTCATTAATATCTCGAACACGGTTGGGAAATCGTGGTAAGTGGATAGAAACTATTTGAACGCTTACTAAATTCTCTACAAAAATGATTCTAAAACTATTTTTGATTAGGTTATGTCAATCAGAGAAATAAGTGCTTAAAACTTCAAATACGTCTGTTTTGTTCTTATGAACGGGGTTTTGTCGTTCTTTTTGTAATTTTTGTCTCTTTCCCTTGGTTTTTTATTGCTTTTTATTTTTGTAATTTATTATGTTAGGAAAATGAATTTGTTTGTAAAACAGTATAGGAAAAATGAGACCAATTTTCTGTTGCTAGAAATAATGAAAATTTTGGGAACTTCGTATACTTTCATTAATATCTCGAAAACGGTTCAAAATCTTGGGAAGCGAAAGGTTACCATTCGAAAGCTTACTAAATGGTCTACAAAAAATGTTCTGACGAAAGTTTTAATTGGGCGATGTCAATCAGAGAAATAAGTGCTTAAACCGTTAAAGTAATTGATTTCTTTTATTCGAACTGGATTTGGTTTTTTTGTCTGTTTTTATTCCTATTTTTTCATTGCTTATAGTTGGATAATGTATTTGACAATAAAATAGATTAATTAAAATAAGAAAAACAATTCGAACAGGTAGATATCGAAAATAGCTGTGCTTCAAATTAGAATCTATTGTTGAGTAATTATATGAATCTTTGGATAATAATTCCAATAGTTAAAATTATAACTAAATTGGAAAATATGTATTTAATAGAACTCATTAAACCTTTTACAGAGAACTCTATTTTTTATTTTAATTTTATTGATCAACAGGTCTTTGCATATATTTAAAAACTCTGTTGATATAACCTCGATATCGTTTTTGTTTGATTCAATTATAAGAAATCCTTTTTTCTATGATTTTATGTTTTTAGGCCAATCTATAATTCCTATGGGTTAATATGTTTTTTAAATTGAAGCTTTAAAGCCTCAACAGGAATATTTGTGTAATCACCCTTCACAGTTAATTTATTAGAATCATGAGTGACCGTTTTTGTGTTACAACTAACAATCTTTGAAAACGAAGATATCCTTGTTATATCCTTGTTTGGGAATTTTGGGAACTTCGTATACTTTCATTAATATCTCGAAAACGGTTCAAAATCTTGGGAAGCGAAAGGTTACCATTCGAAAGCTTACTAAATGGTCTACAAAAAATGTTCTGACGAAAGTTTTAATTAGACGATGTCAATCGGAGAAATAAGTGCTTAAACCATTAAAGTAATTGATTTCGTTTATTCGAACGGGTTTTTTGTCTGTTTTTATTCCTTGTTATTTCTTAATTGCTTGTAGTTGGATAATGTATTTTACAATAAAACTAGTTAAGTAAAATAACAAAAAAAATTATTGTTAGAAATATAGATTTCCTAGATTCCAAGACCTTGTAACTAGCGGGACCCTTTCAAGTGTTGACCGACCCTTCCAGGTAAGATCGTAAATCAAGACCTTTTCAAGACTGGTGGAACCAAAATAATAACTGCTTCTATTTTAATCTTCAGGCGATTCGCCAAAGTTGGGAAGCTTTATCAATAAATAAATATTTTAATCTTTCCAAATTAGACTAGGGATAAGAAAGGAACCGCGCTACGATGATGCATCTCCTGCGAGTCGGACTTTTTCTTCTAGTGTCTTCGTTCATGCGTTGAATTCGGCCTCCCTGACCGTCCCTAGACCAATCCAGCCTTTAATTAATTTAATTAATAATGGGTACCTTGGGTGCTGATGACTCTAACTGTCGAAGCAGCCAAGGGGAAAATCAGGTGTCCGGAGCATAGTACTGACCACACTATCTCCTTTGTGTGCCGTATGGTCATGAATCAGATACCGCTATAGTATCTGCCCCTCCGGGCCCTCGTGGCCTGTTACGGGACTGATTTTTTTTTTTAGCTGCTATATGTTGGATATTATGAGGGACTATTAGTTGAAATGGCTAGGGGCAACGAGATTAAGTTGCATACAGAGCTTGTAGTCATATTTTAGTAGCATTTGCATCATAGACTGATAGTCCCACACAATATCCAACATATAACACCTGTAGTTAAGTTTTGATAAGAATGTTGCTTGGCACTATTTTGCCCCGACCCCTTCTATTCATATTTCATCGTGTAAATTTAATAGTATGTTTACGTTTTCAAGTAAACGAGCGTAATGCATTTTTTCACACCAAAAAAAAAAATAGCAGACGTAAAATTAGCACCACAAGAAACTCTAATGTTGTAAATATCACAAAATAGTCAGTTTTACTAGTCTAGAATAGCCTAACAAATTCTAAGCAAAAAAAGTCCGACTCGCAGGAACTGCAGCATCTTAGCGCGGTTCCGTTCATGTCCCTAGTGCCATTAGATAAGCTTAGAAAAGAAATAAACTTATTTTTTTTTATATATCTCGTGAAAATTGTCAAAAACCTCTCGAACATCTCGAATAAAAGTGATATTAAGGCGTCAGGGACACCGACAGTAGCTAACTTTTACGCAGAAGCGGAAATTACAGAATCTGGCTCTCATTCTAAAGCAAAGCTCTATAAATCAATACAAAATATGCCTAATAAAGCCTTTCTAGAGGATACAGAAGCATGGGCGTATATGGGGGGGGGGCTGCAGCCCCTCCCGAAATTTTGAATTGATGATAAAAACTTCTCGTAAAACCCTTAAAAATAAATTAAATAAGATCACTTAGTTCATAAAACATATTTTATTTTACGTGTAATAGCGTTTTAGTTGCCTAAAACTATTCCAAGCTCTAAATATTTAGTATTCCATACCCTGGAAATGGTCTCAGCCCCCCCCCCGAAATTGTTTTTATATACGCCCATGTACAGAAGGATCAAGAAGAAGTACACAAGATTGAGTAGAATACCCTGCCTAATATAGCCTATATAGAATAATATGCCGAATAAAACCTATCTAGTAAATACACAAGGACAAATAAAAGTCTTGACGAATAACAAGTCAAAAAAAACGTTATTTAACAAAATAAAACAAAGTTTAGTTGCCCAACTACAATAGAATAATATACCTAATTAAGTCTGTGGAGTAGACACAAATGGACCAAAAACAAGTCTTGTGGAATATTGTTTTTTTTTTTCTAATTAAATACTTTTTATCAATATTTAGTATATAACCTTTGTTGAAAACTATTGATTGCTAATTGATGAATCGGTTTACAACTAAGTAGTCTTTATGAATATTTAGTATATAACCTATGTTTGGATCTGAATTTTTGGGGTGCTCTCCGCCTAGGCTTTGTATTTGTGTCGGCAGATACCTGGGGTATATTTACAGCTCTTGAGGATTAACTCTTAACAGGTAAATTTCCTGCGGCCCCCTGGTTTCTACGGGCATTGAACCGTCATATTCGCTCATAGTATCTAACCGTTGTGAAGTTTATTTTTTGGATTTAGGACTTAATATAGATGTGTAGACTAAATCATAGCAAGAAGTAATCCTCCGTCGTCGGTTCTTAACTATGTAGACTCGCTAATGTTATCCAATATTAGATACATCGTTATTAAAATCCACAGCAAAAACACGACATTTCATCAGAATCCCCTGCTGAATAAAACTTATATAGAATAATATGCAAAATAAAGCCTATCTAGTGGATAAAAATAGAGGAAAAAAGCCGTTCGTGGTGGTAGAAAATCTTAAAAGTATTTCGCTCAGAAATCTCCGAAATATTGTCACTAATTTTACGTATCCCGTTTTATAGCCAAATAGATTTATATTCTATAATCAATAAGAAAAACCTACTAACAATAAAAAACTATGGGTAACAGATGAAAATAGGGAATACCAAGAATAATTCTAAAGAACGAAATCAACACCAGTACTGTAATCTAGATATTCATACGCCATCTTCGAATTCTAACCAACAAAATATTGATTCTAATTATACGTATCCTGTTTTATTGAAAAATACATTTGACTACTATAAGCAATTAAAAACACTAGGGACTCGGAGTAGGAGCCTCGACAGTTTCAAGACATTTGAAGGAAATCGACAAATCCAAAACTGACATTTCATACGGTACAGCCTGATATATTTTTAACAATGAATTGTTTTTCTTATTTTAATTAATCTGTTTTATTGTCAAATACATTATCCAACTATAAGCAATTAAAAATAACAATTCGAATAAACGAAATCAATTACTTCAAAGTTTAAGCACTTATTTCTCCGATTGACATAGCCTAATCAAAAATTGTTTCAGAATCTTTTTTGTAGAACATTTAGTAAGCTTTCGCATGGTAACCCTCCGTTTGCCAATATTCCTAACCGTCTTCGAGATATTAGGGAATGTATACGAAGTTCCCAAAACATTTCATGTCTGTTAATAAAATATTTTATTCTAATCCTTCCTTAGCTCCAAACGTAACCAAAATTTTAACATATTAGTGTTGATGAAATTCAAACATGCAGAAAATGTTTCAACTGAATCCCATAATTTTAAGTATCAAAATCAAAGACAAAAAGAACAGTTCGAATAAGCGAAATCAATTACTTTAAAGTTTTAAGCACTTATTTCTCCGATTGACATCGCCTAATCAAAACTTTCATTAGAACGTTTTTTGTAGGGCATTTAGTAAGCTTTCTAATGGTATTCTTCCGTTTCCCAAATTCTCAACCTTTTTCGAGATATTAAGGAAAGTATACAAAGTTACCAAAACTTTTTTATGTCTGTTAATAAAATATTTTATTCTAACCCTTCCTTAACTCCAAACGCAACCAAAATTTCAACATATTAGTTTTAATAAAAGTAAAACACGCAGTAAATGTTTCAACTGAATCCCATGACTCTAAGTACCCAAACCAAAAACGGCATTCGAAAATTATTGTTTCAGTTTTCTCGAAAACGGTTGAAGGTATCGCCTTGAAAATGGTTCCATTCGATTTCCTAGCCCAAGAAGCCTATAAAAAGAGTACTTACAAGCTTATGAACTCAAAAACGTAGGCGTTACGATTTTTTTTGCGCGAATTTCGCCCCAAACGCCATCTTCCAGTGGGCGGATTTTGCTGGTTAACGAACTTGACCTTTCAAATTGGACGAAAGATTTTTGTACCAAATTTCATCAAAATCGGACCATCAGGGAAGCCAGAAATGAGCGAACAGACAAATATATATATATATATATATATATATATATATATATATATATATATATAAATAAATATATACATATATATATATATATATATATACAAATTTGAACCACCGTTATTTTCGGTCTCTAGGGGTTCTGAAACGCGAAATTTTCTTGTCGGCACTTCCGGATTGTTTCATTGTATCAACCTTATAAGCGGGGTTCCTCCCTATGGGGGAGGGAGGAACCGCGCTAAAAGTTATGTGACGTTTTGAAATTCAAAATCTTAATTCGTATTTTGCCTTCAGATAATCTCCCAGAAGATGCAGACTAATAATTTCACTACTGATAAATCACGGAATAGAATAACGGTGGATCTAATACATAAGCAAGCTGGAGGAAGGAGAGGTTTGGGATATCATATTCTGCTGTCCGATGTAGGCGGAAGCTTGAAGCTACTAGATATTTCACAGAAGAGGGATCCCTAAGAAGACAGACTGTCTAGCAGACATTGGACATAGGAGAATACGAGAAGCTTAACAATCTCTCAGTATCTATTACATATACCTTCAGGTTCCGTGGGATTATCAGATTCAAGGAAATTCCGTACATAAATCAAGAAAACATTGCTATTAGCCGACTTAGTTTTTTCTCCGCCCCCTTTTAGCGCAGTTCCTCCCTCCCCCATAGGGAGGAACCACGCTTATAAGGTTGATCTCATGACGCAATCCAGAAGTGCCGACTAGAAAATTTTGCGTTTCAGAACCCCTAGAGACCGAAAATGATGGTGATTCAAATTTGTATATACAGTGAAACCTCTCTATAGCGGACACCTCTGGGAGAACCAAAGTTGTCCACTATAGAGAGGTGTCCGCTATACAGAGGGGTTGGTCGAGATGGATACGTATCGAATTTGTACATTTAATTCATGTTTTAATTAACCATTTAATAAGTACCCATAACAAGTTTTTTTAAAGTATATAGAAAGAAGTTTAATAAGTTTAAACTTAAAAAAAGTTTTTATTCTAAAAAGTTTAAAGCATAAAGAAGTTCTTAGTTCTCGGACAAAATTTCTTCAAAATTTCATCTTTCTTCTTCAATATTTCTGCTGCTTGTGTTTTCCCTATCTTAAAAAACTCGGCAACTTTACGCACACCACATTTTTCGCGATTGGAAAATGTTATCACGTCAATTTTTTCTTTAAGTGTCAGAGATTTCCAAGTAGACATATTGAAGAGAAAGCACGATATTTACTCAACAAGAGCTAACTAAAATCCTACTGAAAAGTGAAGAGAGGGAAGTTCTGCGGAAGGAATGTGAACCGAACAGACTTATGGAATATTCCCGGAACCGTGATACCGAGTAGGCAAAATAATAGTAATGTGCCAGCGGGAAAATCATATGCTTCTGCTGAAAAGGAAGGGGTTCCTGTTGTGAAATGACTAGGAAGATATTACTAGTCACTATTCTGTATATATATCTTATTCTTACAAAGAGTTTGTTATTGTTAACGCAATTTTCTGGAAACCTACACCGATGGGAACACTTCTATAAATAACATTAGCTGTAATTGTCCTTAGTAAGGAGGTAAAAAAATCAGGTTTTACTGTCCGTGTACTTTATACAGAGGTGTCCGCAATATAGAGGTTTATTTTACCTATAAAAAAATTCGGGACTGCGAGAAAATGTCCGTTAATAGAGGTGTCCGCTGTAGGGAGGTTTCACTGTATATATATATATATATATATATATATATATATATATATATATATATATATATATTGTCTTTTCGCCCTCTAGGTAGAAGACGAATGGTCCGATTTTGATGAAATTTGGTACGAAAATCCGTCGTCTAATTTGAAAGGCCAAGTTCGTTAACCAGCAAAATCCGTCCACTGGAAGATGGCGTTTGGGGCGAAATTCGCGCAAAAACACTCGTAACGCTTATGTTTTTGAGTTCATAAGCTTGTAAGCACTCGTTTTATAGGCTTCTTGGGCTAAAAAAACGAATGAAACCATTTTCAAGGCGATAGCTTTAACCGTTTTCGAGAAAAGTGGAAAAATAGTTTTTGAATACCGTTTTTTGTTTGGGTACTTAGAATCATGGGATTTAGTTGAAACATTTCTACATGTTCTACTTTCATTAAAACTAATATGTTGAAATTTGTGTTACGTTTGGAGTTAAGGAAGGGTTAGAATAAAATATTTTATTAACAGACATAAAAAGTTTTGGTAACTTCGTATACCTTCCTTAATATCTCGAAAAATGTTGAGTATCTTGGTAAACAGAAGAATACCATTAGAAAGCTTAGTAAATGCTCTACAAAAAAAGTTCTGATGAAAGTTTTGATTAGGCGTTGTCAATCGTAGAAATAAGTGCTTAAAACTTTAAAGTAATTGATTTTGCTTATTGGAACTGTTCTTTTTGTCTGTTTTTATTCCTTGTTATTTTTTAAACTGCTTATAGGTGGATAATGTATTTGATAATAAATCAGGTTAAGAAAAATAAGAAAAACAATTTAATCTTAGAGATATGGATTTCCAAGATATAGCTTTGAACTGCCTTGTGGGGTCCTTCCTAGGGCGGGTTGGCCTATCCAGGTAAGATCGTAAATAAGACCTTTCTTGAAAGTAAAGATGGAACTGTCAACTTTGGTCCTCCTCTGCCTCCCGGCACTTTCAATGCTGACGAAGGCTACCAATGAGTAGCTCAAACGTCCTAAATATAGATTTTATAACAAAAATCGTAATGCGGTTTCTTTAGCCGAATCCCAACCATTCCATCTTTACTTATCACCTCGACGGCTAACTATCTAATCTTCATGCTTTCTAGAAATGTGGACCCAAAATAATAACCGCTTCTATTTTAATAATTTTAAATGAGTCTAGAGATAAGAACGGAACCGCGCTAAGATGATGCAGTTCCTGCGAGTCGGACTTTTTTTTTTTACCGGGAAATAGATTTCTTTCACATTACCGCCGAAAAATATATTGGTTGCTAGGCTTCTAAACACCCATGATGGAGGAGAGAATCTTTTCTACGGGCTATGGAATGAAAAGAGACAACTTGAAGCAGTCAGCTTTTGAACCCGCTTTGCCTTTATGAGAAATCAAGGAGTTCGTCACAGAATGGCGGGGGACCTTCTTCTTATTTAGTTCACACATTCTTCATTCTTATATTATTATATATTATATCGCACTTGTATTTCTTGAATGACAGAATTAAAAAATCTGTGTTTTTCAGTTATGACTATGAAAGACATGGTAAACATCTCTTTATCAACCACCGAAACTGTATGAACCTAGCTTCAGGGCTTGTACACCTGAGGGCACTTTTGCCACCTTTCCTGTCAAAATGCACACAAGCAAGAGTGATACATTTTCGGTTGAGTTTTATTTTGTCACTTTAGAAATACTAGTGCGATATAACATACAATGAACGTGTAATGAATCGAAAATAATAGGAGCTAAGATTTCACAGTTTAATATTTAGAGGACTTACCAATATAATAGAAAAAAGTCCGACTCGCAGGAGCTGCATAACTAAGCACTTTCCTCAGTATTTGGGTAGTGTAGACTGCTTTCCAGAACAATTTGCTTAAAATATCCTACATAAATAAAATAAAAACATGAATAGTTCTCTTTTAAATTTGTAATGAGTAACTGATCAATTATTAATTTGCTTCCAGAGTTATGTTTACACATGTTACCTATTACACTACGTAATAAATACAAAAATCCTCATATTATCGTATTTTGATCTAACGCAGGAACAGGATACAGTCCCTCTAGCGCTCCTTGCGGCGCCTTTGTGGACCTATGTCTGGCTGGCTTTTCTATTGAAATATATTACAAAGTAAACCCCCCCCTTTCCGATTGACCGATTCAGCTCATTTTTATAACACTTCTTTCTCATGAGTTACCCACGACGTATACCGCGTTTCGTTAGAATACAGTAGAAATTACGACCAGTATGAGTATATTAGGAATTTGGGTCCGGAGTAAACCCCCCCTCCTAATGAACCTATTTAGTTTATTTTTACATCACATATTTACCTGTAGATTACCACTACGAATACCGAGTTTCGTCGAAATATACCTAAAATCACGGCTGGTAGTGGCGAATTGGTATTGTCGGTCCGGAGTAAACCCCCCCCCCTCCTTATGAACCGATTTAGTTCATTTTTATATCTCACTTTTCTCTCTATATTACCACTACGAATACCAAGTTTCGTAGAAATATAACAAATATTACGGCTGAAATGGTCAAATTAGTGTATTGGGTTCGGGGTAAACCCCCCCTTCCGGTGGACCGATTTTGGTGGTTAACGAACTCGTTCAATCGTTTGCTAATTGAATGCTATATACCAAGTTTCGTGACGAAAAAACAAAAACTCTGGCCGCTATCGTGTTAACAGACATATATATATATATATATATATATATATATATATATATATATATATATATGCATATATATATATATATATATATAGATATATATAAATTTTAACGGGGGTCATTTTCGGTGTCTACTAGGTAGGATCGATAAAGATTTGAAGAAATTTTTCAAAAATTCCGTCATGAGTCCAACCTCAATAGCTACTTTCCTTCGGAGGAAAGTGCTAAAAGGCAATACGACTTCTTAGCTTGTTTTCGAAATGTTATACTTTGTTTAATGGAAGAAAGGTCTTGTTCCTAAATCACTAATGAGAATATAAGTAAAACCAGACAGGCAGGAGTCATAGGGTTAAACTAATTCCATATCTTTATGCATGGAAGCTATCTATAAAGAATTTTAAAGGAAGCAGGAAAGGATTTGTAATCAGAGAGGCAGATACTGGTCAGGTATCTGTTTCCTGACCACAAGGGACACTAGGGAGATAGTGTAGTCAGTACTATGCTCGGGCCGCCTGTTTTCCCCTTTGTAGGTACCCATAACTAATTAATTAAAGACCGGGTGAGCCTAGGGACGATCTGGGATCCCGAATCCAACGAAGACAATAGAAGATAAAAATATTTAATAAAATCTTTAGTGCGCGCCCGGGTTTGAACTCAGGTCATAAAGTTCACGCACACACAAACACACTCATATATATATATATATATATATATATATATATATATATATATATATATATATATATATATATATGTATATATATATTGGCATCTCAATTAATGTTCTGGAGGACCTGGTAGCCGGACCATAGCACTGACCAAACTTACTAACTAGTGTGCCGTATAGTAAGGAATAGGTACTTGTACAATAACTCCCCTCCTTGGCATGTTTTTTATTTTATATACGTACATAATATTTTTAATGTATTGTTTTTCTGATAAGACCCCTTTTAAATAGTATTATTAAGAATGGTATATAAATTTAGAGTAGTATTCATCATTCATTTTGACTACAATTATCCTCGTGGAAACATGTTTAACGAATGGAAACATAATTCCTTTCCCTTCGGAGCAATTCGGTAGAATGGGGCGGTAAAAAAGGTAAATAAGCCCCGACGGTAGAATTAATCGGAGCCGCGAAAAGGGGCGAGGATGGAAGACAGGGTGGAAAGTGGTTACTTGATTGGTGGGCTACGTGTCCTCCATATTGGTCCTTTTCGTAGGCAAACAGGAAGAATGGGCTCCAATTGGCTGCGAACAAGTCGTAAAACAGTAAAGCCGACTTGCTACGAATATCAACGAACCTTCCCGAACACCTTCCAACAGGTCTGGGGGATTGTCGGTCTGGAGTGCCACCAGCCTCTCCAATATTCCATCCTAAACTCTCTCCAATTGATCAGATGTCCCACTCCAATATTGTATGCCTCGTCTCCAATAGATCAGCTGTCACTCTCCAATCCCATATCTCACCTATCTCCTGTTAGTTATTGTATGGATAGGCGGTTTGTCATCATTATCCAAGGGATTGGAATTGAATCAACAGTTCCAAATTATTCTAAAGGCAGTGTTAATTAGAAATTATATATTTTTTATCTATAAGATATATTCGTGTAATATTGAAACTTGTCTATTACATTTATGTTGTTGAGATATTGAAATATTTTTATATGAGAAATTCCACGATATATTTTTACAATTATTGAATTGTTATGAATGCAGAGAAAGAAAGAAATCATGTTTCTAATTAGGCATAGAGAATTTTTTCTGCAAATTATACACTCAAGTTGTTCTTTATAAATTTATTGAGTGATATGTAAGGAATTGTTACAATTTTAAAATCACAGATTACTAATGGAAATGAGGTATGAGCACATAGATATCATGACTTAATATCTCAATCGAAATAAAAAAAAATCTCTTTCAAAAAATACAACTGATCATTATCGCAGACTAGAAACAGTTTCTTTGTATTTGGATGTGTGTATATATATATATATATATATATATATATATATATATATATATATATATATATGTTTTAAGTTTCTTCGCTGGGGATGAAATGATTGATTGGTGAGACGACTTCTCTCTCCAACGGTGTACGTTTTCTCCTTTCTGCAATATATCGCCGGTTTCTTCTCCGGCTTCGTCAGGCTGACTTCATCCATCCTTGATGGTTGGCAAGGGAATTTTTCTTCGTTTTTTTCCCCTTTTATAGTTCTACTCCTCAGAGTACGCGAGCCAATGGGGTTGGAGCTTGGTGAGCCAAAGGGGTTGGACCTTGGTGAGCCAATGGGGTTGGAGCTTAGTGAGTCAATGGGGTTGGAGCTTGGTGAGCCAATGGGGTTGGAGTCTTCCCGTCCGAGGCGCTGATGGTCGTCCGTTGGTGTTCTCTCCTGTACGGTGTTCAAGATGGGCCGCCTAACATCTTGTAAGATGAGCCTTTCTACCCTGTTGAAATTCGATGGATGTTTGTAAATTTCGATAGCTTCGCGTATAAGTCTTCTCGTCTTGCTGTTCTCCTTTGCTCGGGTTTTAGCCTGGTCGAACAAGACTTGCTTGGGGCACTCTTCTCCGTGTGTTGCCCCCGCAGAAGTTTCTGTGCGTCCCAGCCTGTAGTCAGCAGCGTGTTGTCCGATCCGGGTGGCCACCTTATTGCCTGTTTGACCTACATACACCTTCCCACAGTCGCACGGTAGAAGGTATACACCCTGGTCTTGCAACCGCTGCTTGTCTTTGCTCTCGCTGAGCCACTCCCCTAGCATATTGAGCCGTTTAAAGGCGACTTCGGTATTGTATCTCCTGAATAGTCTGCCTAATTTCTCGCTCACGCCGTTGACGTATGGCAGGGAGATTATTTTCCTTTGTTCTTACTCTGTCCGTTCTGTCTGAGTCTACTCGGAGTCACACCATCACATGGCACACACTTGATCAGGACACTGGAATATTTAGACCTGACTCTGTGCAGTAACCAGACACACCTGGAAAATTAATTCGAACAACTCACTATATATATATATATATATATATATATATATATATATATATATATATATATACAGTGAGTTGTTGCTATATATATATATTAGGTTTAATTCAAATGTGTTTGATCATATTTAGTGATTATAATAAATAAAAACAAACATAAAAAAACAGCACATCTCTTTTGTAAATGTTGCCTAATGTATCATTGACCTATATGTTTGATTTTTGTGTTTCAGCAGGTGGCGTGGAACACCACGGACTGCCTGTGATCCTCTACATCCACGGAGAGAGTTACGAATGGAACTCGGGAAATCCATACGATGGTTCGATCCTCGCCAGCTATGGAAGGATTATTGTAGTCACCATCAACTTCCGTCTAGGAATATTAGGTGAGGAATCATATATTTAATATTATTAGTGGATGTTTTAGCTGTCCTGAAATGTGTTTGTTCTAAAACCCACTCTAATGAAGCATTAATTATGGAGTTTAAGGTTACGAACATTATTTTACAATGTCTGTCATCATTATATAGATAACGTAACCCTAGGATCCTTATTGTGATTCCAGTCACACCAATAGCATTCCAGAATCTCAAGCAGGCTTTCGGGCTGGTAGAGGATGCTTGGATAATATATTTGTTTTAACTTCATTAATCCAGCTAAGACAAACAGGAGCCAACTTGTATGCTGTCGTCATCGATTTCCAAAGAGCATTTGACACTGTCAATCACGATCTGCTCTGGTATAAATTGTTCAACACAGGTCTCAGTGGAAAATTTATTAGAATCGTGAAAAATCTTTATGAAAAGGCACGGCTATTAATCCCTCAGAGTGAAGATAGTTATGTGGATGTAACGGAGGGAGTCCTACAGGGAGAATCTTTGAGTCCGGATCTCTCTAAATTGTATATCCATGATATTGAAGATTTTTTCAGGGAAAATGGAGTAAGAGGTATAAAGGTCAGTGAGTTATGTGATATTCTTCTCCTCCAGTATGCAGACGATCTCATAATTTTAGGAACATCACATTATGATATAGCACAAAAATTATCCCTCTTAAATGAATATTGCAAAAAAAATATGCTCCGGTTAAACACAAAAAAAACGAGCATCATTAAGTTCAGTAAAGGAAGGCCCAAAGCTGAACGCAAGTTTATGTATAATGGTCAGGAAATCGAAATGGTCACTGAAGTCACATATCTGGGTGTGCTGTTCTCTAGGTCTGGATTGTTTTTGAAGGCAACTAAACAAGCAATCAGCAAAACTAACACAGCAATTGGTATTGTAAGAGGGATCTGTGCTCGATCTAAGTCTAAAGAATGGGATACAAAGGAAAGACTCTGTCAATCCATGGTTAACAGTGTTTTGATATATGGCGCAAGTATATGGTCCCTCAGGTATCTGGAGATGGTGGAGAGCTGCCGCCTTGCCTTTTACAAGAAGATTCTCAACCTGCATCCATCCACACCTCATTATATTTTACGTCTGGAAACAGGGACTACGCATATAGCATATAACATTCTAGAACAGGGTCTGAACTGGGTTAGAAAAATACTGGACATGCCTGGCCACAGATACCCAAAAATCTGTTTCAATGCCCTCAAAAATAATGCAACAAGATATCCTAATGATACTAAATATAATGGTTTTTACAGCTTCAGGAGATACTTAAATCCTTTCAATTAGAGGAACTAATAGCAGTTTTGGAAAACACATCGGAGAGGAGAAAAAACATAAGTATCAGTCTTACCACTATAAGAGAAAAACTCCACAATAAAGATTTAGATAGGATGACCAACTCCATGTTTTGCCCAAATTACAAAAGGATTTATACCCCAGAGCACAGACCACAACAACATCTACAGATGGAACTCACTTATTCACAGCAGAATCTTCTAACTCAAATTCGAACAGCCAGCATAAAATTTATCAGACTTTCATACCATAGAACTTCTTATCACTTAACACCACAAGATCCATGCAATATCTGTAACCTCCAGACCAATGAAACCCTTCAACATTTCTATTGCTGTTGCCCAATCTACTCACCCTACAGGAGATATTATCTTCCCAACTTCATCAATAAAACAACAGAAGAGTTTTATCAGATTCTCAATACCGCCGATATGTCGACCATCAGGGCTCTACTCCAGTACACTATAAGGAGTCTTAACCTCAGAACATTTATGCTAGAAGAGTAGTGATTGAAAAAACAGATGTTAATATATATTTATATATGTCATAAATTTATTTATATTAGACATATATTTATTTATTTATTTTTAGCGCAGTTTTAAATTAAATGATAAAGAATTATAAAATGCTGTATATATATACATATTGTGTATTTATGTTTAGTACGCACTCTATTTGTATGGGAGATATTCCCAAAAACAAATAAATTATTTAATTTTTTTTTTTTATTTTGATTCCAGTCACACCAGTTCCCAAAGAGGGGATCTCGGAGTCCAAAACGTTTTGTGTGGTTTACTTCAAAGTGCTTCACTTAAAAATATAGCATGTTGTTCTTTTGCGCATATTATAAATCGAATAAGACTGTTTAGGGGAAAAAGAAAAGGAACATTCGTTTTGAATATTAATGTTTTCTAAAATATCTTAATCGTTATCTTAATCGTTATCCACCCGTGTCTCATCCGTGAAGAGCACTTTCTTCCAATCATCAACTAACCAATCCCGGTGATCAAGCGCAAACCTTAGGCTTGCTCTTCGGTGTTCACTGGTGAGTAGGGGGCCTGTCATTGGTCTCCTGGAGGCTAGGCCGGCTTCCCTCAGTCTTCTGCTTACAGTTGATGTTGAAATCCGGAGCTGGCGAACATCAGCAATCAGCCTCTGGAGTGTAGAAGCCGAAGAAGCTCTATGTCGCAATGCCTGCAATCTCAAAAAACCGTGATCATTCCGGCCCGTGACTCTCGGCCTTCCTTCAACAGGTCTTCTTGAATGACGACCAGTTTCTCGGTACCTTTTCAGGCACCTGGACACCGTGGAATAGTGTGTCCCGAGTCTTCGCGAAATTTGGCGAAGTGAAAGCCCTTCCTGCGAAAGAGTGACAATTCGCACTGAATTTTCACACTCTAAGGCTCTGCGATTGTTCATGTTCACAAGTTGAAAAAAAAAAAAGAAGTCTGTCCCTGGTAGTTCTGTATCACTAACTGAGGCCCTGGGACAATGGAGTAATCCTTTACAACCAATAAATCCAGAATACCTCTTATCATCATGCCTAATCCTACTTTTAATACAGCTTATTATCCTCCCTAGATTTCCACCAACCTGTAGTATTATGTTTAGTAAGATCCTGCTTAAACCAAAGTGTTTAACTGGAGTTTCATAGGTGTTGCAATGCTTTTGACGAGGAGTATATATAAGGTAAATGAAAAACGTCCTGTTCCTTCACAAAAGTTTATTTTTCTACGCTAGCGCTTTCGGCAGCTCCTGCCACCATCCTCAGAGCTGTGACAAAATTAATACAATAAAACAGTTTTTGTTGCATAATGGTAATCTTCTTAATATTAAAATCCTAAACCTACACGTAAAATAATAAATAAATAATCACAATAATTTTGGTTCGTCAACACAAACATTAAAAACAATACAATGCAAACAAAAACAAAAACAAAACAAAAGTCATAAGTGATAAAATGAAAAAACTAAAGTTGAGGAGAGAGACTCACCTATAATGAGTTCAGCTTCACTGCTGAGGGCTGACTGAAGGGAAGCAGGGAGAGAGCCTGCACAGAGACATGACTCAACATATCAGTTTGATACGTATCTGTCCTTTTATTTAAATTACACGAGCTTAGGATCTTATCTATACGTATCTCTATACTTTCTAGGACATTCATCTGCGCAGACTTCTTCCGGCAATGTAAAATATATAGTGAATGGTCAGCCTCGCTGTGTCCCGCTGCGAGACAGTGTTGACGAAATTCTGAATCCGACCTGGTTTTATGTTCTCTAGCTCTTATTTTGAGTTTCCTACCAGTTTGCCCTACGTACGATCCAGAACAGAGGCCACATACGATTTTATAGACACCACTCTTATTCCCCGTGTCTATCTTATCCTTGACGTCACAGAGAGCATTAGCCAATGAGGGAGCATTTTTAAAGGCCACCTTAACATTCGCTTTACTTAAAATGGAGGCTACTTTTTCCGAGACTTGGCCTAAATATGGTAAGGTGAACCATCTAACCTCACATACGTCGGGTTTCAGAAAATTGGGAAAAGCTGTCTTAAGGGCATGTTTTTCTTTTCTTCTCCTGTAAATACCATCAATCATGAGAGCATCATATCCGTTCTTCTCCGCAACATGCTTTATATGGAGAAGCTCACGGTGATGATTACCCTCCGACATAGGTACTGACAGGAGTCGATCAATATAATAAATAAAAGGCAACATTTTTACTCTCGGGTGTTGAAAAGAACTCCTATCTATAGCTGTATCGGTGGTAGTAGACTTTCGAAAAATCGAAAATTCCAAACCACCCTCCTCTTTTTTATGGATCGTCAAATCT
This sequence comes from Gonocerus acuteangulatus, assembly GCA_946811695.1. Taxonomy (NCBI): domain Eukaryota; kingdom Metazoa; phylum Arthropoda; class Insecta; order Hemiptera; family Coreidae; genus Gonocerus; species Gonocerus acuteangulatus. Next base: position 86,721,096 of record OX328126.1, read on the forward strand.
AAATAATTTAATGAACCCCCCTCTTCTATTTCTTTAGTAAATTTTATATTCTTGTGCATCCTGTTGAGGAGTTTGTGAAAAGACTCCAAACGTCTCATTGGACCCTGAAATCCACTTAGAAAACATATCCGTTGTTGGATTAGGTATGTGGACGATTGTCTGTGCATTTTTCAGGGTCCAATGAGACGTTTGGAGTCTTTTCACAAACTCCTCAACAGGATGCACAAGAATATAAAATTTACTAAAGAAATAGAAGAGGGGGGTTCATTAAATTATTTAGATTTGACGATCCATAAAAAAGAGGAGGGTGGTTTGGAATTTTCGATTTTTCGAAAGTCTACTACCACCGATACAGCTATAGATAGGAGTTCTTTTCAACACCCGAGAGTAAAAATGTTGCCTTTTATTTATTATATTGATCGACTCCTGTCAGTACCTATGTCGGAGGGTAATCATCACCTTGAGCTTCTCCATATAAAGCATGTAGCGGAGAAGAACGGATATGATGCTCTCATGATTGATGGTATTTACAGGAGAAGAAAAGAAAAACATGCCCTTAAGACAGCTTTTCCCAATTTTCTGAAACCCGACGTATGTGAGGTTAGATGGTTCACCTTACCATATTTAGGCCAAGTCTCGGAAAAAGTAGCCTCCATTTTAAGTAAAGCGAATGTTAAGGTGGCCTTTAAAAATGCTCCCCTCATTGGCTAATGCTCTCTGTGACGTCAAGGATAAGATAGACACGGGGAATAAGAGTGGTGTCTATAAAATCGTATGTGGCCTCTGTTCTGGATCGTAC
>OX328126.1:86722094-86783723 GCA_946811695.1 Gonocerus acuteangulatus
ACGATTTTATAGACACCACTCTTATTCCCCGTGTCTATCTTATCCTTGACGTCACAGAGAGCATTAGCCAATGAGGGAGCATTTTTAAAGGCCACCTTAACATTCGCTTTACTTAAAATGGAGGCTACTTTTTCCGAGACTTGGCCTAAATATGGTAAGGTGAACCATCTAACCTCACATACGTCGGGTTTCAGAAAATTGGGAAAAGCTGTCTTAAGGGCATGTTTTTCTTTTCTTCTCCTGTAAATACCATCAATCATGAGAGCATCATATCCGTTCTTCTCCGCAACATGCTTTATATGGAGAAGCTCACGGTGATGATTACCCTCCGACATAGGTACTGACAGGAGTCGATCAATATAATAAATAAAAGGCAACATTTTTACTCTCGGGTGTTGAAAAGAACTCCTATCTATAGCTGTATCGGTGGTAGTAGACTTTCGAAAAATCGAAAATTCCAAACCACCCTCCTCTTTTTTATGGATCGTCAAATCTAAATAATTTAATGAACCCCCCTCTTCTATTTCTTTAGTAAATTTTATATTCTTGTGCATCCTGTTGAGGAGTTTGTGAAAAGACTCCAAACGTCTCATTGGACCCTGAAATCCACTTAGAAAACATATCCGTTGTTGGATTAGGTATGTGGACGATTGTCTGTGCATTTTTCAGGGTCCAATGAGACGTTTGGAGTCTTTTCACAAACTCCTCAACAGGATGCACAAGAATATAAAATTTACTAAAGAAATAGAAGAGGGGGGTTCATTAAATTATTTAGATTTGACGATCCATAAAAAAGAGGAGGGTGGTTTGGAATTTTCGATTTTTCGAAAGTCTACTACCACCGATACAGCTATAGATAGGAGTTCTTTTCAACACCCGAGAGTAAAAATGTTGCCTTTTATTTATTATATTGATCGACTCCTGTCAGTACCTATGTCGGAGGGTAATCATCACCTTGAGCTTCTCCATATAAAGCATGTAGCGGAGAAGAACGGATATGATGCTCTCATGATTGATGGTATTTACAGGAGAAGAAAAGAAAAACATGCCCTTAAGACAGCTTTTCCCAATTTTCTGAAACCCGACGTATGTGAGGTTAGATGGTTCACCTTACCATATTTAGGCCAAGTCTCGGAAAAAGTAGCCTCCATTTTAAGTAAAGCGAATGTTAAGGTGGCCTTTAAAAATGCTCCCTCATTGGCTAATGCTCTCTGTGACGTCAAGGATAAGATAGACACGGGGAATAAGAGTGGTGTCTATAAAATCGTATGTGGCCTCTGTTCTGGATCGTACGTAGGGCAAACTGGTAGGAAACTCAAAATAAGAGCTAGAGAACATAAAACCAGGTCGGATTCAGAATTTCGTCAACACTGTCTCGCAGCGGGACACAGCGAGGCTGACCATTCACTATATATTTTACATTGCCGGAAGAAGTCTGCGCAGATGAATGTCCTAGAAAGTATAGAGATACGTATAGATAAGATCCTAAGCTCGTGTAATTTAAATAAAAGGACAGATACGTATCAAACTGATATGTTGAGTCATGTCTCTGTGCAGGCTCTCTCCCTGCTTCCCTTCAGTCAGCCCTCAGCAGTGAAGCTGAACTCATTATAGGTGAGTCTCTCTCCTCAACTTTAGTTTTTTCATTTTATCACTTATGACTTTTGTTTTGTTTTTGTTTTTGTTTGCATTGTATTGTTTTTAATGTTTGTGTTGACGAACCAAAATTATTGTGATTATTTATTTATTATTTTACGTGTAGGTTTAGGATTTTAATATTAAGAAGATTACCATTATGCAACAAAAACTGTTTTATTGTATTAATTTTGTCACAGCTCTGAGGATGGTGGCAGGAGCTGCCGAAAGCGCTAGCGTAGAAAAATAAACTTTTGTGAAGGAACAGGACGTTTTTCATTTACCTCAAGATCTTCCTTCTCTGCCAGCAACCTCAACGTTTTTGGGAGGAGTATATATATATATATATATATATATATATATATATATATATATATATATATATATACATATATACATATATATACACACCCATATATTTGTCTGTTCGCGGTCTAGCACAGCGAATAATGGTCCGATTCTGATGAAATTTGGTACAAAAATCTTTCGTCTAATTTGAATGATCAAGTTTTTTAACCAGTAGAATCCGCCCACCGGAACATGGTTTTTAGAGCAACATTCGCTTAAAAAAAAAAATCGTTACGCTTACGACGGCCTAGAAAAACGAATGAAACCATTTTAAGGCAATAACTTTAACCGTTTTTGAGAAAAATGAAAAAAAAAAAAAAAAAATCAGAAACGTTTGTCTTGTGAAGAGAGGCAACTTCCAGAAACTAGTATGTAAATATAAAATGGTATAAATGAAGTGTAAACCATTTTTTTTTTACCTATAAGGCCTTTACTAATAGTATAATTTTGTGTGTGTGTGTGTATATATATATATATATAGAAGTGTATATATATTTTTAGAATAAAAATACTATAGTAACAATACTATTGTTGATTGGAGCCAATGGGATTGGAGCACGTAAGGGATAAAAAAGGCATATCAAGACTGCTAGACTGGAAGACAGACTAAACCGTTCTAAAACTTTAGTGAAGTGTGAAGGTTGCTAGGTAGCTGCTTCATGAGTGAAGTGGTTGTCGATATCAACTCGAGATAAATCGAGTCAGCATCTTATCTATCGAGATAATCGATACCTATCACTGCTTCCGCTCGGCTTCTTTATTTATTACAGATAATGGCTGATAAGAATCAAATCAGGACCTACAAGATTAAGGGTGAATCACCTATTCCGGATGTTGGGAAATCGAAGTCAAAGTTCTAGATGTTCTTTAGGACAGCAAGGACGAATGTTTACTCTATGGAATGATGATTCGTAAATCTGATTGACAAAGTATACATTTGAAATTCAATGTTTTAATCGCAATTTTCACGAGTGATGGGCAACAAAATGCTAGGAGGGACGTTTCAGGCTCTGGATTTACTCTTGAAATCATTTTAACTTGAAACTGCGAGAGAACTAAAAGCAAACCAGTGAAACAAGGCGAAGCGTCATGTTACCTAAATCTTTCTGAATCAGAAAATTAAGTAAGATAAAAGTCGATTTTTCTAATTTGCCCTTACTCTTTCAAGGTCCTGAAATTGTCTTCAAGACTATCTTGTATATCTGAGATTTATGTGATATATAGTTCCTCTCTTTTTTTTTTATTTATTTGTTAATTTAATGATATCCTCAAATACAGATCTAATTCTAACATACGTAGGACCTCCATTATGCAGGGTATAGACCGGGAGGGTGGTCTACGGATAATCGAAAACCCCGGATAATAGAAACAAAATATTTTATTGACTAAATGTGCTGGATTATAAGGTTATAAAGAAAAACTGTGTACAAGATGTCATGTAAACCTTTTTATTTGCATTGAGAAATGTGTATGTAAACGTTTTATTAATTAATAATTAGTAATAATTAATTAAAATCAAGTTCAAATTAAGTTTTTTTTTGAGAAAGTCAGTAATTTTTCGTTGTTTTTTGTTACATAATTCTTTTCTTGTATCTGTTCTGATCGTCCGTAACTAGATAATTCTGCTGAAATCGGCATTCTCCTGCTCAAAATAACTCAGCAGAAGTTCTGCAGCCTCCAATGCCTGGTTCTGCAGCCTCCAATGCCTGGTTCTGCTTTATTTTAGTTTCTTGAATGATAAGCGAATCGTTGTCATCGCTCTCATTTCCTTGGTCATTCTGCGCAGAGGTCGAAGGCTCATTTTTTCGGCGCAGATCTCCTATCTCAGTTTCTGTAGGTTTTTCACACCCTTCTTCATTCATGTCACATTCCTGCCAATGTTTCATGTCATCCCTATCAACATGGATGAAATCAGGAAGAACTTTGGAGATTTCGTGAAATGATTCCGTTTCAACATCCTGAGAGGTTTCATCGTCGTGTTGTAATATTTCCGCCATTGAGATGCTTCCAGAAATATGGATCATCACATTCTTCCGAAATCAGCGCTGCTTTACCATTCGTTAGTTTACAATGTACGTAATTAATTTAAATTCATATTTATGTAAATAATCGTCATTACATACATACAAATATTTAATACATAATTATGAAATCAAATGCTTTAGTTGATAAAAATAAAAATAATGCAATAAATGTGTATGTATTTACATACATATATGTACATAATATTTAAAGAAAGATTCAAAGTAAAAATTCCCTCATCGAGACCCCGTTTAATTGGTATCCCGGATAATAGAGTCCCGGATAATGGAGGTCCTAGGTACTTTTTTTTTTTTGGTGCATCTACTGCTGAGGTCATTAGCACCATCCTAGGTACCGTATGTAAAACCACTTCTGATGTACCTTCAAAGATTGAAAGTAACTTTCATGCCTTATTTACCATCGCCCCCTCCCCTCATATCAAAATCACCTAGCGAAAGGTATAGAAGTAAATGCCTACATGGTTTACATACGTTCATCGTATGATGGACTATGTATAACTCATCATGCAGCCTACACTCCAATCAGAAAGGAAGGTCTTATTAAAACATTCCTATGATTGAAATAAATAACATATTTAAAGGTTTATAATTCTTATTTTTTTTAAAAAAAGGAGTTGTAACAAGAAAACTACATTCCATGAATACATAATATTCAAATATTTCAATTCAGAACGAAAATTTGCTCTAGATTCAATAATATTATTCTATGTGAACAATCCTTGCCATACGTTATTTTGTACAATATTTTTTAATACGAATTATTAGATTCGAAGAATATTTCTGACATTCTGTATCTAATGTTTTGTATATTTTATTTCTAATTTCAAGACATCTGCTGAATAACGAGTGGCTTTCAGGCATATTACAGCCATTTTCATACCTCTGTTTATAGGAATAAGTGAATCAAAATTGTTATTAAAAGGCTGGTTTATTAGACCATACAGGTACCACCTTGAAGGGATGATATAGCAGCCAATTACTTATAAACAATAAAAAAATGTTATTTCATCCTTGATAGATGATCTTGTATCGTATTTCAATTTCAAACTGCAAGCTACAATTAGGAAGCTCCTCATTTTTTAAAATAATTTTGTCTACCATTCATATTAGGGGGGACATGATTTAGTTTTGCCATTTGCTTGTTACAACAATTGTTAACTTTTATTTAAAAAAAAATATTTTTAAACTTTTACTTTTATTTTAATTTAAAAAATAAAAATAAAAATTATAAAATAACTTTTTGGGTTTAATGTTTTTAGCGCGGTTCCTCCCTCCCCCATAGGGAGGAACCCCGCTTATAAGGTTGATACAATGAAACAATCCGGAAGTGCCGACTAGAAAATTTTGCGTTTCAGAACCCCTAGAAACCGAAAATAACGGTGGTTCAAATTTGTATATATATATATATATATGTATATATTTATATATATATATATATATATATATATATATATATATATATATATATATATATATATATATTTGTCTGTTCGCTCTCTAAATAGAAGACGAATGGTCCGATTTTGATGAAATTTGGTACAAAAATCTGTCGTCCAATTTGAAAGGTCAAGTTCGTTAACCAGCAAAATCCGCCCACTGGAAGATGGCGTTTGGGGCGAAATTCGCGCAGAAAAAATCGTAACGCTTACGTTTTTGAGTTCATAAGCTTGTAAGTACTCGTTTTATAGGCTTCTTGGGCTAGAAAAACGAATGAAACCATTTTCAAGGCGATAGCTTTAACCGTTGTCGAGAAAATTGGAAAAATAGTTTTTGAATACCGTTTTTGGTTTGGGTACTTAGAATAACGGGATTCAGTTGAAACATTATCTGCATGTTCTACTTTCATTAAAACTAATATGTTGAAAGTTATGTTACGTTTGGAGTTAAGGAAGGGTAAGAATAAAATATTTTATGAACAGATATGAAAAGTTTTGGAAACTTCGTATACTTTCATTAATATCTCGAACACGGTTGGGAAATCGTGGTAAGTGGATTAAAACTATTTGAAAGCTTACTAAATTCTCTACAAAAATGATTCTAAAACTATTTTTGATTAGGTTATGTCAATCGGAGAAATAAATGCTTAAACCTTCAAATACGTCTGTTTTGTTCTTATGAACGGGTTTTTGTCGTTCTTTTTGTAATTTTTGTCTCTTTCCCTTGGTTTTTTATTGCTTTTTATTTTTTTAATTTCTTATGTTGTATTTGTAAGGAAAATGTATGTGTGTGTAAAACAGGATAGGTAAAATGAGACCAATTTTCTGTTGTCAGAAATAATGAAAAGTTTTGGGAACTTCGTATAATTTCTTAATATCTCGAAAACGGTTGAAAATCTTGGGAAGCGAAAGGTTACCATTCGGAAGCTTACTAAATGGTCTACAAGAAAGGTTCTAAAGAAAGTTTTGAATAAGCGATGTCAATCGGAGAAATAAGTGCTTAAAATTTGAAGTAATTGATTTCGTTAATTCGAACAGTTCTTTTTGTCTGTTTTTATTCCTATTTTTACATTGCTTATAGTTGGATAATGTATTTGACAATAGAATAGATTAATTAAAATAAGAAAAACAATTCATTGTTAGAAATATATCAGGCTGTACCGTATGCAATGTCAGTTTTGGATTTGCCGATTTCCTTCAAATGTCTTGAAACTGTCGAGGCTCCTAATCCGAGTTCTTTGGCATATTCCCTATTGTTTGCAATTGCTTATAGTAGTCAAATGTATTTGCCAATAAAACAGGATACGTATAATTAGAATATTTTATTTTTGCGGAATCTTGTGGTTCTCAGATCCCTTATGAATATCTATTAGGCCCCCTTCGTATTTTTTCCTTAATATCTTGAAAAGGGTTAGGAGATCGTGGCAATTGAAATGTAACAGTTCGAAAGCTTACTAAATTCTCTACAAAAAATGTTTTACAGAAATGTTTGATGGGGTCGTCACATTATGAGAAATAAGTGCTTAAAACTTAGTTAGTTTCCTTTATTTAAACGGATCTATTTGTGTGTTTCCCGAAGTTTTTTTTTCACTGCTCGTTATTTTTGTACTTGCTTATAGTAGTCTAATGTATTTTTCAGTAAACAGGATATGTATAATTAAAAGCATTATTTTGTTTGTTAGAATTCGAAGATGCCGTATGAATATCTAGATTACAGTACTGGTTTTGATTTCGTATTTTAGAATTGTTCTTGGTATTCCCTATTTTCATGTATTACCCTTAGTTCTTTATTGCTAGTAGTTTTTTTTTTTTTTTTTTTATTGATTATAGAATATAAATCTATTTGGCAATAAAATAGGATACGTAAAATTAGAAACAATATTTCGGGTATTTCTGAGCGAAATGCCTTGTAAGATTGTCTACCACCACGAACGGCGTTTTTCCCCTATTTACCTCACATTTTAATTGGTTGCTGTTTTTAGCTTGTTTCCTGCTTCACTTCACAGATAGGAAACACGCTTCTGACGTCGACCCAATGACGTAATCCGAAGTGCCTAATAAATGATTTAACGTTTTAGAACAGGTAGATATCGAAAATAGCTGTTTTTAAATTAGAATCTATTGTTGAGTAATTACATGAATCTTTGGATAAAAATTCCAATAGTTAAAATTGTAAGTATTAATGGAAATTGGAAAATATGTATTTAATAGAATTCAGAAAACCTTTTACAGAGAACTTTATTTTTTATTTTAATTTTATTGATCAACAGGTGTTTGCATATATTTGAAAACTCTGCTGATGTAACCTCTATCTCGTTTTTGTTTGAATCAATAATAAGAAATCCGTTTTTCAATGATTTTATGTTTTTAGGCCTATCTATAATTCCTGTGGGTTCATATGGCTTTAAAGTCTCAACAGGAATATTTGTGTAATCGCCCTTCACCGTTAAGTTATTAGAATCATGAGTGATTCTTTTTTGTGTTACAACTAACAATCTTTGAAAACGAAGTTTGAACATCCTTGGTATTGTTATTTTCCCTCTAATTGGCCGAGATTTTCTATTCATGATCTAATTCTCCTTGAATTTTTTGACTAGATCAAGAACCTAATTTACGCAATCTTAAATTCCTTCATTTAATTCAGAAAGTTTATCAAGCTTTATATAGAAACTTTTGAGCTAATACGGGTGGTCTGTACCGAGTCCTTTGTATGTAAACACAAAGAGCTTTCTGAATAACGGTAAAGGGCAGTAAAAGTATATGACTTTACCTGGAAGTAGACCCTGCATAGAGAGAATTGCAATACGAAACCTTTTCATTCATTCTTTCACCAGCTCCCGTGTAACACCTTAGATCTGTTTATATTGTTCTACTCAGTGTGAACAAGTGTTGAAAGTGCCTGAAATTTTATATCTCTACAAGACTGTAGTGACATTCTAGTACATCCATCTTAATTTAAGGTAAGTTATTTTTTTATTATTTTTTATCTGCCTCTTAACATTTTAGCCAAGTCGTTCTATATCACTTTTAATTTATTTATTTGTATCAAATAAGTCAATAATATTACTCCTTTCTAACATTATTATTATTATTATAATTTAAACTTACAATTGTACTTCTACATAGCATTTACATTCCAACTTCTTTTTAAATGCTTTGCTACCCCATTATTAAAAATTATTATTTTCAGTTGATTGGTTTTGAAATTCCAATATTCTTGTAAGTCATTTTGTGGCATAATAGTAATGTTTCGTTTTTTCACAACAAAATTTAAATGCAACAAACGTAAATAATTTCTTTGAATTTAATTGTCCCCTCTACAATTTACAAATTGCCTTAAGTATAAAGGTCCCCAAACACAGCAGTATTCTAACAATAAAAAAATTTTAGAAAACACAAAAAAATTATCAGCTTTATTAGGCATATTATTCTACATAGGCATTATTAGGCAGGGGATTCGACTCAATCTTGAAGGCTTGTTCTTGGTCCTTCTGTATACACTAGATAGGCTTCATTAGGCATATCATTCTTTATAGGTTTTATTAGGCAGGGGATTCTACTCAATCTTGAATACTTGTTCTTCGTCCTTACATATCCACTATATAGGCTTTATTAGGCATATTATTCTATATAGATTTTTATAAGGCAGGCGTTTCTATTCAATCTTGAAGACTTGTCTTTGATCCTTCAGTATCGACTAGATAGGCTTTATTTGCATATTCTTCTACATAGGTTTTATTAGACAGAGGATTCTACTATTCTCGAAGACTTTTTTTGGTATTTCTGTATCCCCTAGATAGGCTTTATTAGGCAGGGGATTCTACTTAATCTTGAATACTTGTATTTCATCCTTCTGTATCTACCAGACAGGCTTTATTAGGCATATTATTCCATATAGGTTTTATTAGACAGAGGATTCTACTCAATCTTGGATACTTGTTTTTGGTCCTTCTGTATCCACTAGTTAGGCTTCATTAGGCATATCATTCTATATAGGTATTCATAGGCAGAGGATTCTACTCAATCTTGAAAACTTGTTCTTGGTCCTTATGTATCCAATAGAAAGGCTTTATTAGGCACATTATTCTATATAGGCTTTATTACTCAGGGGATTCCATTTAATCTTGAATACTGGTTTTTGATCCTCCTGTATCTACTACATAGGCTTTATTAGGTTATTCTATATAGGTTTTATTACGCTTGAGATTCTACTCAATCTTTTATTACGCAGGGGATTCCACTTAATCTTGAATACTTGTTCTTGGTCCTTCGGTATCCATTAGATAGGCTTTATTAGCCGTATTATTCTATATAGGCTTTATTAGGCGGGGGATTTTACTCAATCTTGAAGACTTGTTCTTGATCCTTCTCTATCGACTAGATAGGCTTTATTAGCCGTATTATTCTATATAGACTTTATTAGGCAGGGGATTCTACTCAATCTTGAAGACTTGTCCCTTGTCCTTCTGTATCAATTAGATAGGCTTTATTAGCCGTATTATTCTATATAGGCTTTATTAGGCAGGGGAATCTAGTCGATCGTGAAGACTTGTTCTTGGTCCTTCAGTATCGACAAGATAGGCTTTATTAGTCATATTGTCCTATATAGGATTTATTAGGCAGAGGATTCTACTCAATCATAGATTCTTAATCTTGGTCCTTCTGTATCCACTAAATAAGCTTTATTACCCGTATTATTCTATGTAGGCTTTATTAGGCAGGGGATTCTACTCAATCTTAAAGACTTGTTCTTAGTACTACTGTATCGACCTGATAGGCTTTATTAGCCGTATTATTCTATATAGGCTTTATAAGGCAGGAGATACTACTTAATCTTGAAGACTTGTTCTTTGTCCTTCTTTATCAACTAGATAGGCTTTATTAGACATATTATTCTTCATAGGCTTTATTAGGCAGGGAATTCTGATAAAATGTCGTGTTGTCGCAGCAAATTGTAATTACGATTTATCTAAGGTCAGGTAACATTAGCGAGTCTACATTGTTAAGATCACCGACGGCGAAGGTAGACAATTGCTACGATTTAGTCTACATATGTATATTAATTCCTAAATGTAGAAAATAAACTTTACAACGGTTAGATACTATGAACGAATAGACAGTCGGTTCAGTCCCAAACAAACAGAGGGTTTACTAGAAATTTACCTGCTAGGAGTTAATCCTCAAGAGAAGTAACCCTTGTAGGGTAATATAACACAGGTATCTGCCGACACAAATACAAAGCCTTGCAAGAGTAGGTAGAGCAACTTTAAGATTTCGTTCACTAAAATTTCTTAAACTGACCTAGATTCAGACATAACATAACATAGATTATATTGTAAATATTGATAAAGATTAATTAGTTGTCAACATATACATAAATTAGCAATCAACAGTTTTCTTTGTACGACTATTATTAACGACTATTTAGTTATGAGCCGATCCATAATTTAGCGATCAAAAGTTGCAGGTGATTCCGTATTAGATATTTATTAAATATTCATAAAGACTATTTGGTTGTAAACCGATTCATCAATAAGCAATCAATATTTTTAAACACTGGATATATACTAACCAATTATAACGACTGTTTAGTTATGAACCGATTCATAAATTAGCGATTAAAAAACACAGGTTCATTGACTAAATATTGATAAAAGTATTTAAATTGAAGAAAAAAAGATTTCCTCAAGACTTGTTCTTGTTCAATTTGTATTTACTCTATTGACTTTACTAGGCATATTATTCTATATAGGCTTTATTAGGAAGTGGTATCTACTCAATTTTGAGAACTTGTTCTTGATCCTTCTGTATCCACTAGATTGGCTTAATTAGGTATATTATTCTATATAGGCTTTATTAGGGAGTGGTATCTACTCAATTTTGAGAACTTGTTCTTGATCCTTCTGTATCCACTAGATTGGCTTTATAAGTTATATTCTTCTATATAGGCTTTATTAGGCAGTGGTATCTACTCAATTTTGAGAACTTGTTCTTGATCCTTCTGTATCCACTAGATTGGCTTTATTAGGCATATTATTCTATATAGGCGTTATTAGGCAGTGGTATCTACTCAATTTTGAGAACTTGTTCTTGATCCTTCTGTATCCACTAGATTGGCTTTATAAGTTATATTCTTCTATATAGGCTTTATTAGGGAGTGGTGTCTACTCAATTTTGAGAACTTGTTCTTGATCCTTCTGTATCCACTAGATTGGCTTTATAAGTTATATTCTTCTATATAGGCTTTATTAGGCAGTGGTATCTACTCAATTTTGAGAACTTGTTCTTGATCCTTCTGTATCCACTAGATTGGCTTTATAAGTTATATTCTTCTATATAGGCTTTATTAGGGAGTGGTATCTACTCAATTTTGAGAACTTGTTCTTGATCCTTCTGTATCCACTAGATTGGCTTTATAAGTTATATTCTTCTATATAGGCTTTATTAGGCAGTGGTATCTACTCAATTTTGAGAACTTGTTCTTGATCCTTCTGTATCCAAAAAATAAACTTCACAACAGTTAGATACTATGAGCGAATATGGCCGTTCAATGCCCGTAGAAGCAGAAGGTCCGCAGGAAATTTACCTGCTAAGAGTTAAACCTCAAGAGCTGTAAATATACCCCAGGTATCTGCCGACACAAATACAAAGCCTAGGCGCAGAGCACCCCAAAAACACAGATCCAAACATAGGTTATATACTAAATATTCATAAAGACTACTTAGTTGTAAACCGATTCATCAATTAGCAATCAATAGTTTTCAACAAAGGTTATATACTAAATATTGATAAAAAGTATTTAATTAGAAAAAAAACAATATTCCACAAGACTTGTTTTTGGTCCATTTGTATCTACTCCATAGACTTAATTAGGTATATTATTCTATTGTAGTTGGGCAACTAAACTTTGTTTTATTTTGTTAAATAAAGTTTTTTTTTCTTGACTTGTTATTCGTCAAGACTTTTATTTGTCCTTGTGTATTAACTAGATAGGTTTTATTCAGCATATTATTCTATATAGGCTATATTAGGCAGGGTATTCTACTCAATCTTGTGTACTTCTTCTTGATCCTTCTGTACATGGGCGTATATAAAAACAATTTCGGGGGGGGCTGAGACCATTTCCAGGGTATGGAATACTAAATATTTAGAGCTTGGAATAGTTTTAGGCAACTAAAACGCTATTACACGTAAAATAAAATATGTTTTATGAACTAAGTGATCTTATATAATTTATTTTTAAGGGTTTTACGAGAAGTTTTTATCATCAATTCAAAATTTCGGGAGGGGCTGCAGCCCCCTCAGCCCCCCCCCTCATATACGCCCATGCTTCTGTATCCTCTAGAAAGGCTTTATTAGGCATATTTTGTATTGATTTATAGAGCTTTGCTTTAGAATGAGAGCCAGATTCTGTAATTTCCGCTTCTGTGTAAAAGTTAGCTACTGTCGGTGTCCCTGACGCCTTAATATCACTTTTATTCGAGATGTTCGAGAGGAGTTTGACAATTTTCACGAGATATATAAAAAAAATAAGTTTATTTCTTTTCTAAGCTTATCAAATGGCACTAGGGACATGAACGGAACCGCGCTAAGATGCTGCAGTTCCTGCGAGTTGGACTTTTTTTTTTAACTCTCATTTTTCAACTTAAGAAAAAGTTTTAAAGCAATTATTATTTAAATACGTAATAGGAAAATTTTAAAGGTATAAATTAAAGCTACTCACGTTTGTTTTGTGTCAATAAATTTATTTCATTAAATAAACAAAAATAAATTTCTAAACAAAGAACATTTCATTTATTTTGAAGAATTAATTCAATCCTGCAATCCTGTAATTTTGTGGAATTTAGAATACATTTATAATCATTTAATATATACTTGAGGACTGAAAAGGCTCTTTCAACACTTACTTGAGTCGCTAGGCTGGGTGTGTAGGATAACTATAATCATTTAATATATACTTGAGGATTGAAAAGGCTCTTTCAACACTTACTTGAGTCGCTAGGCTGGGTGTGTAGGATAACTATAATCATTTAATATATACTTGAGGATTGAAAAGGCTCTTTCAACACTTACTTGAGTCGCTAGGCTGGGTGTGTAGGATATCTATAATCATTTAATATATACTTGAGGATTGAAAAGGCTCTTTCAACACTTACTTGAGTCGCTAGGCTGGGTGTGTAGATATCTATAATCATTTAATATATACTTGAGGATTGAAAAGGCTCTTTCAACACTTACTTGAGTCGCTAGGCTGGGTGTGTAGGATATCTATAATCATTTAATATATACTTGAGGATTGAAAAGGCTCTTTCAACACTTACTTGAGTCGCTAGGCTGGGTGTGTAGGATATCTATAATCATTTAATATATACTTGAGGATTGAAAAGGCTCTTTCAACACCTACTTGAGTCGCTAGGCTCGGGGTGTAGGATATCTATAATCATTTAATATATACTTGAGGATTGAAAAGGCTCTTTCAACACTTACTTGAGTGTCTGGGCTGGGGGTGTAGGATATCTATAATCATTTAATATATACTTGAGGATTGAAAAGGCTCTTTCAACACTTACTTGAGTCGCTAGGCTGGGGGTGTAGGATATCTATAATCATTTAATATATACTTGAGGATTGAAAAGGCTCTTTCAGCACTTACTTGAGTCGCTAGGCTGGGGGTGTAGGATATCTATAATCATTTAATATATACTTGAGGATTGAAAAGGCTCTTTCAGCACTTACTTGAGTCGCTAGGCTGGGGGTGTAGGATATCTATAATCATTTAATATATACTTGAGGATTGAAAAGGCTCTTTCAACACTTACTTGAGTCGCTAGGCTGAGGGTGTAGGATATCTATAATCATTTAATATATACTTGATGATTGGAAAGGCTCTTTCAACACTTACTTGAGTCGCTAGGCTGGGTGTGTAGGATAAATGCCAGTTAATTTAGGTATGGAAGTGTGTATTTTCTTTCTTCCCAGTATTCCAGGTACTGCAAACCAATTAACCTAAAAAAATTCTTGATTAAAACCCTGAAAACGTTTCTCATTAGAAAAAGTAAAAGTATTATTTTAACTTTCATTTCCATGAACCTTATTTTAAAAGTTCCTAAATAACTTTTAATTCTAAAACTTTTAAATAAACTTTTTTTTAACTTGTAAAACAAACTTTTTTTTTAGAGTTAATTTTTAACTTTTTCGATAAAAAAATAACTGTTTCGATCCCTGATATTTTCCAATGAAATTCTCTTAGCGCAGCGCAGTTCGTAGGCAAAGTTCCCCTTAAATATCCCGATTTTATTCTTTTCCTCGTCACAATCCTTTACCACACAATCCTTACTCTTGGACGGAAGGCTAGATTCGTTACTTTTCCTCTTGAGAACCTCCTTCTGAGCTTTTTCTCCATGTTCTGTACCGTAACCCTATCGCCAATTACTATTGGAATATCCCGAAGCAGGAGGTAGACTTATCCCCCCTAGACTCGCATAAAGGACTAAGGAGCAGGGGAAATAGGCCCCTATATAGGAGAACCACTCGAGTCCAATAATGCCGAGTATTTGCTGCGACATGAAAGAGCCCTAATGACCCCCACGTTGCTCGAGTGGATTGGCGGATCGAGGTATAACCCCTCCTTCTCTCCACTAATTGTGCTGAGGTCGATGGGGAGGTTTTCCAGCCCTTCCGTTCCCGTCCTCCCCTCGATATAATCACGGTTCTCGATGCAAGAAAATTGCTGCCGAGAGGGGGGGACCTTTAATTTACCGGCGGTCGGGGGGGGGGGGGGGGGTTCTTTGGATAATCAATTCCTGTTTTTATCCTTGGTCGAAACACTTCCTTCCTTGATAGGAATTTCCACTAGGAGAGAAAATTTCCACTCAATAAAGCTTCGTGGAAAATTAACTTTTCTTTTCTAGTAAACTACCTCGGTAAAACCATATTGGAACAAGCACTCTACTAAACACTGGCTAACTTCTTTCGATACCGATGAATATCCAACAAGCACATACTGCAAGACATTTTCAAAGCGTGAGAATAGAAATATCTCATAGACCTTTCAAATAGGACGACTTATTCTTTATTTAGGAAAAACGTTGCCAATTTATTTCCATATCTAAAACAAGAAAATTATTTTAGTTATATATATACATATATTGTATTAAGAATGAACAAAAACTCTTAAAAGGATATTAATGTATAAAAATTGAGTAAATTTACCAAGAAAAAGTTATTTATTTAAATATGTTGATGAAAAGGGGAAGGGTATTAATTAATAATATAATCCAAGGTGAGGAATAACCCTTCAAAGTTCAACATATACTTTTATTATATAATAAGTGTATATGTTGAACTTTAAGGGGTTATTCCTCACCTTGCATTGTATTATATTTTATTTATTATTATATATTATTTATTATTATATATATTATATTTATTATTATATTATTATATGCAAACTCATATAGTTGAAATATACAAATAACAAGTAGGTAGGAAAAATTAGGGCAAATATTAATAATATTTTGTAGAAATATATAACTTGAAAAAATGTCTTCTGTATCATCATCTACTTTACATCCATCTGGACAGTATAATGTGCAATGATAGAGACATAAATATTGGCCGCACCCCTTGCAATTATACTGGGTGAGCCTTGTAGTCTTGTTTGACAAAACATTTGGCATCGCTTTCTAGTTTTGGTGCTCTCGGCTAAAGTGCTATTTTTTTTACCCCTGTTTCTTCATCAATCGCTGCATCCATATTCATACTTGATATCATAAGTACGTTTATTTTGTTGTACGTATGACAAAAATGTGGCCTCTTTTCTAAAAGTACAAATATGGTCGCGTGGTATCTATGAGATACAAAACAGTTTTAGTGGATAGTTACTACTTGGAGGAGCGTCAGGTCAGAACTGACCCATCAGCCACTACCTACTCTAGGAATAGTAAAGGGTATAGCTAGACCCACGCACTTGCGCACCTTACACAGTCTGCGTAAGATGCTCTGTATCTGAGAGGTCTCACGCAACCATTGGAGTGTTAAAATGATATCTCTATCACTAATTATGACAATAAAAACACACAATACCAGTATCTTAGTGCAATGGAATGCACGATATTTTTGGTTAGTCCATCTTTAACCAACACACTGGATGGTTTCCCCACGCGAGAACGTGCCGCATGTAATTGTACTTGTGAAAAAAACGGTTTGCTCATATCTAAGACACAAACAGGCATCGTTTGGCCCGGCGACTTATTGATTGTCATTACGAATGACAATTTAATTTGACATTCAACGCGTTTGAATTCAATTAGCAAATCTTTACTGGGGGAGAAATGACACCGGGTTCCACCTTTATCACTTATGAAAAGTAGTTTACATCCTATTCTCAGGCATGCTGAATAAACAATAAAAAAATTTCTTCATGAATGATTAGATAGTTAGCCGTCGAGGTGATAAGTAAAGATGGAATGGTTGGGATTCGGCTAAAGAAACCTTAATACGATATTTG
The DNA here is from genome assembly GCA_946811695.1 of Gonocerus acuteangulatus. Taxonomy (NCBI): domain Eukaryota; kingdom Metazoa; phylum Arthropoda; class Insecta; order Hemiptera; family Coreidae; genus Gonocerus; species Gonocerus acuteangulatus. The sequence goes on from OX328126.1 coordinate 86,739,065, forward strand.
TTAAAAAAATCTATATTTAGGACGTTTCGGCTACTCATTGGTAGCCTTCGTCAGCTATGGAAATGCCGGGAGGCAGAGGAAGACCAATGTTGACAGTTAAGTAACCATTGTGGAAGTGTCTAAGAAAAAAGGGCAGTGGAAGTGTTTAAGAAAATGGTTACTTAACTGTCAACATTGGTCTTCCTCTGCCTCCAGGCATTTCCATAGCTGACGAAGGCTACCAATAAGTAGCCGAAACGTCCTAAATATAGATTTTTTTTTTAACAAAAATCGTATTAAGGTTTCTTTAGCCGAATCCCAATCATTCCATCTTTACTTAAAAAATTCATATAAATCGGTCAAGCCGTTTCGGAGGAGTTCGGTCACAAACACTGTGACACGAGAATTTTATATATATATATATATATATATATATATATATATATATATATATATATATATTTAGACTCTTATGTGGGAAGTTTTTAGAACCCTCATTAACTTATCAAATAATAAATGATCTCGTTCAAAATCGTGAGCACCGTATGGTGCTCAACAAGGCCTTACGGCTGAACTGAGTCCTTCCTTACGGCCACACGGAGCTTCCCCCTACCCCTTTCCAGAGACTGCGATCACCGTATGAAGCTCGGTGTTTATTCAGTTTCTCGTTGCCCTAAAGGCGAGTAACAACCTTCTTGGGGTCCTCTCAATCATCTGTAGCTCTAGACCAAAGTGAGCCAAGACGGCGGCAGCATATAACGTGTTTTTTTTTTTTTTTTTTTTTTTTTTTTTTTTTTTTTTTTTTTTTTTTTTTTTTTTTTTTTTTTTTTTTTTTTTTTTTTTTTTTTTTATATTCATCTGAGTGTCTTCAAATTTCATATTAACTACAATTTACCAAAAATTAGTTGTACAATGTTTTTTGTTTTTTTTTCTACGGCGCATGTAGAAAAAAAAAGGTACTTTTTTCTATGTAAAGGCGGCAATGTATTTTACTTGTACATTTTGTTGGGTTGATTACAGGAACCTAATGAATAATGTATAACAACAACAATAACAAATATGTAACAGGCGTAAATAGATTCCAGTGCGCAATAACCTTACCGATTAGGTAAGCTTCACTGGCTTTCTGAAGAGGCATTACAGTACATGACGGCCGAACTCTTTTACATATTAGGGGGCACCCACATTGGACCCGAACCGATCCGATCCGACAGCAACCGACTGTCGAAAGAAAAACGAACACATGCATCTCAATGGAGGTGCCTACATTGGTACTGATCCGATCCGATGACCACTGATTCTCGGCCGTTCAAATTTGTTGGTTTCTAGACCAATTTCGGACCGACGAAGCAAAATGGCGCCAAACCACATATTGTGTTTCCGAAAGGTCTACAGCCTCCACATCGTAACCGATTTCATTGTATTTTTTTAAAAAAAGAAAGAAAATAAAATTCAGAACAACACTGTCAAATTTTTGTTTTTTGTTTTCCATGTTTATGGCTGTCACCACCTGTTCACTTCACGTTGGCTGCTGTCAGCCGTTGTTGGTCAAACGAAATCGGATCGGATCGGGAGAAATAGTCCATTGTAGTTGCAACTTTACCGCCCACTCACATCTAATATGAGTGGTTATTTGGGCACCCTAAGCCGGCAAGACTGTAGCGTTATGCTGGATTAGCATACATAAGCCCCGTGTTTCCACTGCTTATCATCAACCTGGTGTCGTCAGTTTCTTCTGCAACGAGGCCAGTTGTAAGAACGTGTATAATTTTACATGCATTATTTTCTTTTGTCTATTCATATTTTATGTAAGACTTTTTCCGTTTTCAATTTTACATTTCAATTTTACATTTATTCCTCTTAGTAAGTTTTGAGAATGAATGTTTACCTGTAGTTTTGGGTGATTTGTAAGTAATTTCCTTGCACGAAACACTTTTTGTAGGAATTTTATACTCAAAGCCAAAATACTTCTGAAAATGGCAGGAAGCTTTGTCTAGATAAATTTCCTGTTTTTAACTTGGAGTCTTATTCCAGATCAGGGAGGAATTCAAGAATTTTCTCGAGTAGAGGAGAAAAATAAGAATGAAAAAGGAAGGTCATTAAAAATGTTGCATTGAGAGCGACAAAGAGAGGAAATTCCTACAATTTCTCCTAACTGGAGGCGAAACAAAGCGATTAAATGTGTCACAAACAAAGGATCTTCCCTTCCTAGTCCTGCCTTCTTTCTGGCCGCGGTCTCTGCCAAAGGGCGGACCTCCCACACTCCACTTCCTTAATCAAATATCAAAAAAAGGCTTAATGGATTGGAATGTTCTAAACCGTTAAGTCAGATCTTGGACTAATTCTTCCTCTGGTACACTATTATGATTATCTGCTATTCCAACAGTAGGCTGTTCCTATAGAATTCAAAAGGAATATTATAAAGAATAGTTGTTTAGAATTCCTAAAGAATATTATAAGAAATAGCTGGAATGCTTGCTGTCACCATGATTCTCTAGGATTCTTAGGATTAAGGAGAAAGCTTATGACAAATAGCTCTTGATACGCTTCGAAAATAACCTCATGAAGGCATTTCTGACAATTGTAAAATATGATTGGTCATCCAATAAATTGGCTTGTTTTTCAATATACTTATCATTTTTTATACTAGAAGATGCTTTATTAAAACATTCCAGCGAAATATTTTGCGTACAGCAGTGTTAGTAGAACACGAATTATCAAAATCTGCCACGATTTGTCAATTACAATGAAATGACCCACGTATACGATGGTTATAGTCATTTTGACCATAAGGAGTTATTTTTAACCTACAGTGCCGATGACGTTTTTGTCGCTCATGATTCGTAGATTCGTAAATACACAATATAAAATATTTTCAATATCGCGGGGGACAATATGGGGGTTATTTTCTCGGATCTCGCACTGGAGAATCATCTGTCCAAGGGATTGCAATTATTTTTCTGATACCCTGTATATAAATATAAATAAACGAACAACTATAACAAATAAAATATATAAATAGTATATACGTGTAAATAATGTAACAGAAGTAATATTATACAATAATTAACAATCGATCGAACCGCTGACAAATTTACCTGATTGTAGTTTATTGGTAGTTCAGGGTTTTTTATTTTGTTTTTTCCTTTATTATACTTGTTTGTTTTTTTATTACATTTTATTGAATAGGTTAGTTTCTATAAAGGTATTTAGGGTTTTATTCAAAATTGTTGGATTTTTTCCTAGACAATCATTTAGCCATCTTGGAAGACCATTAAGGTTGAATTGGGTTCGGTAAGCTTGATAGTCTTCGATGATATCGTCGATACAAATGCAAATATCGAATGTGAAAAAACCCATTTTTCATTTTCAATTTTTCTGATTGCTGTTGGACCGATGTACGTTGTGGCAAACTCTCGAAAATTAATGAAAAATAATTATCAATTACCAAAAATCAAACTAACCAATGTACATTAAGTATAATTAAAATATATCATATGATAAAATATATATAAAGTCATCTATAAAGTACCAACCACTTTTCACATTCGATACTTTCCATTTGTATAGACGATATGTTGGACTATGAGTTGGATATCGCAGCTGTGGTTCTTTGTTTATTAGGAAGGAATGGGTCAATTTTTTATGTCTCATTCTTAATCTGACAAGGACCAATTCTTCCCTTCTGTTGGCCGTTTTTAGCGGCCCCATTTTCTCGTGGTATCCTTGATGGTCCTTAGCATATTACTGTATGGTTCTGCATTCCTTATATCTTCCCAACTAACCCATCCAGGATTCTTGTATCGATAGAGAGATGCTAAATATTATCTAGCTTTGACTATGAGTGAGCCAACCTTCAGAAGCAACTTCAGTCAGCTATCTACTCACAAAGCCAATCCTAGGATTTAGGATGATTGCACTATTTATGGAAAACCTCCAGGAGTCGTTAGCCTGAGCAGTATAATAATAGGAGGGGGGGGATAGGGGCCATGTTGGAAGATTTAGCCCCCCACAAGAGGTCGTTAGGCCACAAACCACAAGCCGCATCCTATCGCCACAATCCTACATCACCCCTGGACTACAGATAATGCCTGGCCGCATTGCTCGATAGCCTCAACACCGGTCGTCGGCTTTTACAGTACCAGAGGCGAGGGGTAGATCTATATGGACACGCCTATATGCACAGAATACATATATATATATATATATCTGTTCGCACTCTAGGTGGTGCCCATTCACGGTGAGGAAGAGGGCTGTACAGACCAAATCTTGAGGTATTCCTCATCGTGTATGAGACAGTCTTGAGGCCAGAGTAGAACTGTACAGTCCATCGAAGAAGAATGATAAAACCAATGGATTAACTGTACAGTCCAATGAGGCCGGGACTGTGCAGGCCAGGCCTGATGTGTGTGGATAAGAGGATATTTGCTTCACATACAGTGGGTCTACTATAACTGGACTGTACAGTCCCTGCCTTGAGGTTTATTAACTTATCGTTCGTGTGCTAGATCCGTTCAGTCCAAACCTTAGATTTGAACTGAATCTCAGGTGTATGGCCACCTTAAACGATAATGCAAGGTAAGATTTTGTTAACCTACAATATCCATATACCAGAAAATGGTTTATTTGGAGAAATAAGCGTGAGAAATATCGTAATGCTGACGTTTGTGCGTTACTAGGCTTCCAGATACACGTTCGATAAGTAATTGGAGTTGGAAAATGTAATGAATGATTTTTCAAGTCATATCTGTAACTGTTGTCGAGATTTAAACTTAATATATTAGTCTAGGAATTTTCGGATATATACTTATATATCTCCCTCTTTCTTTATGCGTATGTATGCATATATATATATATATATATATATATATATATATATATATATATATATATATATATATATATATATAGAACTATCCTACTATACTAAAATCCAACTGACTGACAGATGAGAGAATGCAAATTTAATCAGCATCTACTCGTATTAAGACATTTGAAAATATCAAAGTAACGTTTTTAGTTTAAATTCCCTCAACTTGTCACTGTTTAAAATTGGTAAACATATTTGAAAAATTGTATAAAGTGAGTGAATTATTGTAATGCTGTATTTTTGTATAATTAGATGTATAATGAACTGCATAACTGATGTATATGTATAATTCTAGTTGTAAATTTTGATAAATACATGTAAAAAATGTATTTACATGTATTTATGTGATACATTTTTTGAGCGAATCGCTGTAGTTGCGGATGCTTATAAATAAATATAAATAAAAAATTATGTATCCCAAGACCGGTTAGGAAATCCTAGTAAATGTAAAGCAACTATTCAAAATCTTATTAAATTTTATACAAATTCGGTTCGTATGGGATTCGTGATTGGGCTATTGCATTCGGTAAAATCGTTCCTAAAGTGGAGTAATTTCTGCTTAGGATACTATCAGTTTCCTGTGTGGTGTCATAAATCTTGTTTTGATTTGAGGCTTCGTTTTATATTATTACAAGTGTTTGCATTTTATACTAAAGATTAAAACTGTTACCCGGTTTTATTCTTAGCTTTCCTAATGACACTAGGGCTAAAAATGGAAAAGGGGCTGAGATGATGCGGTTACTGATTTACGTTTTTATTGAGCTGCAATGTGTTATCAGTTGTTAGTCTAATATGTCTGTACCCTGGAGGGTTAGTTGGAAAAAATGGATGTCCATTTTTTTTTTTAATTGACTTAACAACATGTTCTTAATGTGGAATTTTTTGATCCATATACTGGATAAGGGGACTATATCGTGTTCTCGTATAGAACGATGATAAGACAGTGAAAAATGAAATCACGTACGTTTTCATTAGAGGTAGAAGACACCATAATCCGAGAGCTGGCAACGAACGCAGTTTTCATGAAGTGTTTTATGCACCTTGAAATTTTGCTATTATATACCTCATAGGTAGATAAGAAGGTATTTATGTGTATGGACATACCTTGGAACACCAGGTACTGCGCGTAGGGGAAGTGTGCAAAACAATATTTCCGAAAAATAGAGTTTTAATCAGAAGCCGACTATCTTTAATGTAAAATTAAGACAATTTTACAATGATTAATAAATATGGCAGGCACTTTTAAGGGGTATAACACGTAAAAAAAAAAAAACTTAATTGTTTTTATTCTCATATTAAACGAGAGTTTTATTCGAGCTGCCATTTAAACCGGAACAGCTCTACAAGATCATATGAGCAAGAACCAATGAGAGCGTAGAGAATAACCACAACTACGCGGTGCTGTCATTCACTCTTACGGTTACGCGCAGTGTATTGCAGACTATCATATTCAACATTTATGTTTATGTTTCCTGATAATTATATCCCACAAAAGTGTCTGCCCTTTTGGAATTATTTTCAAATATGTTTACTGAAGACGCTGTTTAAATCGCAGCGTGAATAAAGCACTTCATTTAATATTAAAAATAAATACTAGGTACTTAGTTTTTTTATTATTATTATAATTTTAATCCCCTTAAAAGTGCCTGCCTTATTTATTATTAATTTGAAAATTGCCTTAATTTGCCATTTTGTTTCATTAATAATAGTTAGCTTCTGAATAAAACTCTACTTTTAGGCAATATTGTTTTGCACCTTTCCCCTATGCGCAGTACCTGGTGTTCCAGGGTTTGTCCAGGAAACACATATTTACCTTCTTATCTACCTAAGAGGTACATTATAGCAAAATTTCATGGTGCATAAAACACTTCATGAAAAGTGCGTTGCTGGCTCTCGGTCTATAAGGTTAACCTTATGGGAGCCCGACGTCAATAGCCCAATTGTCAATAGCTCGACGCCGTTAAGCAAGCCAAAAAAAAAAAAAAAAAAAAAAAAAAATCGAAAAAGTGCATTGCTAGCTAGCTCTAGGTCTACCACGTGTAGGACTTGCCTTTGTTTGACTATGATCAACATTTCCAATTACCTATCGATGCAATAAAAACGTGAACTATTTTCATTAAACTCTTAAGTATAAGTAACGAAGAAACAAGTATGAATAGTTCCAAGTTATGGACGTTTGGCTCTCCTGAACAATTACAAATATGTGAGATTGACAACTCTGCAACAACAAAAAAAAAGATACTATCACTTGTCAAGTGAGTTTAGTCCCAATGTTCTTGAATTCAATAAATAATAACGAAAATATTTCAAGTCACATGGTGGGTAATTGAATCGATCCATGCAAAAACGGCTTCAGTCCATTTTTTCCCAATATGCGTTTGGATAATATTTTCATATGAGTGATGGATTCGCTATGATTATTTTTCTACGGGTACTATGTATTAGACTGAAGTCATTTTAAAATAGAAATGTGTATTCATCATGATGATTATATAGTTAGCCGTCGAGGTGATAAGTAAAGATGGAATGGGTAGCCTTTTGTCATTTTAGCTGACGAAGGCTACAAATGAGTTGCCGAAACGTCCGAAATATAGATTTTTTTAAACAAAATCATATTGAGGTTAATTTAGCCGAATCCCAACCATTCCATCTTTACTAGAAATGTGTAGTTAAGTTCAGAGAAAACAAATCCATCACTCATATGAACGAAAATATTATCCGAAATCATATTGGGAAAAAATGGACTGAAGCCCTTTTTTGCATGGATCGATTCAATTATGAAAAGATAAATAAATATTTTTTTCACAGCCGATCTTTTGATATTTCAATCATTAGAAGTTGATTACAATGATACATTATTACAAACTAAACAGGGAATTGATTGTAATATTCATTGCGAATATAGTCTGTTTACTTTGATTGCTGTTTTTCCGAGTCACTGTGTTTATTTCAATCATCCTGTATTCCCGTTTATTCTGATGGATGTGTTTACATAATATACATAAATACTTAGTTTGGTCCTGTATTTCTGTTGACACATTCAACAAGTGTTAGTGTTACATTCGATTCAATACCCAAACTCTCTATTTAATTCAGAGTCATTTGGCAATTATCATGCCGATCCGAAATTAATCTCAGCGCAATCGTGCTTAGATAAAGAAACCCAAACTTTCCTCTGGACAGTATTTTAATATGATGCTCATGATTTCAGTTCTTTATCAATTAATTGTGTTCTATGTGGATATAAATATGGGAAAAGGGATTAAGTATCAGGCTGTATCGTATGAAATGTCAGTTTTAGACTTGCCGATTTCCTTCAAATGTCTTGAAACTGTCGTGGCTCCTATCCGGAGTTCTTTGGCATATTCCCTAGTGCTTTTTGAGGGACAAGCTTCAACCCTTTGTTTCAGGTGGTCATAGTCAAGCTTGGTTTTCGCCTTCCTCGCTCCTCGTTATTCAAGGTCAAAATTTCCACTTCGAAACCTGAAAAACCACCGGTAAACATTTAGTTCTTTCACCGTTCCCTCCCCGAACGCCGTGTTAATATTCATACACGCCTCAGCAGCGCTATGACCGACCTTAAATTCATAACAAAAAATAATACGGATTTCCATTGAAGACATAATTTAAGTTTTATTTTTTTCTCATAGGATCGTTCTCACAACACAGTACGCAAGTTACTGATTAAATAATAGGAATAAAAGAGCTTTAATTCTGTATGAATAACAATGATGTTTGTAAATAATGAAATAAAAAAGGGAAAGGATTAAATCGCAAAGTAAACAAAAGTGACATTTCATACGGTACAGCCTGATACTTTTTGTTTTGATCTTGAACGAAAAAGAGGTTAGAGAGAACTGTCTATTATATGTTAATCTATTTTAAACTATCATTGGCAGAAAAAAATGTTATGAACAAAAATTGTATGGTATCTTACATACAAAACAAATATGTAAACAAATTGTTCAATTAATAATTTATTTATAACAAAAACTCAGCAATCTATTCCTATTCTGTTCTTTCATAAAAAAAAATTTTATATCGAGTAAAAAATGTTTTGCTTCGTATCTAAAATGTCATAGATTTTATCTATCTACGATAGTTAGAATATTTGAGGTGTGCTTTGGAAGGGTGGTTTCAAACCTTAAACGGGCGATTGGGCCGATATAAAGAAATATTTAGCGATTATTCTTAAGTGTTTAATAAATATACAAAGTTTCATTAAAATCGGCTCCGGACACTTCATGTTCCCTTGTTAGATGGAGTATAGCGCGTCCAAGCGTGATGTTGGCGGCATTGTGACTTCGTCGTGGTGTTCTTTTTGTCTGTAATTCTGTTTAATCAGTCTGTTCTGTCAGAGCGATGCTGGGCGTCTATTGTTTTGTGCAGTGACTGATCTAAGTGTGGTTCTAATGTTCGTGTTGGATGGAGTATAGCGCGTCCAAGCGTGATGTTGGCGGCATTGTGACTTCGTCGTGGTGTTCTTTTTGTCTGTAATTCTGTTTAATCAGTCTTTTCTGTCAGAGCGATGCTGGGCGTCTAGTGTTTAGTGCAGTGACTGATCCAAGTGTGGTCCTAATGTTTTTGTTATTGAGAGCGTTACTTACTGTTTGTGCTGTGCATAGGGGGAAGAAAAACGTCTAAAGAACGCTTCTGGCAAATGTGATCCATAGCCACTTGAAGATTTCAACATGAGATCCGATTTTCACGGACTAGTAAATAAACTTCGATTGCTGGCAGAGAACTGTTTCTGAAACCGAATCCTTCTCTCCGGCAAAAAGCTTTCTGTGGGCTTTCGGTTCTTCTCATAACACCCCTCGCTTGTTTTAATGGCTCCATTATGAATTCACCAGATTCATACCGAGAATCCAGACAATCTCCCACACTTGGCTGTTTGCCCATCAAGGGCTTAACGAAACCAACAATAGCTGCTCCATTCCCTTGGAACTCCATCCAGTAGTTGGAGTTCTCGAGTCACCACTAATCCTTCACAGAACTCTACAATCTCTCTCGCTGAGGATTCAGAGGATGGAACGGCTAAATGTTTACATAACCCAGTGTATCCTTCGAATCGTTTCATCCTAGGAAATAGAAGGATCAAGGATTTATTCTTCATTAACAATTACATGAAGATGGAGATAGTTAGCCGTTGCAGAGATAAGAAGACAAGGTATAGTTGGGATTCGGCTGGGAGAAAAACGTCAGACTTTCAGGGATAAATCTGTATTTGGACGTTTCGGCTGCACATTGGCAGCCTTCTTCAGCTAAAAAATATATACAACTTATAAGTAAAAAAATAAATATACAACTTGTAAGTAAAAAAACAGGCAGAAATGAGCGTAGTATATACATCAAGACAATAAATTTTAACCAATCTTATTTTTAAACAATGAAAATACGGTAGTTGGAAAGTAAACAGCATGTAGAAAGTAGTAAGTACAAAAAAACGAACATTTTTCATATAGTGAGAAAAAAACAATCTATTTTATAAGTGAATACAATTTATAATAATTAATATATAGATACGTGCCACTAGAATAGATACGTACCCCTAGGCATTCTCTAGTGGTACGTATCTATATATTAATTATTATAAATTGTATTCACTTATAGAATAGATTGTTTTTTCTCACTATTTGAAAAATGTTCGTTTTTTTGTACTTACTACTTTCTACATGCTGTTTACTTTCCAACTACCGTATTTTCATTGTTTAAAAATAAGATATGTTAAAATTTATTGTCTTGATGTATATACTACGCTCATTTCTGCATGTTTTTTACTTACAAGTTGTATATTTATTTTTTTACTTATAAGTTGTATATACTTTTTAACTGAAGAAGGCTGCCAATGTGCAGCCGAAACGTCCAAATACAGATTTATTCCTGAAAGTCTGACGTTTTTCTCCTAGCCGAATCCCAACTATACCTTGTCTTCGTAACAATTACATGTTTGAAATTTTCAAGTAAATACTAAAGGCATATAATTCAATGTTGTCCATTATTAACATATTTCACAGTGTTATGTGCGGGACTCTGGGAAACAGCCAAGCATTCCAACATCCACCGAATCCAAACACTTCAATCCAAAGTCCTACTTACCATTGTGTTACAAATCACATCCCCCATAATGACCTAAATATCCCTTTTTCCCAGTATATAATCCCTAGCCGCTTCTCATCCTTCCATAAGAAATGAATCAATCATCTTAATCCTATAGCCCAATCCTTATCCAGCACCCATCATCCTTCCTCTCCAACAAGACGTCTTAATGGAAAGTGGCCCCGGGTTTATATATATATATATATATATATGCAATCCTGTTCATTTCTTTGAATAAAATACCATGTTTGAGCATTTTATTTAATGATGCCATTATACCCTGGTGTTTGTTCCTCTAATGAGTGGACTGTAATTTTTGCTTTGTACACCGGATGGCAATAGCGGTAATCTGATACTATGTAATCTAGTTTTGTACTCACTTCGTGTGGAGCTTCACTTGGACCTCACTGGTCTTCTTGTACATTGATATTTCCTGCTGCAGGGCTTCTGCTCGCCTGAGTCTTATGGACACACACTTGATTTAATGGAGTCTGGTCACACACTGATGCTCCCTCATGGAGTCCTTTGGTACACACACTAAATAGACATTGCTCCCTCATGGAGTCTTATGATTCACAATGCTCCCTCATGGAGTCTTTTTAAATGCACAATGCTCCCTCATGGAGTCTTACTAAATACACTATGCTCCCACATGGAGTCTTACTAAATACACATTGCTCCCTCATGGAGTCTTACTAAATACACTGCCAACCGAATCACATCCGGTTGGACTCTAGTTCCTCTATGGAGCTTCCCTCCATAGAGGTACGATTTATACATAGTACCAAACACCCGGAGATAAAGGACACCATGTACATTTTTTTATTTAATTGACTTAACATGTTCTTAATGTACATTTTTCATACATGTAATGGTATAAAGCATTATGTACTGTTCCCATAAATAACGAAGATAAGACAGTGAAAAGTAAAATCATGTCCGTTTTCATCAGAGGTAAAAGACACCGTGTGGAGGACATGGTTTAGTTTGACTATGAGCACCCCAGCTCCCTACATACGTTTGGGTAAGCCACCTCCCTACTTAAAAGATAAACAATCCTATGTTATTTTATTAAAGATAGAATCTCCATTTTATTTTGCAACTTCCAAACATGTTGTATTTAGAATATAATTGTTTTTGTATCCTTAAAACGTGTTTCACACTGATGCCGAAACAATATAGATTAGATATTATCTTGTTAAGGATTTCTGAGGTTCTACCTGGTGTGTATGAAGTGTCTGTCATCTAGATACTGGATACTCACTGCTACAAAAATATTTCATTTAAATTTCCCTCGTATCTGTCAGACACTTTATACACACCATGGGTTAATTATTTAACACATTCATACTTGTGTATTCCACTATTATACATACCATGGGTTAATTATTTAACACATTCATACTTGTGTATTCCACTATTATACACACCATGGGTTAATTATTTAACACATTCATACTTGTGCATTCCACTATTATACACACCATGGGTTAATTATTTAACACATTCATACTTGTGCATTCCACTATTATACACACCATGGGTTAATTATTTAACACATTCATACTTGTGTATTCCACTATTATACACACCACGGGTTAATTATTTAACACATTCATACTTGTGCATTCCACTATTATACACACCATGGGTTAATTATTTAACACATTCATACTTGTGCATTCCACTATTATACACACCATGGGTTAATTATTTAACACATTCATACTTGTGCATTCCACTATTATACACACCATGGGTTAATTATTTAACACATTCATACTTGTGTATTCCACTATTATACACACCATGGGTTAATTATTTAACACATTCATACTTGTGTATTCCACTATTATACATACCATGGGTTAATTATTTAACACATTCATACTTGTGTATTCCACTATTATACACACCATGGGTTAATTATTTAACACATTCATACTTGTGCATTCCACTATTATACACACCATGGGTTAATTATTTAACACATTCATACTTGTGTATTCCACTATTATACACACCATGGGTTAATTATTTAACACATTCATACTTGTGCATTCCACTATTATACATCTAATAAGTGCGTAAATAGTATATTCATACCCTTAATTGATGTATCCATAATAACAGTATATACCAAATTAATAACTGTACAAATAAACTCGGCAACTATGTTGAATTTAGACTGAGCAGCTTCTCGCATATTTTCCCCAACTTCAAGGTCCCCTAACTTTCCGGAAACCGAAAATAATTAGATAATACTGCGAATTCGCCTTATCTAAAGTATCTATAGTAATATAATTGTGTAAATTTTATGATCTATTTACTTCAGTTTTGTCCATCTAGTTATGGGATCACTGTGCAATGGAAGCCAATACTTGAAACACTTACAAGCTACATATATATATATATATATATATATATATATATATATATATATATATATATATATATATATATATATATATATATATATATATAAATAAATAAATATCACAAAATTTAATGAAATAATGACAGATTAAGAATCGGCCACTGTCTCCTCAGCCATGAACATCTCTTCCTTAACCTATATCCACCTTCATGCAGCTGTGATATAGGTCAGCAATGGACAGTGGAACATCTCTTCCTTAACCTATATCCACCTTCATGCAGCTGTGATATAGGTCAGCAATGGACAGTGGAACATCTCTTCCTTAACCTATATCCACCTTCATGCAGCTGTGATATAGGACAACAATGGACGGTGGAACATCTCTTCCTTAACCTATATCCACCTTCATGCAGCTGTGATATAGGTCAGCAATGGACAGTGGAACATCTCTTCCTTAACCTATATCCACCTTCATGCAGCTGTGATATAGGTCAGCAATGGATAGTGGAACATCTCTTCCTTAACCTATATCCACCTTCATGCAGCTGTGATATAGGACAACAATGGACGGTGGAACATCTCTTCCTTAACCTATATCCACCTTCATGCAGCTGTGATATAGGTCAGCAATGGACAGTGGAACATCTCTTCCTTAACCTATATCCACCTTCATGCAGCTGTGATATAGGTCAGCAATGGATAGTGGAACATCTCTTCCTTAACCTATATCCACCTTCATGCAGCTGTGATATAGGACAACAATGGACGGTGGAACATCTCTTCCTTAACCTATATCCACCTTCATGCAGCTGTGATATAGGTCAGCAATGGACAGTGGAGCATTTCTTGATATCATGCAGAAACTACACTTCCTTGAGAAAATCCATTGGAATTGGATCTTCTCTTGCAAAAATTCTTGGCGACAAAGAAGAAGACGTACAAAAACTTTTTGTTGTTTTAAAAAAGACAAATATGTATTCAAAATTATTAATTTTATTTTTTATTATTATTTTTATTATCACTTAAAATTATCATTATTTATAATTATTTATTATTAATATTTCTTAATATATATTTGAATCATTTATCATAATTATTATTATATGTTATTAATGTAATATTATTTTCATTTAATCATATATCAATTCCTCAATTTTAATTAATCATATTATTATATGTTCATTACCGCTTTAGTATCAAATATGATTTGATTTTTATTTTCTTACCATGCAATCGCCAATGATCCGACAGGATAGAGGCAAAAAATAAAAAATAAAATAAAAAAAATAAAAATAAAAAAAAACATGACAAGTTTTATTTTTTCATTTTTGTAATTTTATTTTTTTTTATAATTTTTTTTTATTTGCCTTTTCCCAAATTATATTTATTTTCTTTACGATAATCTATGATAATCATTTTATTAATATAACCATTTTGTCCGAAGATGACGTTTTTATTTAGACTAAACAATTTGCTAATCACCTCCGTTGCGGCCCTGCAATAAATAACACAGGTCTACAAAAATAATCTTTCTGAAATTTGATTTGATGATTTTGGTCAATCTCTATGCTCCTTGGCGTGCTGTAGCCGAACATGAGGTCAGTCCCTCTCTATCACGTAAGGAAATTGTTCAATCTCAAGTAAGGGCAGAGGTACTACCATTAAAAGAAAACAGAATTGGCGAATAAGAGTTTTCATTTATTTCCATGATCTTTTAGTTATTTCAATGTTGTTTACTGTACACAATACATAAATGTGTAGAAATAACAGCTTCAGAATTAACAGTGGCATATTTAGTTATTATTTTTATGAAAACGTATTTTTTTCTCTTGAAAATTTCTCCGTGTTCGTTTCCGGCTGTAGGACTCTTCAGATGATTCACGCTGCAGCATCCAACAATAGTCAGCCATCATGTTTACGTTCCATTTTCCCTGATACCTACGTTCCATTTCCTGGATGTCCTGATGGAACCTTTCCCCTTGTTCTTCACTTACTTCCCCTAAGTTTTCCGGAAAATAGTCCATATGCGAATGTAAGAAGTGAACCTTCAAACTCATGTTGCAACCTTGTAATTGAAATGCCTTCAAAATGCGTTCCACGATACTTCTATAGTTGGGATCCTTCACGTTACCAAGGAACTTCTCAACATCTTTAAAAGAATTCCAAGCTTCCTTCTCCTTCTCATTCATGGTCTGAGTGAAATGTGGATCTGTGAAAAGTTTCCGAATATCTGGGCCTACAAAGATCCCCTCTTTTAGCTTTGCATCACTTAATCGTGGGAACTTGGAGCATAAGTACTTAAAACATTCACCTTCTTTTTTGAGAGACTTTACGAATTGTTTTATCAGCCCTAGCTTTATGTGTAGAGGAGGTAGCAGGATTTTGTCAGAAGGAACCAAACTTCTCCTAATTACATTTTTTTGGCCTGGCGACAGAGCTCCTCGTGATGGCCAGTCTTTGTTGTTCCAATGAGAATTTCTGTCTCGGCTATCCCATAAACATAAAAAAAAGTCCGACTCGCAGGAACTGCAGCATCTTAGCGCGGTTCCGTTCATGTCCCTAGTGCCATTTGATAAGCTTAGAAAAGAAATAAACTTATTTTTTTTATATATCTCGTGAAAATTGTCAAAATCCTCTCGAACATCTCGAATAAAAGTGATATTAAGGCGTCAGGGACACCGACAGTAGCTAACTTTTACACAGAAGCGGAAATTACAGAATCTGGCTCTCATTCTAAAGCAAAGGTCTATAAATCAATACAAAATATGCCTAATAAAGCCTTTCTAGTGGATACAGAAGCATGGGCGTATATGAGGGGGTGGCTGAGGGGGCTGCAGCCCCTCCCGAAATTTTGAATTGATGATAAAAACTTCTCGTAAAACCCTTAAAAATGAATTAAATAAGATCACTTAGTTCATAAAACATATTTTATTTTACGCGTAATAGCGTTTTAGTTGCCTAAAACAATTCCAAGCTCTAAATATTTAGTATTCCATACCCTGGAAATGGTCTCAGCCCCCCCCCCCCCGAAATTGTTTTTATATACGCCCATGTACAGAAGGATCAAGAAGAAGTACACAAGATTGAGTAGAATACCCTGCCTAATATAGCCTATATAGAATAATATGCCGAATAAAACGTATCTAGTAAATACACAAGGACAAATAAAAGTCTTGACGAATAACAAGTCAAAAAAAAAACTTTATTTAACAAAATAAAACAAAGTTTAGTTGCCCAACTACAATAGAATAATATACCTAATTAAGTCTACGGAGTAGACACAAATGGACCAAAAACAAGTCTTGTGGAATATTGATTTTTTTCTAATTAAATACTTTTTATCAATATTTAGTATATAACCTTTGTTGAAAATTATTGATTGCTAATTGATGAATCGGTTTACAACTAAGTAGTCTTTATGAATATTTAGTATATAACCTATTTTTGGATCTGTGTTTTTGGGGTGCTCTCCGCCTAGGCTTTGTATTTGTGTCGGCAGATACCTGGGGTATATTTACAGCTCTTGAGGATTAACTCTTAGCAGGTAAATTTCCTGCGGCCCCATTGTGTTCTACGGGCATTGAACCGCCATATACGCTCATAGTATCTAACCGTTGTGAAGTTTATTTTTTGGATTTAGGACTTAATATACATATGTAGACTAAATCATAGCAAGAAGTAATCCTCCGTCGTCGGTTCTTAACTATGTAGACTCGCTAATGTTATCCAATCTTAGATACATCGTATTTAAAATCCACAGCAAAAACACGACATTTCATCAGAATCCCCTGCTGAATAAAACTTATATAGAATAATATGCAAAATAAAGCCTATCTAGTGGATAAAAATAGAGGAAAAAAGCCGTTCGTGGTGGTAGAAAATCTTAAAAGTATTTCGCTCAGAAATCTCCGAAATATTGTCACTAATTTTACGTATCCTGTTTTATAGCCAAATAGATTTATATTCTATAATCAATAAGAAAACCCTACTAACAATAAAAAACTATGGGTAACAGATGAAAATAGGGAATACCAAGAATAATTCTAAAGAACGAAATCAACACCAGTACTGTAATCTAGATATTCATACGGCATCATCGAATTCTAACAAACAAAATATTGATTCTAATTATACGTATCCTGTTTTATTGACAAATACATTTGACTACTATAAGCAATTAAAAACACTAGGGAATATGCCAAAGAACTCAGAGTAGGAGCCTCGACAGTTTCAAGACATTTGAAGGAAATCGACAAATCCAAAGCTGACATTACTTCGCTTATTCAAAACTTTCTTTAGAACCTTTCTTGTAGACCATTTAGTAAGCTTTCGAATGGTAACCTTTCGCTTCCCAAGATTTTCAACCGTTTTCGAGATATTAAGAAATTATACGAAGTTCCCGAAACTTTTCATTATTTCTGACAACAGAAAATTGGTCTCATTTTACCTATCCTGTTTTACACACACATACATTTTCCTTACAAATACAACATAAGAAATTAAAGAAATAAAAAGCAATAAAAAACCAAGGGAAAGAGACAAAAATTACAAAAAGAACGACAAAAACCCGTTATAAGAACAAAACAGACGTATTTGAAATTTTAAGCACTTATTTCTCCGATTGACATAACCTAAAAACTATTTGTCCAATTTTCTCGACAACGGTTAAAGCTATCGCCTTGAAAATGGTTTCATTCGTTTTTCTAGCCCAAGAAGCCTATAAAACGAGTACTTACAAGCTTATGAACTCAAAAACGTAAGCGTTACGATTTTTTCTGCGCGAATTTCGCCCCAAACGCCATCTTCCAGTGGGCGGATTTTGCTGGTTAACGAACTTGACCTTTCAAATTGGACGACAGATTTTTGTACCAAATTTCATCAAAATCGGACCATTCGTCTTCTATTTAGAGAGCGAACAGACAAATATATATATATATATATATATATATATATATATATATATATATATATATATATATATATATATATATATATATATAAATAAATATATACATATATATATATATATACAAATTTGAACCACCGTTATTTTCGGTTTCTAGGGGTTCTGAAACGCAAAATTTTCTAGTCGGCACTTCCGGATTGTTTCATTGTATCAACCTTATAAGCGGGGTTCCTCCCTATGGGGGAGGGAGGAACCGCGCTAACAAGGGAAGTTGGTGTACCCTGATTGCTGACCTAAGAGCATAGTAAGTACTTTCAAGTCTCCACATATCAACCAGTTATGCTCATTATAATGAATTCGTTCGAGAAGTAATGACAAATTTTCGTATGTTTCTTTTAAATGTACCGAATGGCCAACTGGAACTGAAGCATAAGTATTGCCATTGTGCAACAAAACAGCCTTTAGACTTCGCTTTGATGAGTCTATGAATAGACGCCAATGAATCGGGTCATATTGTATACCAAATTGACCCATCAGACCAAGAATGTCTTTGCAATAAATAAGATTCTCATCCAGAGCAAAGTAAGGAACAAAAACTGCTTCACGGTGTCGATACTATGAAAAAGAAGTGCCTGGCTGTAATAAATTTTTGTTTTTAAGACGGGAGCCAAGTAACTGAGCTGCATCTTTTGCAGCTATGGCATACTTTGTGAGGAGCCCACACTTTATCTTGATCTCCTATTCTCAAGGCAAAATATGCATAATATACATTTTTGACAAAACCTGTTATATTTCGTTGGTATTTCTTAACTGTGTACTCACCACAGATAAAACAGAAGTAGTCTGGACTGGTAACACAACGACGATGAGACATTTTGTCTAAATGCACTTTCAAACCATAAAATACGTTCTTAATCACTTTGACACAACTAAGAGACCTCAGTGAATGTGTTCACTTCAGTTGATACTACTGAACTGGGAGAATGAACAGAAATTTAGCTCCAAGTTCCTGATACAACAGGTTCAATCTCGTTTAGCTTCAGACGGTGACATCTGAGACCAAACAAGTACGTTCCTGTCTGAACAGGTCGTGCCTAAACACCCTCAGGCCTACAACATCTACTGAGGGAAGATGTCTGTTTATAAAAAAAGAAATCGTTTGTAAAAAAAAAAAAAAAAAAAACCTACTTCTTACCAAATTTATGTGTATAGCAGGTATATTATGTTCTATGGATTTGAAAAAAATCTGTACGTGATAGAGAAAAACGGACTTCATTCTCGGCCTCAGCACACCGAGAAACAGAGATTAGCCAAAATCATCAAATCAAATTTTTGGTTGTAGACCTGTGTAATCTATTCCACGTATTTTGAACCATTAATTACGTATATTTATTTTTTTTGACATATATGGCGCAGGTCAAAAGAATAGTACTCCATTTTGTGTGTACTACTCTATTGTTAGCACGCCCTACATGTTTCGTGGCCTTTATGCCACCTCCTCAGGGGCCATTAAATCCCCATGTGTGGTCAGCTCGCCACCCAGATTACGACGTGGCATAAAGGCCACGAAACATGTAGGGCATGCCAACAATTGAGTAGTACATAGAAAATGGAGAACTATTCCTTTGACCTGTGCCATATATATCCAAAAAAGTAAATAAATAATGTTTACAAGATTTTTAGAGCAAATCGCATAAATGTCATTAAAAACAAAAATATTTTTAGTAAGAAAGAGGAGTAATATAATCTGACGACAATCATTAGAAAAAATGATGGACTCGAAGTATATATTGATAATAGATTTATAAGGAAAAAAGAAGAAGAGAAATGGAGCAGATATTGCGGTATAACATACGGCCATATTTATCAGCTGCAGGCCAATCCAGGACCAATATCAGGGATGGTAAAAAATCGTCCTTAGGGTGGGGCAAAAACGATTCGGACATGGAACAGCTGGACGATGAGGGATTGAAGGATTCTTCTTCTGAAAACCATTAGCTTCAAATACAAATCGATTCCTTTCCAGATCGACTCTAAGCTGGTAATCGATCATAGTCCCTAGTCATTATATACAAAACATTTACCAAACGTTAAAATGTTACCAGACGTTTTTTAAAGCCGTTATTAAAGATAACTAAACACAGACGTGGACAACCACGCTAAAGAGGCTACCTTTAAAGAAATCATTGACATCAGACAACTAACTACACAGGACTTATGTAACATAGCACATACACACATATTACAAGATTGGCTAAATCACTGGTTACGAACGGACAACAAATTAAGAGAAATTAAAAATTCAATCAAAGTCTGGCATGATAATGATTTGTCTTTAAATAGAAGAGAGCAAGTAGTCCTGACCAGGCTAAGAATTGGACACTCACTTATAACACATTCATACTTAATGTAAAGGCAAGACAGACCCGTGTGCTCCCTGTGTAATGTTCCCCTGACGATAAAACACATACTGACAGAGTGCAGAAGACAAGACAGACCCGTGTGCTCCCTGTGTAATGTTCCCCTGACGATAAAACACATACTGACAGACAGCAGAAGACAAGACAGACCCGTGTGCTCCCTGTGTAATGTTCCCCTGACGATAAAACACAAACTGACAGACTGCAGAAGACAAGACAGACCCGTGTGCTCCCTGTGTAATGTTCCCCTGAAGATAAAACACATACTCACAGACTGCAGAAGACAAGACAGACCCGTGTGCTCCCTGTGTAATGTTGTCCTGACGATAAAACACATACTCACAGACTGCAGAAGACAAGACAGACCCGTGTGCTCCCTGTGTAATGTTGTCCTGACGATAAAACACATACTCACAGACTGCAGAAGACAAGACAGACCCGTGTACTCCCTGTGTAATGTTGTCCTGACGATAAAACACATACTCACAGACTGCAGAAGACAAGACAGACCCGTGTGCTCCCTGTGTAATGTTCCCCTGACGATAAAACACATACTGACAGACTGCAGAAGACGAGACAATTTACTCATGCCTCACGACTTACACGCACTACTCGCAGAAGGTAGCACTCACATCAACACTATATTACATTACTTAAAGAACAATAATTTATACAAAAAAATCTAGCCAATCTTCTTTCTTTTCTTTGTGCTTTCCATTTTAATTCCATTTTATTAAGCTAATGCACCTTATTTTAGTTATTTTGTGTATTATATTTTCATTGTAACTACAAATGTATTGTGGTTTATATTTGTATTTGTTATCTTTATTCATATGAAGATGTTTGTTTTGTCGCCTATATTGCGAAAACATTAATAAATAAATAAATATTCATATGAGTCTTGTGGTATATGCATGTATGTGTGTATATGCTATATTTTGTGTATATATGTATGTGTACATACATGATATATATGTATGTATGTGTGTGTGTGTATATATGTATATATGTGTGTGTGTATATATTTATATGTGTATAATGTTTGTATATATATATATATATGTATATATATATATATGTATATATATTATTTAAGTATAAATGTAAATTGTATCAAAGTGTTAAAAAATTGTATATATTTTATAATCTGTATTAGGGCTCATAGCCATAGTTGCGG
Source organism: Gonocerus acuteangulatus (assembly GCA_946811695.1). Classification (NCBI taxonomy): domain Eukaryota; kingdom Metazoa; phylum Arthropoda; class Insecta; order Hemiptera; family Coreidae; genus Gonocerus; species Gonocerus acuteangulatus. Next base: position 86,760,893 of record OX328126.1, read on the forward strand.
AGCTCTTATAATGAAATAAATAAAAAAAAAAAAAAAGATAACCCGACTTCAATGTACATTTTCACGGACGGATCTAAAAGTGACTCCGGGGCAGCCTCAGCAGCACTTGTCGATGTCAACACTTACGGACTTAGACTAAATGACATATCTAGCATATATTCTGCTGAGTTACAAGAAATAAACTTACGCCTTTCTAAAATAGAAAACACAACAGAAAATCTTTTAATATTGTTATTTACAGACTCATTAAGTTTTCTACTCTCCCTGGAGGATATTTACAGTACACACCCAATATTTACACTCAACTACACTAATATTCACCGACTACATAACCACAACATTACACTTGTGTGTCTACCTGGACATGAAAACATTGACCAAAGCACATTAGTAGACAGTCACGCTAAATTAATGACAACAAAACCAGAAGTAGACAATGACCTATTGACTTCACAAGACTTGTTTACAACTGCACACAGGCATTCTATGGACGACTGGCAACAGAAATGGACAAGGACTGAAATCAAACTGCGTGAAGTAAAACTCTCAGTAAAAGCCTGGCCTCTTAAGAATAATAACCTTTCAAGAAGAGAACAAGTTTTACTGACACGTCTCAGGATTGGCCATTCCCTTCTTACACACTCCTACTTAATGGAGAGGAAAGAAAGACCAATATGTCCGGAGTGTAATGAAGAGTTGACTATAAAACACATACTGACAGACTCCAGGAAACTAGAGAACTTACTCATCCCATATCACTTACTTACTCAAGGTAGTCCATATATTAACACAATACTCCAACATCTTAAACGAATTAAAATAATTTCCAGAATATAACCACATACTGAAATAAAATAGCATGCTTTTTTTTTTTTGTTTTTTTTTTTATCAAAAACAAAATCCTTGATTAGTATTGCTTCCCGTCTCACCCTTAAGTTATATTTGTAATATGTTGTTTATATGAAGTTTATATAAATATATATATATATATATATATATATATATATATATATATATATATATATATATTATTAACAGATCGAACTGTTTAGGACTATTTGTCTATTTTTTTTAAATACTTCAAAAACATTTGAAAGATTGGGTTAAGGAGATGATTGTTAGTTAATTGATTATTATTATTTTAATTTTTTTCGATGCTCCACATTGTCTATGAATAGCATCGATTGCTGTTAATAGTTGCTCATAGTGATATACCATGACAGTAATATAGAATCCAAAGTAAAATATGGAAAAAAACAAATAACTAAACAGAATAAATAAAAATTAAAGATAAAAAAAATTGAAACAATAATAAATATAAATAGTTAATTGAAACAATAATAAATATGGGCACTAATGGCCTAGATGCCGACGCATTGTAAACAAAAAATAAATATCCAACAGGAAAGGTTCTAATGCAATTTTTGATCGGACGAGAAATCTCAGTCAGAGAAATTAGGGTTTATTTTACGACCAGCTTTGTCTTTAGTTGAGCACGATGTTTGTCATGTTTTGTTTCAAGGAAGCAAAAATTACAGGGGGTACGGGCAGATTATTTTGGTTGCAACAAAAACTCCTAATCCCAATGGACTAATTTTTCTGGTTATCAAGCTTATCCAATTGTTTGATATGAGAATATTGTATGTATTCAGATTTGAAGATCACTTTCCTAAAATATCTAATCTACTCCCCCCCCCCCCACTGCATTAGCCTCTTAACACTAGAACCGCCTCACCTGAATGAAAAAGGTCGGCCTTTTTATAGTTGAGTAAAATTGCCATTATTAGTTCTAGACATGCCAAACTCCAGGAATTTTTCTAGAATCTTACATATTTTGAGTACCTGAAGTCAGAGTTGGGCAAACGTTAGCGCGCGCTAAAAGCTGATACCTCTCCGCTAATTTAGCGAAACTGTAGAAAGCCAGCGCTAATAATTAGCGGTTAGCGGCGGCAGTGCGCTAACCGCTAATCTATTTATGAAATATGGTAATTGCTGAAAGCTTAAGCTATAGTTACAACATTTTGTCATCTCAAAGCTCACTTCCGGTCTGCTCTGAGCACCCTCTCTCCTGTTCCACTTCCGCTTCAATCTACAGGATTTCCGATCACATGAATGTCAATTTCGGTTACTTCCGGTCGACTCATGCCTATCACTGGGTAACTCCTGTTCGATCTGGCTCACTTCCGGTCACTCACAGACAATGGCACACTCTGACACTCCTTAATCTAGGTTACTTCCGGTCCTATATTCATCCCTGGGTCGTTTCCGGAAGTACCCCAGGGCCTTCCAGGCACTCATTATAGTCCGGAGGTGAACCGGCAGTAACCCGGAAGTAATTGAAAAAACCGGGAGTGAAACCGGAAGTGGTCCGAAGTTGTCCAGATTCATCCGGAAACTGTCCAGGAGTAATTTTGGTGACCCAGAAGCCATTTTGGGAACCCGGAAGTGAAACCGGAAGTGGCCAAAAGTTGTCCAGATTCATCCGGAAACTGTCCAGGAGTAATTTTGGTGACCCGGAAGCCATTTTGGGAACCCGGAAGTGAAACCGGAAGTGGCCAAAAGTTGTCCAGATTCATCCGGAAACTGTCCAGGAGTAATTTTGGTGACCCGGAAGCCATTTTGGGAACCCGGAAGTGAAACCGGAAGTGGCCAAAAGTTGTCCAGATTCATCCGGAAACTGTCCAGGAGTAATTTTGGTGACCCGGAAGCCATTTTGAGAACCCTGTAGTGAAACCGGAAGTGGCCAAAAGTTGCCCAGATTCATCCGGAAACTGCCCAGGAGTAATTTTGGTGACCCGGAATCCATTTGGAATATCCCTGGGGCATTTCCGGGCGAATTTGAGCAGCTTTTGGCCACTTCCGGTTTCACTTCCGCGTTCTCAAAATGGCTTCCGGGTCACCAGAATTACTCCTGGACAGTTTCCGGATGAATCTGGACAACTTTAGACCACTTCTGGTTTCACTTCCGGGTTCTCAAAATGGCTTCCGGGTCACCAGAATTACTCCTGGACAGTTTCCGGATGAATCTGGACAACTTTAGACCACTTCCGGTTGCACCTCTGGGTTCTCAAAATGGCTTCCGGGTCACCAGAATTACTCCTGGACAGTTTCCGGATGAATCTGGACAACTTTAGACCACTTCCGGTTTCACTTCCGGGTTCTCAAAATGGCTTCCGGGTCACCAAAATTACTCCTGGACAGTTTCCGGATGAATCTGGACAACTTCGGACCACTTCCGGTTGCTTACAATTACTTCCTGGTCACTGCCGGTTCAGCAATTACCATATTTCATAAATAGATTAGCGGTTAGCGCACTGCCGCCGCTAACCGCTAATTATTAGCGCTGGCTTTCTACAGTTTCGCTAAATTAGCGGAGAGGTATCAGCTTTTAGCGCGCGCTAACGTTTGCCCAACTCTGCCTGAAGTGCCTCTTCAATAACTGTTTTCCATGGCCCTTAAATAGACTTTATACCAATAACCGCCGGCACCAGTCAAAACGACTGGCCTAGGACAGTTATGGGCATATTTTTGTTAATGTCTGTATTTGATCTCTCTTTGTTCAGATTTAGTTTCTTTTATATTGAGTTAATTATTTATTTTATTTTATAATTAGCTAATAATTTAAACTGTGTGAATAAGTATATGATAATAAGTATATGTACAGTGATAAGTATATGATGTTGCATTAGATGTTATAATTTCAATATTGTCATTGTATGTATGTTATGGTTACTTTGGGTGAGTCGCCTTTGTTGCGAGAACTAAAGAATAAATAAATAATCAAAAAATAAAAATAATCAACAGATTTAGTCATTATAAAAATAACTAACCTTGTATAAACATCTAAATAGCCGTTATAAACTATGTAATATTGACTTATCACTATTAATAAATCATTAGATGCAATATTAAGTGTAGTGGTTTTTGTAAGCTGAGATTTTACCGCACTGTTTTTACTGCACTGTGGCTTGGCAGTATATTTATCTGCCCGTCTCAGTGTTCTTAGGATGTTTGACACAACCCAGGTGTTCGCTTAAACACTATCGTGGAAAAATCACTTATCCGTAATGACTACCCAATCTTAACCTCCTCCCTAATCCTTCAGCTTCTTGTATTTTCTCTTGTGTTCCCCCACTTCGACTACGGTTGCCTAGTGTATGGAAGGCTCACTGGGGAGCTTGAGGATCGTCTTAAGCGATTACTGAACAGTTTTCTCAGATGTATCCTTGATACCCCCAGGGATGCCCATATTTCACACCGGTATTCCGAGTTGAAGTGGCTATTTCCATCAAATCGACGGCAATACTTCCTAGGTTCCTTCCTTTACCAAACCATTTCTTCCAAATCCCCTTCCTATATCTACAACCTCCTTCAGTTTAAATCTTCCCGTAGTACCCGCTCCCGTCCCTCCGATCTCTATCCTCCCACTCATAAAACAGCCTTCTTCGACCGTTCCTTCATCTCCCGAGCCTCCTCCTTCTGGAACTCTATCCCTCTTTCGATTCGTATTTAAATCCCGCCTCTTTGCTTTTCTCCTATCCTCCGAGGAAGACGCTTCTTAAGATTTGACCACCAGGCAATTCCAGATTAGTTAAGTATGTACATTTTTTTTGTTTTTCCGTTATTTTTTTTTTGTATATTTGTTTTTCTTTCTTGTTTATGCATTTTTTTATTCATTTCCTTTTGTAGCCTCCTTCAATTTTTATTATTTATTTTTTTATAATTAACCTTTTCATTATATTGTTATCCCCCTATGTATATAATTTCATCATTGCTCCACACTCTCTCAACCCCTACTTGCTCCAGTATACCTCAATCCCACCGTACAGACTCAATTATTTTTAATAATATGTACTCTACATATATTATTGTAAGGCCCCGTTTTCCCTTTGTCATTATTAAGTGAATGAGGATGAGAGAAAAGGTTGGCTGTCCATTTCTAGAGATGTGAGAACTACGAATCCGCAAACGTTGCGTCTGGGTTGTTGGAACTGCACGTGGCTGATTCGTAAGATTCCCGGAAGATTTATGACCTGACAAGAGTTTCTCGTCCAGCCACCTGCTAAAGCAGGAGTGGGGCAAAAGGGTATAAAGAGCTGGTTTACCTCCGACGGGTCAGAGTCCACGCCCGTTCCTGAGGTCTTGGCCGAAATGGCGATGACAGGTAGGTCAGTTCCAAATTATGCTCTTGTCCCCCCAAATGATATTTGATAACTCTTATCTAGCTGTTTCTCTCTCACTCAACCTTTTCTCTCATCTTAGCGATGTTTTATGACATTTATGTATTTAATAGTAACGTGAGTGTAAATTATAGTTTTGAATGGAATTTCCGCTTCTCTAAAATATTTCCCCATTATCTATTCCTTTAAATCCCGTCCTTGCTAATCAGTCCCTTACATTATTTTATTATTTAAGGTTTTGTTAACAATATTTGACTTATTTATTTTTTTGTATTTGTTTATTCTTTACGTATAGTTATATTTTTATGTTAAATTTGTATATTCAATCATATGTATTTATACGTTATTCTTATGGGACGAAGTCCCGGAATAATGTATTTTTTTTTTCATTAATTAATAAGAAAATTTTTTCAAGTAAAAACTCAGAGCTAATCCATCCAACAGTTTTTGAAGAAAAACAGTCTCCAAATCTAATAATTTTCGTAATAAATGTATACATATGTTAGTAATAAAACCTCGCGAACGGTTAATGGTATAACAATAATAACGAGTTAGTGAGTGAAATTGCAGTAAATTGATTGATGCCGTCATAGAAAGAGATTATAAGTTTGGAAAAGTAGGTACGGCTTAGTAAAACTGTAGATATAAAATTTCAGGAAATAACAGGAGGAAACAGGAGAGACGATAAGAAGTCGATCCTGACGTTCTAAAGAAGTTGTTGGAGCAATCTGTCAAACAGAGGAAGACATCACCTTCAATCTTCCAGCAAGTTCAAACAAATCACTAACTTCATATCTTTATTTACTACTCCTGTTACCATAGCAATGATAGTTCATTGATAGTAGATAATATACTAATAGGAATCATGAATGGAGGTTTTTCAAGTCAAGTCTAAGAATTAATCTTCTTTAGCTGATAGCAGCTTATCAGCTTCAAATGGAGTCTTGTACTAACACGGATGACCAGTCCAAGTGGAATAGTTTGGAAAAGTAGGTAATAGATACGGCTTAGTAAAACTGTAGATATAAAATTTCAGGAAATAACAGGAGGAAACAGGAGAGACGATAAGAAGTCGATCCTGACGTTATAAAGAAGTTGTTGGAGCAATCTGTCAAACAAAGGAAGACATCACCTTCAATCTTCCAGCAAGTTCAAACCAATCACTAACTTCATATCTTTATTTACTACTCCTGTTGCCATAGCAATGATAGTTCATTGATAGTAGATAATATACTAATAGGAATCATGAATGGAGATTTGTCAAGTCAAGTCTAAGAATTAATCTTCTTTAACTGATAGCAGCTTATCAGCTTCAAATGGAGTCTTGAACTAACACGGATGACCAGTCCAAGTGGAATAGTTTGGAAAAGTAGGTAATAGATACGGCTTAGTAAAACTGTAGATATAAAATTTCAGGAATTAACAGGAGGAAACAGGAGAGACGATAAGAAGTCGATCCTGACGTTATAAAGAAGTTGTTAAAGCAATCTGTCAAACAGAGGAAGACATCACCTTTAATCTTCCAGCAAGTTCAAACCAATCACTAACTTCATATCTTTATTTAAAAGAATGGACGAAATCCGAAAGCAAGTTACAGGAACAGCAAAACACAACAAGAGCCTGGTTGAACGAAAACCTCAAGAGAAGGGAACAAGTTCTATTAACCAGGCTTAGAATTGGACACTGCTTACTAACTCACGGACATCTTATGCAAAAAACAGACAGACCAAAATGCAGACATTGTAACGAGGACCTTACAGTAAAACACATACTTATAGACTGTAGACAGAGAGACAACTTACAAATACCACACGACTTAGTTGACATACTATTACCAGGTAGCCCTCACATCAACACAATACTCAAACATTTAAAAACACTCAACATATACTCAAAAGTTTAATAAAACATTTAAAATTTATTGTAAAGTATAGTTGACCTTTTTTTTTTTTTTTTTTTTCTAAATGAAATTTCCAATTTACCCTTATCTACATTAAAAGTAAAAAATCGAATTTAGATAATTTTAATTTAAATTACTTATACATATTCCTTTGAATATACATACCTATATATATTTATTTATTTTCTATTCCTTTATTAATTATTATTTTGTTGTTTTCAGTTTCATTTATTTCATCAGTCATTTATTTTTTTATACTTTATAATTATTTATTTATTTATCTTTTTCTTTTGGACTGAGACAGATTTTCATAGTGATAAACTGAAAGGAGACCATCGCCAAACGTTACGGGTCTCTGAAAACTAATAAATAAATATCTTTATTTACTACTCCTGTTACCATAGCAATGATAGTTCATTGATAGTAGATAATATACTAATAGGAATCATGAATGGAGATTTGTCAAGTCAAGTCTAAGTCTTCTTTAACTGATAGCAGCTTATCAGCTTTAACTAACATAGATGACGAGTCGAAGTGGAATAGTTTCGTGTAATGTCGGAAGAGTGAGGTTATTAAGAAGTATTCTCAAACGTCTAAGGACGAAACTGAAACCAGATAATCCATAGAATATATTTCCTTACCAGTCCTTTTTAACGGAACATCGACAAATCTGGGCCAATAGCCCACATATCGTCGATACAAAAGCAAACTGACGAATATGAAAATCACCACTTTTCAGAGTGAAAAAGTATTTATTCATAACTTTTTTTTGGACAGTCAAATATTCGGCAGATTTGACCTTTTGATAGTGGAATACTTTCTCTTTAATAGAGTGAAGTCAGATTGAAGAATTTGCCGAAAATAAGTCCAGCAGAAATTATTAAAGATGGACAATGAAAGATGCATTTTTTCATATTCGTTAGTTTGCATTTGTATCGACGATATGAAGTTATGTTTGTTTTTCCTAAATGGAAAGTAACACAAAATGTAAACCAACGAAACAATTAAGAGGGATGAAAATGATAACGGTAAAGGGTGATTCTTGACCTCATTCTATTAGTTTTGAATTAAAAAGAGAAGCAGTCTTATACCTGCAAGGGTGGAAAACACATTTTGCTGTAAAATAAACCTAAACTAAAATAAGTCAGGCCTGGGGGGAGGTGGGGGTGTAAGTCAAAAAGAATGTTTTTTTTTTTTTGTTTTTTTTTTTTATATATTTCTTTATTGATTATTACATCCTGTATATAAATACATCTGGTAATATGATATATGATACAATATGAAAGTTCTGTGCTCAAGGCCTCCCAACTTCATCCTCGATTAACGCCAGAAAGACGCTCAGATGACGTTGAAAGGGCTCACACAAGCTCCCTTCTGCTCCGACCAGTGGCTGGAGTCGAAGAGCGATCGGCGAGTCACAGAAAATTGTCGCACTTGAACAAAGAAAAAGCCATTGCTAACACTTCACTTGGTCACTGCAGCAGATCTCTAGGCCAATGTCTTTTGAGTCGCCTTGGTGGAGAGAGTGGGTGGGTGACACTTGATAGGGAGAGGACTTCAGGATTTTGATGAGCGGAAAGTTTAGGATGGAAACGTTGGAATCTGGATAATACAACATCATTAACGAGTAGGATATTGAGGTCTTTATGGAGGTTGAGGTTGGAAACGTAGAAGGGAGCATCAACTATTGTTCTTAGGACCTTGGATTGGAATGTTTGAATGCTGATGTTCGATGTTTTCGCAGCTCTCCATAGTTCTGAACCGTATGTCCAAATGGTTTGCAGTAGTGATTTGTAAATGATCAGTTTGTTTTCAGTACTTAAATGAGATTTGCGGTTCAACAGTTTGTAGAGTTGTCCAAATCGTCTGTTAAGTTCTTGTCTTTTAAGTTTTAAGTGATGTTTCCAGGTAAGTCGGGAGTCCAAGTGTAGTCCGAGGTAGCGAACTGTATCAGAAGAGGGTAATGGGACATTGTTGAAGTGTACTGGTGGACAGGGACTGCGCCGGAGGGTGAAGGTGATGTGATGGCATTTTTCCTCATTCACTTTGATTCTCCATTTTGTACACCATTCTTGAATTTTATTCAAGTGGGACTGAAGATTCTGCGACGCAGTGTTAGGATTTGGGTGGGATGCGAGGATAGCTGTATCGTCTGCATAGGTTGCTAGAAGGGTGTCGGGACTTGTTGGAACATCGGCTGTATACATGGTGTAGAGCACAGGGCCCAGAACACTGCCCTGGGGAACTCCCGCTTCCACAGGATAATATTCTGAGTACTCTGATCCTTGTCGGACCCGAAAATGCCTATAAGTAGGATCGTAGGATGAGGTTGCTGGGAAGAAAGGTTTTGAGCTTATAGAGGAGACCCTCATGCCATACCTTATCGAAAGCTTGAGCAACGTCCAGGAACGCTGATGCACAATATTCTTTTAGCTCTAGGGATGAAGATATGCGATCTACAACGCGAAGACTCTGCTGTACTGTGAAGTGTTGGGAACGGAAACCAAACTGGTGAGTGGGCAGGATATTTTGGCTATGAAGGAAAGGTTGGATTCGTTTGAGGAGTAATTTTTCGAATATTTTAGATAGGATGGGTAGTAGGCTTATTGGGCGATAGGATGAAGGGCAGTGTGTTGGTTTTCCAGGTTTAGGGAAGAGGATGATGATAGAGAATTTCCATAGGAGGGGGAAGTAGGTGGTGCGGAAAATACAGTTGTATAGGTATGTGAGGAATGTGATAGCTTTAGTTGGGAGCTGGCGAATGATTTCAGATGTTATTAAATCAAAGCCGGGAGATTTGCGCCTTTGTAGCTTGGTGATGATATGCTTGACCTCGGAAGGATATATGGGTTTAGGAGGCAAGGATAGTGGAAGGGGAGATTCGAGGAATTCGATTATTTTTGAACAATGTGTTGGATCATTGTGATCAGGATGAGGAGTAAAGGTTTTCTGGATGTGAGGTCCAAAGAGGCTGGTCTTTTCTTCATCGGAAGAGACCCAAGTGCCATCTTCGCGGCGGAGAGGAGAAGAGACAGGATGGTACTTCAAGATTTTTCTTGTTGTTTCCCAGAGGGAGTTGTCATGAGTGTTAAGGGTAGAGAGGAAAGTGTTAAAGGATTCGGAGCGATGGGAAGATAGCTGCTGTTTCACAAGCCTACTAAGGTTATTGTAAGAACGGCGGTCTTCAGGATGACGAGTTCTTTGCCTCAAGGATCGAGCTTTTCGCTTTTCCACAATAAATTGGAGTATGGCTTTAGGAAGCGAAGGGATTGTTGAAGGAACGGTTCTTTGATGAAAAGGAGTGGATGCTTTCCAAGCACATTGTTGGATTGAGGTAGTAAAGGAATTTACAGCGTTATCTAGGTCTTCAGGAGTTTTTAGAGGGATCTTCAGGTCAATTGTTTCTTCAAGTAAAGACCTGAAAAGCTTCCATTTAATCGTTCCGTTAACAAGGGAGGGAGGTCTGGTTTTGAGAAGGGGCCGAAGAGAGAGGAAGAGAAGTAGAGGTGTGTGATCAGAGGAGAGGTCATTTAGAGATGTGATTGAGGAATGAACTGAGCCAAGTCCGTGGGATATGAAAAAATCTATAAGATCGGGAATTCGATTCGGATCTGTTGGCCAGTAGGTCGGGGAATTAGGGGAGATGGTGGAGCAGGATTTCGAGGAAAGTACAGACATTAGCGAACGACCGCGGGAGTTAGTTATTCTTGATCCCCACTGCAGGCGTTTTGCATTGTAGTCGCCACCGACGAGAAAAGAGGGACCTAAGGAGTTAAAGAAATTCAGGAATACAGATTCAGGTAGAGGTTTGTTTGGAGGACAGTAAAGAGCACAGAGAGTAAAATAAGTAGGGGACGAGGGTATTTTTACACCAGAAGCTTGGATAGATTCAGAGGACTCTAAAGGGAAAGGGTGATGAGAGATGGTACTTCGGATAAGAATGGCAGTACACCATGAGCTTTGCCATCAGGATGATCAGTTCGGTATGTCAGGTATCCCGTCACGTAAAAAGATTTTTTCTTAGTCAGTCGTGTTTCAGTTATGAGAGCTACATCAATTTTCATGTTATGTAGTAGTGTAGTCAGTTCAATAGTGTGTTCTCGAACACCATTAGCATCCAGAGGAGAATGGACAGAGGGGAGTCAGGTAAGGACGTCATTTTGATAGGATTGGGACAGAAAGAAGAATTTTAAATATATATTTAAATATATATTTATTTATAGAATATTACAATCTACAATTGAACTGTACTTTGTAATTTGATATTAGTTACTTGTCCAGGCCTCAGGTGTCCCCAGTTGTCAGCCGAATACCTTCCTTGTTAGGAAGGATTCTAGGATGATCTGGAGTTACCTTACGCCATCCAACCACACCCTGCGAATAGCAGGGAGGATGGGACACACAGATAAAAACATTTTCTGGAGGCTGGAAAGAAAAACCGAAAGGTGGTCAAGATGAATTTTCACAGATTTGAAATAACAACTAAAACAATTATATTTGCAAATGGTGTTCAAAGTCAATGTTAAAATAGTATTTGAACCAATTAATAATTATTATTTGCTATTCTAATAAAAATTGTCAAGAATTATTAATTTTTCTTTTAAAATAAATAAACATTAAGTGAAGGTGTAGCGGGTTTAAATAAACTGACGGGTCTTTTTGCGAAGACCACATCCAGTTACTTTTGAAGTAGCAGTAGTCATTGTATCAGTGATTCAGCGCATGCGCATAACTCCTTTGCCTTCTTATTGGAGGATTCCGATGACCAATTGCTTTGGTTCTTGCTGGGAGTAAAGTAACCTACAACAGTGAATTAGCTGTTGTTTATGAAAAAGTTCTGTTTATGTTAGTGAGAAAAATGAGTCTTTTACAATTAGTTCGCGATGTTCCTGACAAAGAAAAAGGGATTGGTTTCTTACTCGGAAAAATTAATGGAATCCTATTAACTTTAGCGAGTTGGATAGACTAGAGTCGGTAAAATTAATGTAATTCTATTAACTGCGAGTTGGATAGACTAGGGTTTTGATATCTTCTTGAGCGAGCGGAGCGTAGCGTAGCGAGCGGAAACGCATAGCATGTAATACCTAATAAATGTAAAATATCCAAAAAAGAGAGAGAAAACGATTAAAATATGTTTGTTCACAAATAACTTGTTTGTTATCCTTCATAACCTGCAAAACAGTCAACTTTAATGCTTAATAACTTATTTCATAGTTGAGAGAATTTATTTTGATCATATTAACCTTTTTATTAATAAATATTGCTTGCCATTATCTAATATGAATTATAACCGTAGATAACGAGTCAAGAAGTAGTAGATAACCAGCAAAGAACCTATAAGCTAATCATTAACCTTATCAGTGAGTACGAGTAACTGTTATAAATCACTAATGCTACTTCAAAAGTAACTGGATGTGGTCTTCGCAAAAAGACCCAAACTGACTAATGCACGACTATTGATACTAGCCCGCAAAGCAGGTGGAATCCCTCGCGTACCCCTCCTAAAGGACACTTTCGAAAATGCAATTCCGGTTACTTTTCTTTGTTGCATTGCTATTAAACTCATCAGACATTATTAAAAAAAAAATGTATCCATGAAAAATTCAAACAAAAAATGCACCCGTAACTGAAGTATTCCCAAAAAATGCACCCGTAACTGAGGTATTCCCAAAAAATGCACCCGTAACTGAGGTATTCCCAAAAAATGCACCCGTAACTGAGGTATTCCCAAAAAATGCACCCGTAACTGAGGTATTCCCAAAAAATGACACCCGTACCGAAAGTGTTAATGCCTTGTACCTGGAGGTGAATGTCCTGAAGGTATGGCTGATTTTTCTATTTCGTATATACCGCTTTTATTTGAGCTCACCGGGATATCAGATTTTGTTTGATTTTTCTTTATACTACAGAAATAATGTCATATATATATCAATACTTAGTTTTTTTGGTTTTTTTTTATTTATTAATTTATTTTAAGAGCTTCGCAACGAAGGTGACTTGCTCAATAAATGCAACGAAGGTGACTTGCTCAATAAATGCAACGAAGGTGACTTGCTCAATAAATGCAACGAAGGTGACTTGCTCAATAAATGCAACGAAGGTGACTTGCTCAAATACTTAGTTAAAGCTAAAACTAAAATCGTTTTAAGGTTATAACAGAGAATAATTGTTACCACCAATTTCTTGCACGTGTAATATTGGCCAAGCCTTCCTCCCTCCAACTAAACCATTTATTTAAGCACCCTATATCTTAAATTGTTTTCAGCCTTAGCTTTGGCTAAGTATTGATAAATATAAAACACTATCTCCCTTGCCTGACCTCTCAAAGCATTGAGAGATGGGAAATTTGGAAGGTTTTACCACAATGATAACAAAATACCGATTAAATAATAATGAAAACATAGGAAAAGGATTAGCAGAGATGTTGATTGCAATTATGAATTTCTGTTGATATAATTGTTCACATTAAACATAGTAAATTAATAATACTTATAATACCAACCAAAGGGGTCTCCCGTGGTCTAGTGGCTAGCGCCTTGGATTCATAAGCGGGAGATGGTGGGTTCGTTTCCCACCTCCGGCAGGAATTTTCTCATCTCAGGGCTCACTGGGAAAATTCCTCGCTGCACCCTGGATGTCGGCGCTGACCTAGATGTAGATGCGCCGTAAAAAAAATAATAACTAACTGTCCAAAGCTACAAAAAAATACTTTTATTATATCATTACAACGTTTCGGACTATTCTTCCATCTTCAGGAGATCTAAAATAGTATGTTAATTACTAAATACTAACTTAACATACTATTTTAGATCTCCTGAAGATGGACGAATAGTCCGAAACGTTGTGATGATATAATAAAAGTATTTTTTTTAGCTTTGGACAGTTATTCCTCACCTTGGTTGGTATTATAAATTAATACCCTTCAACTATTCATCAAATAAAAAATTAATAATACTTTGTTTGTTGATTAAGTTTTATAATATTTATCGTACATTTTTTAATTTTATGATAATTTATTTAAACGAAACGGAATATAGTTTAAAAACAATAATAACACTACTTAGTATAAGAAGACAGGAATAATACTTGAAGTGGTTGCAATCTAAACGTCAAGCTTGAGTGAGGTCTCCCCAGGTAGCCATCCATCTCCCCCTCCCTCTGTCTCCCTCTCCCTATTCCTTCCACACACACACACACCTATACATTAGAGAGCAGAAGGCCGCTCCTAATCCTTTGATCAGCGCCGCCATCACAACTCCCAACTCCTAACTATTCCATTTACCAATTACCAGAGTCTCGACCAGTTTTCCACTGTCCCAGTAATTTCCCGAGAGTTCTCCGCCACTTCTGTCTCTTCCTGTTATTGTGTTAGTCCACTAAGTTCATACTTGACTCCTGTATCAACCAGCAGCCATCGCCGAACCAAAGGTTTCCAAAGCAGTTCTAAATCAAACACAATGTTCTATAATTATGAATCCAGAGAAATCAATACTATATTAACAACATTTTTATTATCTTTTCATTCATTTTTTTATCAAAACACTGAACTATTTATTAAATTCTATATTCTGCATATGATTTCATCATTGCTCCACCCTCCATCATTTCCCCCCGTATTATTAAAACCCCGTATTACCTTGGACTTAGATTATGCGAATAAAGATAAGAGAAAAGGTTGGATATCCATCACTGAAGACATGGGAATGACGAATCCGAAAACTCTGCGCCTTGGTCGTTGGAGCCTCACGTGGCTGACAGGAAACATAATTGCCATAAGATCTAAGTCCTGACCAGAGTTGCCTCCTAAAGCCACGTGCTAGAGCAGAGATGGGGTGAATGGTTTATAAGGGCAGGCTTACCACAGGGGGGATAGAGTCCACACCAGTTCCTGAGATCCATGGCCTAGGTGGTTGTCAGCCCAAATATTCTCTTACCTGTCAAATTGATAATAGTTGATAACTCTAACTAGCTCTCTCTCAATAAACCTTTCCTCTTATCTTAGCGAAGGTTTATGATTTTTATGTATATAACAGTAACCTTAGAATAAATTATAGTTTTGAAAAGGAATCCCGCTTCTCTGAAATATTTCCCATTATCTATTCCTTTAAATCCTGTCCTCCTAATCGACCCTTTACTCTTCATTAGGCTGGAAACTTTAAATTATATTTGAAAATTTAATATTAACAATTAATCTTTAAAATGCCTTAAATGCCTGCAGGTGATAAAATTCAAAGAAAAGCTTGATTTTATTCGCATAAAATGCTTCAACGCTTTTATACATCCGCTACTTCTTGAAATAAGAACCATTTAAAACGCAGAAACTCCTAGTGAGAATCGAGACACAAAACTAACGCTTTATTTATGTATATTGCTTGACCGCCGCGATGGCGATTCGCAAATTCGAAGATGTGTATGAAAACGTCAGCTTAGAAACTTTTAAAGTTATAGTAATATTAACTAAATATTCCTAACGCTTTAACACTTTATAATTGATTAATTCAGTTTATTGGCCTATAAATTTATGAATATTAGTTTATATTAAAATTATGTAACATTTTTCTATTTTTTAATTACTGTTTTTAAATGAATACATCCAGAGACGTGCA
The DNA here is from genome assembly GCA_946811695.1 of Gonocerus acuteangulatus. Lineage (NCBI taxonomy): Eukaryota > Metazoa > Arthropoda > Insecta > Hemiptera > Coreidae > Gonocerus > Gonocerus acuteangulatus. The sequence goes on from OX328126.1 coordinate 86,776,579, forward strand.
ATCTTTTGGAAAGTGCAACCCATTATTAGCAATTGGTGTTGAGCATTTCTTAAACTACACAGCTGAAAATTATTTAAAAACGCACAATGATGGCGTCAGATATCGATCTTCGCGTCCCCTAATATTAATATCAGGAAAAACCCCTATCGAAGTAAGCTAATGCCCATTATAGATATTATAAGGCCTTAATATTATAGCTGAGACACCACCTCCTCCTGCTGGGAGAACTTGGCTTCTAAAAGATGCTTCCCAATTCCAACTTGCTCACCAACTTACTCTAGACAGAGAATAAAGTCCGAATAAAAGTTCCAATCCTTCCATTTAGACTTTTTAAAGAAGTTGCTGACTCTATTCCAGTCTATTCTCGAGTCTCGACTCTTCCAAGATCCAAGCCAAATCTTCCAACTCAGCTGTCAACGTCAATCAAACTTCAAGGGCAGTTTTAATTAGTTTTCAAATGTAGTTGGTTCGCCGCGAGAATACCGATGGGGTTATATTCCATTCCTAATCCAGGGCTGACTTCTTTTATGGTTGTTGGTTTTAAAATAAATCTATATTTATCCAACTTGTTAAATTCGAAATGATGCATAAAATAAAATAAAAAATAAATTAACTAAAGATAAAATAGATAACATCATTATAACAAAATTTCAGCGTTTTCATAAGTCAATCATAGTTGATTGAGACTTGAATCGCTAGATCCTCTTTCTTTGAAGATTTTGCTAAGGATTGTTGCAAATAGGTTGCTACTCTCCTCCTAATAGTTAGGGCTTTTCCTACCTTCCGCTGAAGGGGGGAAAAAAAATCAGTCCCGTAACAGGCCACGAGGGCCCTGAGGGGCAGATACTATAGAGGTATCTGATTCATGACCATACGGCACACTAGGGAGATAGTGTGGTCAGTACTATGCTCCGGCTGCCTGATTTTCCCCTTCGCTGCTTCAACTGCTAGAGTCATTAGCACCAACCAAGGTACCCATTATTAAATTAACTAAAGGCTGGGCTGGCCTACGGACGGTCCATTCAATCCATGAACGAAGACACTAGTAGAAAAAATCTTTAGTGCTTGCTCGGGATTTGAACTCGGGCCTCCAGCTTATTAGTCCAGTGCTCTACCACTGAGCTAACCTCCCCCCCCCCCCGCTGAAGGGAAGGCAAACCGGAAATTCCAACTCGAAACTTTCACGTTTCATAACGCTTAGTATACCAGAATATCACTGGCTCTTATTGGTCCGCTCTCCAGCATGCTCAAAAATGGACCGATTAAAATAAAATTTGTTGTAAAAAAAGAACATGTTAGATTAGAAAGACAAAGTTCATTAACCAGCAGAATCCGTCTACGCAAATAAGGGTTTCGGGCGAAAAAAAATCGTAGCGCTTACGACAGAGACCCTGACGCTCAGCGCACGCGGCAAAATTGACTAGGGGAGACTTTACCAATACTATGTGGGCGGTGTAGTTAGTGAACAACACTAGGCTTAACACCGACCCCTGAGGGATTCCGCGAGTTGACGGTAAAAGTGTATCCTCCTCTCAGGCGGACCCAGTTGGACACTACCTGGGTCTCGGCTACAAGTGTCCCACCAGATTTTCCAGGCCTGCACGAGGTGTAACTCTAGTAGTAAAGCCAATCTAGGCCGCAAATGGGTGCCGTTTACAGGGAAGTTAGTCTGCAGCGGGCATTCCGTTTATCTTTCTTAGGTCAAAGGCTGCGGATGTTTTAGTTGACAATGATGGGCTCGATTATTTCGAAGACATCACCAGGCAAAACAGCCTTTCGACCTTATCGGTGAGCTTATTCTTAGTCTGAATAAGGCTCGGAATTAGCGGGAACATCTCGCCTATGATAATCTGCAGAAGTTGTGTGGTGAGTTGTCCAGGTGGTATGCTCTGTTCACGCATCCGACTACTTGTTGGTGTGGTTCCGCCAGATACTTGTGAGTAGCAAATACCGCTGGTGACTCTTTTTTTGACAATAATTGGCCTTGGGTCTTCGAAACATCTTACAGTCTCTTCTCGCTTACCTGCTTCACTAATTCAAGGCGTATGGGGCATAACCGGTACACTTTCTTGTACCCTTCCTAACTCTGTTGGTCTTCAGAAACTGGAGGACATCCACAGCACTTGGCAGTGTGACCGGTAAAGTGACAGTGGAAGCTCTGGCACATCCTGTCCTGAATTCGCTGGCCTATAACTTCACATGCTCAATCTGCCGTAAGGTTTCACTCTCCCATAAGCTTGACTAATTGCTAGTCCCGACCAGGTTGGTGCATGCCTTCATGTTTTCTCTAAGCTCTTGGTGAGCCTTGGGGGTTTCTTAAAGCCAGGAAGTTTCCTGTGCATTTCCTAGGCTATCCATGGAGGACGAACCGTTTCATAATCTGAGAGAGAGAAAGATAGATAGATAGATAGAGAGAGAGAGAGAGAGAGAGAGAGAGAGAGAGAGAGAAGAGAGAGAGAGAGAGAGAGAGAGAGAGAGAGAGAGAGAGAGAGTGAGTGAGAGAAAGTGAGAGTGAGAGAGAGGGAGAGAGAGAGGGAGTGAGAGAGAGAGAGAGAGAGAGAGAGAGAGAGAGAGAGAGAGAGAGAGGGAGAGAGAGAGAGAGAGAGAGAGAGAGAGAGAGAGAGAGAGAGAGAGAGAGAGAGAGAGAGAGTTCAGCGAAGGCCCAGCCTTTATCTGGAAAGTCCGCCTCCCCCCCTCCCCTCCCCCCACCACCCCCCACCATAACCCGACCCGAGACCCCGCGGGAATTAAGAAATAAATTTACAGCCGTCAGCAGCAGCGCACTCTAGGAATCGTTAACCCAAACAGTCTTTATTTAGAGTCCATACAAAGCTCTCTCTCCCGCCCCCCTTCCAAACCCAAAACTAATCCAATCTGAAACCTCTACCTTCTGCCAAAGCTTACTTACAAAAATATTTAATCCCAAGCCATTGGATTAATTCCTTCCCGATCAATTCTCTTCCGAGCCTTACACAAACACGACTTCGTGCCCCAAATCCCGGACTTCGTAACCTAATCCCTTGACGACGCGACTTCCTGAAAAAATACTTCAGCATTTCCAATATTCATTCCATACTTAATTTAATTCGAATATACATACATTTGTTTAACCTGTGTTTCTCATATTTTGGACCAATGTGAAATGAAAGCTGCTTATAGCAATGAATTTTTAAGTTTAATGCATTGTATTTTTCGCGGTTGAAATATTTTCCGTAAAATCATGTCTGAAATGACCAGCAACGCACGGACTGCAAATGTAATAGTTACAATATGTACCTTAGAATTATTGTTATCGATGTCAATGTCATGAGCTACATGTGTTAGCTATCTAGATGGTGCGACTAGTATTTTCATGTTGTTTAAGAATATTGTTACAGTTAGATCTAAAATGGAGGATTTAAGATAAATCTATCTCATAATCGACCAATATTATTGTTACATTATCCTTGTTGCGTATTATTGTTTTAAACTGCTATCACTATCCTCAGGTGTTGTAAAACGAATTCACTTAAGATATCAAAAAATGTACATGGACCCCGGATCGAACGCAATCGTTCTATTGAGATTGTCAGGTAGTTTTTATGGTACCTCCGTTCCGTCCATCAACACCTGGACTTTTCTAGGTAGGTGCCGTCTACCAGGCATACCCAGTTCAGTTGATTGTCAGGTAGCATGGAAAGTGAATACAGCGTTGCTATACCAATTGAACCATTTTGCCTGCTCCTGTCAAAAAAATTGAGTTTCGAGAATTTTCTTAAAAATTGGTTTCTCTTTATTCGACTAATGTCAACAGTACTTGCGAAGCCATTTTCTGGAATATTATCGGAATACGCGTTTGGTACTCAACATCACTAACTACCTTTCATGTCCTCACCTAATAATTAATGGCTTACAATCGAAATCTTTCTCTCAAGAACTCAAAATACCCCGTCCACTAAGATCACGCATTACCCAGTCAGCCAAGATATTGCTACAACACGTCCCTTAAGATTTTGCTTTACCCCCGTCCTCCAAGATCTCGCTATACCCCGTCCGCCAAGATCTCGCTATACCCCGTCCGTCGAGATCTCGCTGTACTCCGTTCCCCAAGATCTCGTTATACCCCGTCCCAATATCTCGATATACTGCGTCCCCCCAAGATCTCGGTATACTCCGTCCACCAAGATGTCGCTATACCCCAGTCTGCCAAGATCTCGCTATACCCCGTCCCAATATCTCGAAATACTGTGTACCCCAAGATCTCGGTATACTCCGTCCACCAAGATGTCGCTATACCCAGTCTGCCAAGATCTCGCTGTACCCCGTCCCAGTATCTCGAAATACTGTGTACCCCAAGATCTCGGTGTACTCCGTCCACAAAGATCTCGCTATACCCAGTCCGTCAAGATCTAGCCATACCTCGTCCCAATATCGCGATAAACCCCCGTCCCAATATCTCGATATACTGCGCCTCCTAAGATCTCGCTATAACCCGTCCTCCTTGATCTCGCTTTACCACGTCCTCCATGATCTCGCTTTACCCTGTCCTCCAAGATCTCACTATATCCTGTCCCCCCAATATCTCGGTATACTCCGTCCGCCAAGATTTTGCTATACCCTGTCCTCCAAGATCCGGACTACAACGAAACAAAAAACAAATGGTTAGAAATTACCATTTATTCAGTTAAAAAAAAAAAAAAAAAAAAAAAAAAATAGGAAATTGAGAAGATATGGTCGACCGTTCAGAAGTAGGAAGCGTTGATCGTCGGGGTTTCGGTCAATGTTCTTATTTAATAAAACAGATTTTATGGTTAACATGTATATTTATTAATTCTCAAAGACCCAATCCCACAAGAAAATAGATCCAATGTTGTTTACCGAATTCCTTGTTCTACACCCAACTGTAACAGCACTTACATTGGACAGACAAAGAACCGCATTCAAAACAGACTCAAAACACACAAATACAACATTAAGAACAGAGACATTAAAACCGCGCTATCTAGACACGCTATCACGGACGGACATAAATTTGATTTCCAAAACTTCTCCATCCTTTCCACTGAACCCCAACCTTGAGAAGCGTCTCCTTTCTGAATCCATACATATCCATCTAGAAAATAATCCCGTCAATGACAAAATTGACAAAGAAGTCATCTCCTCAACCTTTTCCAACATTTTCCATATCCTCAAAACTTCCCGTTAGGTAATCCGACCCCCGTTCGTTGTACTGTTCCCACACACCTGTCTTATCCTTCCCTTGACCTGGAAAACCCCTGGCACGTCCTTTATCTTTACCGCGGTCGTTTCCCTCCGTCCATACTGCCATCTCCAATTCTCCCCACCCCGTCCCCCTCCATCCTCTCCTGTCTAACCCTGGCCCTATCCTTCCTGTCTTCAGAAATGTTCTCTACTTGAAACGGGACAGTTCTCAATCTTCTCGATAGGTAAGTTACTACGCCACTTGTTTTGTATTCTCTTGTATACCATACACATGTATATTTATTTAGATTTCTATTATTATACTATATATATATATATATACACACATATATAAATTAACAAAATATGAGTACATATGTGAGTGAATATATATATATATATATATATATATATATATATATACACACTCACATATGTACTCATATTTTGTTAATTTATCTATCCTTTTTTGTCATTGTTATACCATATATGTTTTTACAGCCCTGAAGATGGCTTGTATAGCAAGCTGAAACGTTGGCAGTAATAAATATACATTTTAACGAGAAAATGTGTTTTATTAAATAAGAACATTGACCGAAACCCCGACGATCAACGCTTCCAAAAATAGGAAATATGTAAATTTACTCGTACTATTTAGATTAGCACTACTGGTAAACTTGAAATGGTTGTTATTGAAATATTGAATGTTTTTAGATACTTGTTAAAGAAGGTTTTTCAAGTACCTCGGGGGGTAAAGCTCCCTTTACCATTCATGGGCTGCTGCTAGTGTTCTAACAATACAAGAGTATTCTATCATTAATCTTCCGGGTAGCGTGTGTGTTTTGGGCCGACCAACGATACATTGGGGATCAGGGATCCGCTGTCTGTCAGGGGAAATGGCTACACTATTCTTCTCAAAGCAGAAAAAAGCATTCACGCAGCTCTCGCTCCGAAGCAGAGCATGCAAAGCGGCAATCAAACAGTTTGCAGCGGGAATAGCATCCAGGATTGGTTCAATGTTCGAATCTTCTATCATGGCTCATTGGGATTTGTCTTCTGCATTGCCTGATTTGGTTGATATTATGTGCCCTTTCTATAGAGAAAGTGGATAACTAACTGCAAACCACCTTCCCCTCCTGTCCGGCTGACCCAGGGAGATGAATCGTCAAAGAAAGCTGGATGATGTCCGGTAATGATGTTTGATGGTATTAAACTTCTCCCTCGTGCTACTTGGCAGAATAACATATGACCCAGGTAGGCCTGTCATGACTACACAAAACGTAAATATCTACATTATTTATAGGTCTGCGGTTCTTTTTACTTCACACATTATCTGTGTAAAAATTAATTTAATTGAATTTTGGTGTGAAATATGGAAAATAAAACTAAACGCAGAAAAACGTAAACGGGTTACATACACTCTGTATACATCAAAGACACTGCCAGAATCAAATGAGGTTCGATATCTAGGATTATACCTTGACAGCTGACTGACATGGAACAGGGTTCTCACAAGAGACTAAAACGGCAGAAACTGATTAACCCTATCGAGACGGCAGCAGTCGTATGAGCGAGGGTACCCGGTGACGGGACCATCCCGATACCTGCCTGCCCCTCCTGTCGGCTACTAGCTACCTCTCTTCCATGCGCCCCCTTCAGATTTGTGTTCTCGTATTAGTAATTTATATATATTCTTTAATTAGTCCACCTTTCCACGTAAAACCTTTGTACTACTGATAGAAAACATATCCCTGGAAACTGCGATGCTTCCTCAGCAAATTACATTGTTTACGCTTCGGAAGTAGCTTACCGTCTTCGTCGAAATCCTAGAATGCTCTTCAATATTACTTCCTGGAGCTGAGGAAGGACTGGGCAGCGATTTATCATCTTCCGAGAAGTCTCAAACACGTCTACTAAGAAATCTGACTAATATTCTAAAAGAACTTGAGAAGCCCGCCGTCCTT
>OX328126.1:86783923-87026423 GCA_946811695.1 Gonocerus acuteangulatus
TGTATGATTTTTATTGTATTTTAATTTTACTCTTTTGGTCAATCTAAACATAACATATACCTGAATCAACAAACTTGATCATTGTACTTTTAATAATTTGTAAAGATATCAAATAAATAAATAAAAACAAATTAATTGAATTAGTCTGTAAGAACTTTGGAAATTCTCAAATACACAATTTTTTGTACAAATTGGTATTCCGCTTGCGTGGCAAAATACTCCTAGCCCAGCAAAACTGTTTGATTTGGCCGCTTTGCATGTTGTGAGAGAGAACTGGGAGAATGCCGTATTGTTTCTTTGAGAAGAATGGACTTAGGCCTTTTCTCTGACAGACCAGCAGATCTCTGATCCCTAATCTATCCTCAGTTGGTCGGGCCCAGAAAACACATGCTACCAGCAAGATTAATGATAGCATACTCTTGTACGCATGGCATCAGCAACCATGAATGGCATAAGGAGCTTCTGAAAACCATCTTTACAAAGTATTAAAAAAATTGTCCGACTCGCAGGAACTGCATTATCTTAGCACGGTTCCATTCTGTATTCCTAGTGTCATTTGGAAAGAATGAAATAGAAACACTCATTATTTTGGTCCGATCTTCCTTGAAATGATTTATGACCGGTGACAAAGGGCCAGCGTACCCTTTTACCAGGAACACCTTAAAGCTGGCTTGGCCAGGACTCCACTGCTACAGACATGAAATTCTTATTTCATTGTTCAATGTATTCAAAACTGTCAGAACGTTTCTAATTTATAAATGTTTCTAAAAATAAATATAATTTAAAACAAACAATTGAATAGTGAGCAAAACAACTACGAAAACCCGTTCAAACAAAGCAAACACATTCAAAGTTTTTAATACCGTTTTCTCCGATTGACATCGACTAATCGAAAATCTTCTTAGAATATTAATTATAGAGAATTTAAGTAAGCTTTTAAATAGTTTTAACCCACTTACCACGAATTCCCAACTGTTTTTCGAGAATATTAAGGAAAATATGCGAAGTTCCCAAAACTTTTCATGTCTCTTAATAAAATATTCTATTCTAATTCTTCCTTAACTCCAAATTTACAAATCTTTGTATGTATGAATTTTAAACATGCAGAAAATATTTTAACCGAATCCCTTGATTCTAAGTAACCAAACCAAAAACTTGATTTAACAACTATTTTTCCGATCTTCTCGGAAACGGTTAAAGCTATCGCATTAAAAATGGTTTCATTCGTTTTACTAGCCCAAAAAGCCTATAAAACGATTACTTACAAGCATATGAACTCAAAAACGTAAGCGTTACGATTGTTTTGCGCGAATTTCTCCCCAAACCCCATATTCCAGTGGGCGGATCTGCTGGTTAACGAACTTGACCCTTTTCAAATCGGACGACAGATTTTTGTACTAAATTTTCATCAAATTCGGACCAATAGGGGGGCCGGAAAACCGCGAACAGACAAATATATATATATATATATATATATATATATAACATATGTATGTATATATATATAAATAAATATATACACACACACACATATATATATATATATATATATATATATAACAACAATTTGAAACACCGTTATTTTCGGTTTTCTATGGGTTCTGAAACGCACAATTTTCTAGTCGGCCATTTCCGGATTGTTTCATGAGATCAACTTTATAAGCGGGGTTCCACACTATGAAGGGAGGGAGAACCCGCGGTAAAAGCATCAAACTCTCAAATTCAAAGACTAATGCTCACCTGTATAGGAATATTTGAATCCAATATGTCCACGGATATGTAGCACTGCGAGTAGCGGTACGTGAGGCGTATTAAAACATGTGTTGTCCTTTGTGTCACTTGATATGTTATGTCTGTGGCTGATCCTAGAGCAATAAGCCGCTCTGGTAATTGCATAGTAAGTGGCTGATGACAAAGAAAGATATCAGCTGCTCAGCTCATTACTGGCCATCTCCGAGTAGAGAAGACACTCAAGACTTTAAAGGGGAACACTATAATACTGGCTGAAACAATTAAAGCTGGGCACGACCGGCGCAACGACGACAATTAGGAGTAAGGGCGTGGGATAATTAAAAAGCTACGGGAAGTAAAGGTACAGCCAAGGAGTGGGGGGAGAGAGAGAGAGAGAGAGAGAGAGAGAGAGAGAGAGAGAGAGAGAGAGAGAGATGAGAGAGAGAGATAGAGAGAGAGAGAGAGAGAGAGAGAGAGAGAGAGAGAGAGAGAGAGAGAGAGAGAGAGAGAGAGAGAGAGAGAGAGAGAGAGAGAGAGAGAGAGAGAGAGAGTCTGAGTTAGGGACTTAGGGACTACGGTTTTTAATCCGGAGTATAGAGTTGCTATTACTCGGTGACATTAATACTCCAAGCTGCTTCTTCTTGAATTATGCTTTAGGGATCTTATGCCTTTATTTCTAACGAGGCGGTTTATTGTTTCCTTGATTAGCTTCTAGTGATTATCTTCAAGTAGAATGGATTAGAATCCTTAATCAGCTGACACTTCAACTCCGTCACGCACGAGCAGCACTTGCAAGGTTGGAGGTGAGAATTCACCTCTAATGTGCAACTCAGGCTGAAGCATATTTGAACGAATTGCAGGGATTCTGAACTATGAGAAGAGCAAAATCTGCTGGCAGACTTCATTTATAACCGATTTATTGAAGACCATAAACCAATGTCAATGCTTTTTGGTGATTACTGAATTATTTAGCAAAATTTAAATACTACGACATATCTTGTTCGTTGAACGAGAAAGCTCCTGACCAGATTCGGTAAAAAAAAAAGAAATATTTACATTAATCCTCATTCTATTTCGTTAACCCATAAAAATACGATTTGACACCCATGATCTAAGATTGTAATCTAACTGTGCATGTTTTTTCGTTTGACGGGTATGAATAAGGCTATAAAATAGTTTTGCTCTATCTCAAGTGGTTCGTTTTTTACACCATGCGAAAGGTTTTGGAATTTTGCAGTTTGTATAGATTGGGCACAAGAAATCCAATTTTTTCTTCCATAAAAAATAAATTATACCTTATTTATTACCCAATGTTGATGATATTTTTTATGACAATAAGGATGATATTACTTCAGTAGATAAGGACGCCTTTAAAAAAATTAATATCACCGTCCGAAAAAATCCAAAATTTAAATGTCGTAGTTAGCACTTCCGGATTTAGTCACGAGGTCAACCTCAAACGCGGGCTTCCCCCTATGCAGGGAGGGAACGCACTAAAACAAAATCTTGACTTGTAATAGTTGGATTCGCGAGTAAAAAAGGTAGAAATGTAGTTTAGAATTAAAGATGCGTTTTGTTGCAACAAAAAACTAAAATAATTAAAGCTAAAAGTACCCAAAACTACATAAAATTATCGTTTAAATCGGAGCAAAACCAAAGAAGAAAAACAAGGATTTATCCGACTCGTGGATTGCTGTGGACTCCTTCCTACTTATGAGAATAGAGGAAACGCGCTATTTAACAGGAAGTATTTTGCCTTGAGTTCTGTCAGGTCTCGAATATAATACAAGAAAGGCTGATATTGGAAAAATGCAATGAAATACGAAACAAATGGCTTCAGGCCCTAAGCGAAAGGAATATAGGTTAAGGAGTGGACTAGAGGTATATTTCTTGTTGGATAAGTATAGAGTCGATCTTGGATTACTATCGATAGGTGATCTTCTTGTATCCATCAAGCTTTCTTTTTCAGAGAACCACTCGAAGGGTGTGCTTTTGGCGCGATATTTCATCCACGCCGAGTATGTCAGGTGTTACTTGGCGGGCTTTTTGCCCAGCTGACCGCGGGAAATATGTCACTCCGATAAGAAGCATTAGTCGATATCTGATAGCGGCCCTGTCCTTTAGAACTGTCATGTCACATATTGTCTTTTGACAATCTCTAGTCCTTCCTACCTCCTTAGTCTCCTATTTCACTACCTATTCCTTAAAATCTAAATGTACCAATTACTAGAATAATATGTGTATACATTTATACCACGAAAGAGCTCCATCACTAAGGCAAATAAACCAGGAATCATACTTTTCTTTATTTTATCTATTCGAATTTCAACTGCTATTTATTATTAACACGGTTTTTAGTAGTCAACTATAGGTCATCAACGTTTTATGTTAAGCATAGGGCAGATTTCTTTACTGTACTAAATATTCTTAAAAACGTTGCCCGTTAACACATTCGGTGAGATTTTTTGATTTATTTATTTATGGGCACCCGCAACAAAGGTAATTCGCTCGAAATAATTATAAAGATACATTTCCAGTTGTTATTAAACAAATAACTTTTAAACTCTTGAGAATAACAGACAAAATACATTAGAACAAGCCAGTTCATGTAGTAACAAATAAGGCCTGTTAACAATATCTGCGTGAAAGAAGGAGTAAAATAAGTGGTTCAGCGAATACTGCGAATAAGGTGTGTATAAGATTTGATAGGGGGCGAGGTTAGCTCTGGACTAATAAGCTGGAGGCCTGAGTTCAAATCCCGAGCAAGCACTAAAGATTTTTTCTTCTAGTGTCTTCGTTCTTAGGTTCAATTCGGCCTCCCTGACCGTCCCTAGGCCAACCCAGCCTTTAATTAGTTTAATAATGGGTACCTTGGTTGGTGCTAATGACTCTAGCAGTCGAAGCAACCAAGGGGAAAATCAAGCGGCCGGAGCATAGCATAGTACTGACCACACTATCTCCCTAGAGTGCCGTATGGTCATGAATCAGATACCTCTATTAGTAACTTCCCCTCAGGGCCCTCGTGGCCTGTTACTGATTTTTTTTTTTTTTTTTTAAGATTTGATAATGAACATAATTACTAGACAAAGTAAGAATTGGGAAAACGAAAAAAGCAATAGCTCTTGAGAGGGAAACATATTATTAAAAGAAAAAAGTAAATAGGGACAAATATTTTTTAAAAAATAAATGATTATTTTTAAGAGTCAGAGGTCACAAATTAAAAAAGTCTTTTAAGCGTTTGGGTATTCAAATTGATTCCGAGATACGGATATACGATTAGTATAAACACAAGAATATTATTGTGAAAAGGTTCGAAGTGAAGATCGTTTAGAGTAAGAATGTGTGATATTAGGTAATTTGTTTTTCAGTATACTTGTTAGATTTTATGAAATATGTTTATGTTATGAATAATTTGTAATTTGGTAAAATTTATGGAGAGGCCAGATATAATAGCAATAATTATCAAGATCTGCGTTTTCTATGCCATTCCTAACCACTGGGGTGGGTATCCACTCCCTAGTAGCTTCGGTACTGAAATTTTGTCATTTCAAATTGTCCAAGCATTAATATGTTATGTTTTACTAATTATATTGTTTCAATGTAAAGCACTATTTCGTTTAGAAAACTTAATAAATACTGATGTTTCTACGGATTACCATTACTAGCCACAGCTAGGCCTACGGTTATTTCTTAATAATCTTCCAAAGGCTTAAATGTTTGTTACTTTCAAAGAAATCTCTATACAGGCAGTCAGTGTTGTAAAATACCCGGGTATTTATTCTTAAGGGTAAATACCCAATTTCATAAATACCCAGGTATTTAACTAAACCGCGACTTAGTAATCGAATATTGTAAAATGTCATGGATATTGCCAGTTTAGAGCTATTGCAACACTGAGAAACTATTAAAACAATAATAAATTATAAAATAGGATCACTGAGAGCTTAATAAATAATAAATTATTACCTGAAAATTTGCCATGGACCTTACGACTACCAATAAAACAAGTTATTTGCCTAAATTTGATACTACTGTACTGCATTCACAAAAATGTAGCCTCAGCTAAAACTTTTGACTAGGATTATCTCAATTTCTCAAAACACAAATTAAATTACCTACTCATTGATCAAAAGACATGTACCTTTCAAGCCTCTCTACCATAACATGGGACTTATTTTATTATTTTCATTGTCATTGTGTTCAAGACCTTCTCAAACAAAGGATCTTTGCCATAATCCCTCTTGGTTCTGCCTAACTCACACACAAAACAAATGGAAGAGTTCAACAAGTCTGCAGCAAGATGTGCGTTTCCAACACCAAACTGAATGCGTTTCTCCTATTTAGTTAACACAAGTTTTTCCTCCGTTTTTTGAAGAGAAGATTCTCGGTTTTTTGTGAATGGCAGTGATAAGTTCAACAAGTGGATCAAGGATGTTAACTAGTTTCACAACTCGGACTCAAAACACTCTGTCATCAAGAAGCTACCTTTTCATTTCTGGTGAGATTTCCGCTAGTTTCAAATAATATTAACAAGGATCACAAACTTAAACTTAACTTAAAATGGTTTTGAACTATTATAATAAACATTAAAAATGTTTTTGGCCCTTTTTTAAATTTAAATAAGTCCTTAATAATTGAATAGGCTTCATTAAAACCTTTTTAAAATTAATTAACCTTCCCCACTGTAAAAGTAATCATGAAAATTCATAGATATACATTAAGTTGTAAATACCCTGACCGACTTTTAACTTTCTTTAAAATATTACTGGGTAAGTATTAATTTTTTTTTCCATTTATTTATTTGAAATCTGTACAATTATTAGCAGTACAATAATCAAGTCTGTTCATGCAGATATTATGTACAATTTGACAAAAACAGTAAAAGTAAAATAATAAAAAAAGAAAAAATAATACAAAATATGGAAGAAGACAACCACTGTTGGCACTTCCAGAGATGTCTTGCTAAATGTTTTAATGGTCACGATAAGATCAGATGATTAGATTGTCTCGAGGCCACTGTCTCTTGAGCCGCCTGGGAGGATTGTCTGGATGGGATTGGGATGATAAGGATAGACCTTCAGGATTAGGATGGTAAGACAATTTGGAGTGGAACATTTGGAATCGGGTTTTAGCAAGGTCAAGGACAAATGGGATGTTTAGGTCATTGTGAAGGGTTTTGTTGGAAACATAGAAAGGAGCATTTACAATTTTACGAAGTACTTTTGACTGGAATGTCTGTATTCTGTTGATGTTAGATGGTTTTGCAGATCCCCAGAGTTCAAGTCCGTATGTCCACATTGGTCCAATGATTGTTTTGTATATCGTTAGTTTGTTCAGTTCCTGTCTTTTCAGTCTCGTGTGAGGGTTCCATGTCAGTCGGGTAAGTATTAATGTTCATTAAGTTTTTATGATCAAATGGGTAAGTTTCAGTCCGTGTTTGCGCCAAAAAATATTCAAAGAAGTTGTTTCAAGCTCAAAAACTGAAAATACCCACTTTTTGGGTATTTACCTTCCATGTGGGTAAATACCCGGGTAAATACCCAATTTATATTTACCTACCCACTGGGTATTTACCCACCACCAATAATCGAAATTACTCCACTAGGATGAGGGTTTTTACGCAAGGACCGAACATATAATTGTTACTAACTGCTGTAATTTTTCCCTCATTTTACAAAGGAGTCTTGTGATTATCAGGAAAATCGCTCCAGTCGTTTGCTCCAGTATAAATGAACCATTGGGTATAAAGCTAAGTACAAATATAAAAGCCCAAAGCTATTTATCTTACTTGGTGTTTATATTGGTTAATTTAAGCACATTATCCTGCAATGCGGCGTAACCTAACAACTTTTGTGAGGAATGCGCAATGCTACGAAGCTCCAGATTTACAGAATGTTTTGATAAAATATGTCGCTATTTCGGTAATTAATGAAATGTTTATATATATAAAACGAACTCGAATATGTTAAAGAATATGTCTATCTTGGGCAAGTAATCTCCTTTGAGGACAAGCTCGAAAAAGAAATAAAAAGGAGGATTAAAATAGGATGGAACAAGTTCTGGTCACTGTAGAAAATATTTAAAGGCAATATCTCTACAGAACTCAAGGTTAAGGTACTACACTCTTGCATATATCCTGCTGTGTTGTATGGAGCTCAAACATGGGCACTGACTTTAAAGCTGGAGAACAAGCTCAACGCAACTCAGATGGTAATGCTGAGGAGTATGGTAGGGCTCAGAAGAAGAGATAGGAGAAGAAACTCTCAAGTCTTGAAGATGAGTAAAGTTGCGAGGAGCCTGAGTCAAGAAGCTCGTCAGTTGAAATGGAGATGGGTAGGACACGTCGCTAGGATGAGTGACGAGAGATGGACCAAGGCAGCAACGGAGTGGAGTCCTAGGGAATCTGCAAGAGGAGTTGGCCGGCAGAGAACAAGATGGAGAGATGAATTAGTCAGAAAAGTTGGAAATAACTGGTGGATAGTTGCAAGAGACAGAGCGTGGTGGACAAGAGTTGTAAATAGAACTGATTTTAAAAAGATTATTATTATTTATGTGAAAATATTATTACTACTCATTTGAATATATTCAGCTGTCATCTATTTCCTCCGTAAGGAGAGGCTTTTGTCAGAAATGATGTCAATAAAGCTATTATTATTATTATTATTATTATTATTATTATTATTATATATATAATAAAAGCACAATATATAGTGAAATATCCCTTGGCAGAGTTCTGTAATCCGTAAGAGATTCTTGATGTCAAAGCTTGGGAGATTATAAAGCAGGGTTTATTGGAGTGGGCCTGAGTGCTTCACCAATAATTAATAAACTTCTAATGAATAATCAACAAACCGGAATAAATAATGAACTGGTTTGGAATAATTTCAAAATCCGCCATGGGGGTGGGGAGAGGTGGCTTCAATATAGTTTCCATCCGATAAATAATAGAATATAATGCACCTGCCGATATAGGCCATAAAGGATTAGCATCAATTATTGAGGGCTCTATTTGGATTAAACTCGAATATAGGGAGGTTTGGTTTATTAAATTCGCATTAATGATAAAACAATACAATTCTTCAATACCGCAGAGAGTTTTTACATATCCGCTGTTGTGTTTTCAGAGACTATTGTTTTATCATCAGGGCATCGAGTATGTCCCTGTAACTTGTTTGTACGCACAGCTATCATTGTAACTGCCGTATTTGTTTCCTCCTTGTATCAGAACTATGTATACGTTAAACGGTGGGGCACGCAGGAGCTGCATAACTGAGCACTTTCCTCAGAATTTGGGTAGTGTAGACTGCTTTCCAGAACAATTTGCTTAAAATATCCTACATAAATAAAATAAAAACGTGAATAGTTCTCATTTTGTAATGAGTAACTGATCAACTACGTAATAAATACAAAAATCCTCATATTATCGTATTTTGATCTAACGCAGGAACAGGATACAGTCACTCTAGTGGTAGAAAGCGCTCCTTGCGGCGGCTTTGTGAACCTACGTCTGCCGGCTTTTCTATTCAAATGTATTACAAATTAAACCCCCGCTTTCCGATTGACCGATTCAGCTCATTTTTACAACACTTCTTTCTCATGAGTTACCCACGACGTAGACCGTGTTTCTTTACAATATAGCAGAAATTACGACCGGTATGAGTATATTAGGAATTTGGGTCCGGAGTAAACCCCCCCTTCTAATGAACCGATTTAGTTTATTTTTACAACACATATTTACCTGTGGATTAGCACTACGAATACCGAGTTTCGTCAAAATATACCAAAAACCACGGCTGGTAGTGGCGAATTGGTATTGTGGGTCCGGAGTAAACCCCCCCTTCTAATGAACCGATTTAGTTCATTTTTATATCTCACTTTTCTCTCTATATTAACACTACGAATACCAAGTTTCGTTGAAATATAACAAATATTACGGCTGACATAATCAAATAAGTGTTTTGGGTTCGGGGTAAACCCCCCTTCCGGTGGACCGACTTTAGTGGTTAACGTTCAATCGTTTGATAATTGAATGCTATATACCAAGTTTTGTGACGAAAAAACAAAAACTCTGGCCGCTATCGTGTTAACAGACACACATATATATATATATATATATATATATATATATATATATATATATATATATACATATATATATATATATATATATATATATATATACATATATATATATATGCATATGTATACATATATATATATATATATATATATATATATATATATATATATATATAAATTTTAACGGGGGTCATTTTCGGTGTCTACTAGGTAGGATCGATAAAGATTCGAAGAAATTTTTCAAAAATTCCGTCATGACTCCAACCTCAATAGCTACTTTCCTTCGGAGGAAAGTGCTAAAAAGGCTCCAGTCTCTAAATCATAATCTATTTCAATGCATAATGAAAGCTACTAAAAATTAAAGCCAACGGCCATAGCCACGTTGAATGCACCGGTTCCCGTAGATCACCGAAGTTAAGCAACGTCGGGCGCGGCCAGTACCTGAATAGGTGACCGACCACGTGCTGTTGGCATTAGAAAAGGGCGGCAACCTGTAGACAGTCCGGCGTTAATAGCCCTAATGTTGATATGCCGTTAAACACACACAAAAATAAATAAAATTTAAAATAACCTTGTCTAACCAGATTTTTGTTTTATGTTCCACTTGTTAATTAAATTACAAGCAAATGATTGAAATTCACCATTGAGAATAATTCAACGGTAAAACGTATTCATCTTCTAACATAATATCAGTACTGATATCATTGTAATTAAATATTCAAATCCTGAGTAGACTTGGAAAAAAGCAGACACAACTTCATAAAACGTAAATTAGTCTTAGTTAAACAATGATATTAATTAAAATAATATTTAGTAAAGATAATAATTGTAATGAATTAAATAATATCTGAAATATTATCACTGTTCTTAATTTTTATTTAACCTATTTTATAAATTATTCTTTAAGTAAATTTGGTGCTTCCACATCCAACGGAGTTGGAATGTGCTTCCATTCATTATGTATATACATATAAAAATATTATTTATTCTTATAGATGACCCAAAATATCAAATTTTTTTTTTATCCTAGGAGGCATGGGGTCATTAAAGCAGTCTTCCTTTATTACACCACTTTATTTATTGGGCCCGACATGTTTCGTGCATCTTTTCTTCGCACCTCTTCAGGGGCACTTCTTGCAAGGAAGTCCTCCCGTTACCAAGTCCGGCTTAATACTCGAGCCGGACTCCAGAGGGAGTACTTGGTAACGGGAGGACTTCCTTGCAAGAAGTGCCCCTGAAGAGGTACGAAGAAAAGATGCACGAAACATGTCGGGCCCAATAAATAAAGTGGTGTAATAAAGGAAGACTGCTTTAATGACCCCATGCCTCCTAGGATAAAAAAGAACATATATAAATATATACTCTGTATAGATTAAAAGTTTGTTTACAAAATCTCTGTTCGTGCCAAATCTTTTGTGATTCCGAGTGTTGAAATCTCTAAAATGTTGATTTCTTTTAATCAAAATTTTAGAGATTTCAACACTCGGAATCACAAAAGATTTGGCACGAACAGAGATTTTGTAAACAAACTTTTAATCTCTAAAATGTTGAAAATCTTCCCCACCATGTTGCGAATTGAATGTAATGTTATTTTATTTGAAATTATAGAAAAAAAAAAAAAAAACATAATATGGCTGGTCAATGTGGTTTTAAATTGCATTAGCTGTCATTAAACAGAAAAAAATACATTGAAATGGGTAACGTTTTAGACGCTATAGTTTTTTTTTTTGAAACGCGATATGCAGTTCGGCGCACAGTACGGCGCACAGTGGTGCCGAGAGGGAAAAAACCTCCAAAACCGAAGGTGTTCAATCGCTTTTGAACTAACATTTTTTTTATACCTAATTAGTTTTGGAATACTGCTGTAATATTGATTTTCCATTTTATTATTAGGTATGATCACAAAAAAAAATATCATTTTGTTGACTGTTTTCTCACAGAGTAAAAATCTCACAGTTTTTAGTGAAAAGTAAAACAATATTTTATGCCACTTATTTTATTCCTGAAAAATTGATATTAACCAGGAAGTCTCACGAGTATATGTAGCTTTTAAGCGACTTTTCTTTTTTGCCAAAATGTACCATGAACTTGGTGCATTTAGGTTGTGAATATATCTGTAATTGAACTCAATTATCCTTAGTTTATTTGGTGTAGAAAAAAAAGCTGTACTTATCTGAGCTCTCAGAGTGTTAACTAAAAGTACATGTTTTTAAGTTGCTTTCATATAAATTTCATCGCCGTACTAAATTTCAGTGCCTAATAAATTAAAGCGATGCGATTATTTTACGAAAAATGAGTTTACCTTAACTATTTTCTGCAGAGAGTTGTTGAACACTTTGTGATAGCAAGTAACTGAACTTTTACAATGAGATCTACCTAATGTCTCGTGTAAAAATGTCAAAATGTATTCGTTATAAGCGAAAATTTTAATAAAGATAAATACGTCGAGCCCAATTAACTCTATTACAATTTTTGTTAATTTATTTAACTCAGCATTCAAAAAAAAACATTTTGAAGGATACATATCTCTACGAATTGAGTAAAATGTGACTTTTTTAAATCGTATACTGTTTTTCACGGTTTTCGTACTATAAAACCCGTTTATCTTCCGAAATAGTGATTCTATCGGATTGGCAGTGGTCTCATTCGACTCAGCACTACAAAATACATTAAAAACGACACCAAAATCAGAGAGATTCATGTACCTACTGGTTTTTTCCTAAAATCGGGTGTTTGGCACCACTGTGCGTCGTACCCGAGTAATTATGATGTAGTCAAGTAAAAATAAGCTCCAAGAGGAGAGGGTATACAGAGAATACAGGCATTCCAATCCAAAGTCCTACGCAAAATAGTTAATGCCCCTTTTTTCGTTTCCAATAAAACCCTTCATCATGACCTCAACATCCCTTTCATCCATGAACTAGCTAAATCCCGATTCCTAACCTTTCACTCCAAACTATCTCCTCTCAATCCCACCCCCAAAACCCTCCTAGGAGGCTAAAGAGATCTTGGCCTCGTGATCAACTTCGCACTTAAAGGACAAATAAAAGCGTTTAACTAGGAAGTGTCAATTATGATTGGCTCCTTCCAAATTTCTATTTAAATTATAATTTATCATTCCATTTATTGTTTTTTTTTCTTATTATTACTTTATATTATTTTCCCCCTTTTATTTATTTATTTATCTTTTTTTTTCTTTTAATAACACAGGTCTACAACCAAACATTTGATTTGATGATTTTGGCTAATCTCTGTGTTTCTCGGTGTGCTGAGGCCGAGAATGAAGTCCGTTTTTCTCTATCACGTACAGATTTTTTTCAAATCCATAGAACATAATACACCTGCTATACACATAAATTTGGTAAGAAGTAGGTTTTTTTTTTTTTTCCCCCAAACGATTTCTCTTTTTATAAATAGACATCTTTCACTAGGTGGTGTAGGCAATGACTCCCTCAGTAGATGTTGTAGGCCTGAGGGTGTCTAGGCACGACCTGTTCAGACAGGAACGTACTTGTTTGGTCTCAGATGTCACCGTCTGAAGCTAAACGAGATTGAACCTGTTGTATGAGGAACTTGGAGCTAAATTTCTGTCCATTCTCTCAGTTCAGTAGTATCAACTGAAGTGAACACATTCACTGAGGCCTCTTAGTTGTGTCAAAGTGATTAAGAACGTATTTTAAGGTTTGAAAGTGCATTTAGACAAAATGTCTCATCGTCGTTGTGTTACCAGTCCAGACTACTTCTGTTTTATCTGTGGTGAGTACACAGTTAAGAAATACCAACGAAATATAACAGGTTTTGTCAAAAATGTATATTATGCATATTTTGGCTTGAGAATAGGAGATCAAGATAAAGTGTGGGCTCCTCACAAAGTATGCCATAGCTGCGTAGAAAAACCTCGCTTATGGTACAAAGGAGAGTTAAAATCTTTCGGATTTGCTATCCCAATGATGTGGAGGGAGCAAAAAAACCACGTTAATGACTGTTACTTTTGTAATTGTCATGTTCAAGGCTATAATTCCAAAAATCATAAGCTCATTAACTACCCTAATGTGGAATCTGGTAGTCGTCCGGTACCACACGGTCCTGGATTGACAGTTCCTCAGCCCCCTCGTGACTTGGGCAGTATAGATAGGGAAGCTAATAGAGAAGACTGTATGTCGGAGAGCGATGAAGTACACAGTGAGTTCAAAGCAAGCAGTTCAGAAGATGAACCTCAGCTTATTTCTCAACAGGAGTTGAACGACTTAGTGAGAGATCTTGGACTTCCAAAAGATGCAGCTCAGTTACTTGGCTCCCGTCTTAAAAACAAAAATTTATTACAGCCAGGCACTTCTTTTTCATGGTATCGACACCGTGAAGCAGTTTTTATTCCTTACTTTGCTCTGGATGAGAATCTTATTTATTGCAAAGACATTCTTGGTCTGATGGGTCAATTTGGTATACAATATGACCCGATTCATTGGCGTCTATTCATAGACTCATCAAAGCGAAGTCTAAAGGCTGTTTTGTTGCACAATGGCAATACTTATGCTTCAGTTCCAGCTGGCCATTCGGTACATTTAAAAGAAACATACGAAAATTTGTTATTAGTTCTCGAACGAACTCATTATAATGAGCATAACTGGTTGATATGTGGAGACTTGAAAGTACTTACTATGCTCTTAGGTCAGCAATCAGGGTACACCAAGTTCCCATGTTTTTTATGTTTATGGGATAGCCGAGACAAAAATTCCCATTGGAACAACAAAGACTGGCCATCACGAGGAGCTCTGTTGCCAGGCCAAAAAAATGTAATTAGGAGAAGTTTGGTTCCTTCTGACAAAATCCTGCTACCTCCTCTACACATAAAGCTAGGGCTGATAAAACAATTCGTAAAGTCTCTCAATAAAGAAGGTGAATGTTTTAAGTACTTATGCTCCAAGTTCCCACGATTAAGTGATGCAAAGCTAAAAGAGGGGATCTTTGTAGGCCCAGATATTCGGAAACTTTTCACAGATCCACATTTCACTCAGACCATGAATGAGAAGGAGAAGGAAGCTTGGAATTCTTTTAAAGATGTTGTTGAGAAGTTCCTTGGTAACGTGAAGGATACCAACTACAGAAGTATCGTGGAAGGCATTTCAATTACAAGGTTGCAACATGAGTTTGAAGGTTCACTTCTTACATTCTCATGTGGACTATTTTCCGGAAAACTTAGGGGAAGTAAGTGAAGAACAAGGGGAAAGGTTCCATCAGGACATCCAGGAAATGGAACGTAGGTATCAGGGCAAATGGAACGTAAACATGATGGCTGACTATTGTTGGATGCTGCAGCGTGAATCATCTGAAGAGTCCTACAGCCGGAAATGAACACGGAGAAATTTTCAAGAGAAAAAAATACGTTTTCATAAAAATAATAACTAAATATGCCACTGTTAATTCTGAAGCTGTTATTTCTACACATTTATGTATTTTGTACAGTAAACAACATTGAAATAACTAAAAGATCATGGAAATAAATGAAAACTCTTATTCGCCAATTCTGATTTCTTTTAATGGTAGTACCTCTGCCCTTACTTGAGATTGAACAATTTCCTTACGTGATAGAGCGGGACTGACCTCTTGTTCGGCTTCAGCACGCCAAGGAGCATAGAGATTGACCAAAATCATCAAATCAAATTTCAGAAAGATTATTTTTGTAGACCTGTGTAATTTAAGTATGTACTATTTTTTTTTTTCTGTAATCTCATTATGTGAAATCATAAAAATGTCTTTATTTATCACAATTAACCAATGTACTATATTATTTGTGCAGATGTTAATAAAAGCTTTATTATAAAAAAAAAAGAGGAAAGGGGGAGGGTTAGCGTGGAGTAAAATGAAGTAAATGATTGATAACTTAGTCAGCTGTTAATTAAATAAATTAATGTAGCATGGGCATAGCTATTAATGTAGCATGGGCATAGCTATTAATGTAGCATGGGCATAGCTATTAATGTAGCTTTTTTTTACACACTATACACTAATTTAGACATGTTATTCAGTATTTGAGCAATAATGTGCTATGTTATGCAGCTCCTGCGTGTCGGAATATTTGCTCCCACTACCGGACTTGTGGGCCAGCTTACGCCCATACATCCACCTACACACTAGCCGGCATTTCCCAACCAACGAACCAGTTACAAAGGATGGACAAGCCTTAAATATTAAAACTTCTACCGTTCCATGTCCAGTACTCAATCATGTTATGTATTTATCCAACTCCGAGGGATAACTTTATTTGTGGAGATATATGGAAGGGAGGGTCCGTCCAAAGCCCTGGGGATATTTCACACACAGGCCTATCCTTCGCCGGTGTTTCGTGGGTCCTTGTTAGCTTAAAGATTTCCTTCAGGGACCAGTTTATGTCAAAACATTTCTGTAAAACGCAATGTTCTAGAACCCTTTCATGGCTAGACCTTTTCCTTGAGATGTTGTCCCTATCAAACTATCGATTATTGAAAATCTCGTTTTTCAGATTCGAGACTTTGCTCTTGCATTGTGGGAGATACGGCTTTTCGAAAATTTTCACAATTCTAAGCCTCTTTAGAATAGCCTTTAACGCCTTAAATAAAGTATCGAATAAGACCATTTTTCAATATATTACTTCATCATGTTCGTTTTATAGTTTTCTCCGATTTGCATATTCGATAGTTTGACATGGTAGGGACGATATGTTACCCCTTTTGCATGCCTAGATGTTTGAGTTGTCTACCACTTTTACATCAAACATACTGGTGTTTCCGGTAACTAAAAAGTCCGCTACTAAAAAACGCGATGATCCGGAAGTGACGTCATTGTTCGCTTCCTTTTTCATTCCGGCTCATTGCTCGCCTACGTACTGTTCACTTCAAGTTCATTTCCCGCTCACGCCCTGCTCACAACTTATTATCTTTGTGCTGAAAAAATAAGATACAAGATTTCCAGAGCTGTAAATAGTTCTCTAGTGAGTGCTAAAGTTGTCAGTAGTTGGACAGCTGGACGAGCGGTGACCCGGTATTGATGAAGGAAGCAAGTTCCAGGTTATTGCTGTCACTCGCTAATCTCGAGCATATATATATATATATATATATATATATATATATATATATATATATATATATATATATATATATATATTATACAAATGTATATATTTATACAAACAATGTATATATATATATATATATATATATATATATATACAACTTTGAACCACCATCATTTTCGGTCTCTAGGGGTTCTGAAACGCAAAATTTTCTAGTCGGCACTTCTGGATTGCGTCATGAGATCAACCTTATAAGCGGGGTTCCTCCCTATGGGGGAGGGAGGAACCGCGCTAAAACGCATGAAACAGGGAGAAGTAGAAATCTCCGTTTTTGAGTTCATAAGCTTGTAAGCACTCGTTTTATAGGCTTCTTGGGCTAGGAAAACGAATGAAACCATTTTCAAGTAGATAGCTTTAACCGTTTTCGAGAAAATTGGAAAAATAGTTTTTGAATACCGTTTTTGGTTTGGGTACTTAGAATCATGGGATTCAGTTAAAACATTTTCTGCATGTTCTACTTTCATTAAAACTAATATGTTGAAATTTGTGTTACGTTTGGAGTTAAAGAAAGGGTTAGAATAAAATATTTTATTAGCAGACATAAAAAGTTTTGGTAACTTTGTATACCCTCCTTAATATCTCGAAAAAGGTTGAGAATCTTGGTAATCGGAAGAATACCATTAGAAAGCTTACTAAATGCTCTACAAAAAAGGTTCTGATGAATGTTTTGATTAGACGATGTCAATCGGAGAAATAAGTTCTTAAAACTTTAAAGTAATTGATTTCGCTTATTCGAACTGTTCTTTTTGTCTGTTTTTATTCCTTGTTATTTTTTAACTGCTTATAGTTGGATAATGTATTTGATAATAAATCAGGTTATGAAAAATAAGAAAAACAATTTTATCTTAGAGATATGGATTTCCAAGATATAGCTTTTCAACTGCCTAGCGGGGTCCTTCCTAGGGCGGGTTGGCCTATCCAGGTAAGATCGTAAATAAGACCTTTCTTGAAAGTAAAGATGGAACTGTCAACTTTGGTCCTCCTCTGCTTCCCGGCACTATTAATGCTGACGAAGGCTTCCAATGAGTAGCTGAAACGTCCTAAATATAGATTTTTTTAACAAAAATCGTATTGAGGTTTCTTTAGCCGAATCCCAACCATTCCATCTTTACTTACCACCTCGACGGCTAACTATCTAATCTTCATGCTTTCTAGAAATGTGGACCCAAAATAATAACTGCTTCTATTTTAATCATTTTAAATGAGTTTAGAGATAAGAACGGAACCGTGCTAAGATGATGCAGTTCCTGCGAGTCGGACTTTTTAGACCTCATAATGAAGTTGTCTAGTAAAAATAGCCGAAATAAAATATTTAAGTTGTGAATTTTTGAGCAAGGTTGAATTTGATCTCTATATTTTATTCTGCTTTTAATTTAGCTATTATTAAAAAGATTAGAATGTCACAATACTTTTAATATTTAGTACAAAGTCATTCAAACATTTCCTGAAATGTTTCTAAAAGGAAAATATTTATATAGAATCTCACCCTTTAATCCCAATTATTTCACTCATAGCCCCGCTAGAGAAGTTAATTGCTTCAATATTAGGGTTAATAACTAATTTACGGAGACCATTCCGCTCATCAACATAAGCAGAAATTATTTCACTTTTTATCGTTACTCCCGAGCAGCTTTTATCAATGTACATATTTCACGGTAATGCATAATTACATACCTTCATTATTTCCAGGTATTTCAATCAGCTGATTCTACATGTTAATTGAAATATTATGAACTTGATAATTAAAATTTGTCGTTGTGTATTCATGAACTAATCCCTTCAACAATATATTTTCCTTTCTAAATTTCAAAATTCGTAATTAGTCAATACGAATCTGTAGTTACACTCCATTCGTGGTAGAGTAGATTACTCTTCCGATTTTTTTTTTTGAGGAATGGGGGCTCGAGCCCCACCCCCAGCAGCATGTGTGTGTATATATATATATATATATATATATATATATATATATATATATATACACACACACACACACACATTAAAGCAATGTACATTTTGCCTATCGAGCTTCGTTTCAAAGAAGTACATGCAAATTATGAGACGAACGGAGTAGATTTAATTTAGAAAAATCTGTAGATGTTTCTGACTTTTTTTTTTAAGGCTTACTGGGGATAGGGGATGAGATTAGCTCAGTGGTAGAGCACTGAACTAATATGCTGAAGGAGCTGAGTTCAAATACCGAACAAGCAGTAATGATTTTTATCTTCATGTTTCTTCGTCCGTGGGTTCTAGGCCAACCCAGACTTTAATTAATTTATTAATGGGTACCTGCAAAGGGGAAAATCAGACGGCCAGGGCGTAGTATTGACCAAACTATCTTTCTAGTGTGCCGTAGGGTCTTGAATAAGAAACCTCAATAGTATCTGCCCCTCTGGGCACTCGTGGCCTGTTACAAGACTGATTCCCCCCCCCCCCCCCCACAAGGATAATCCCCATATCTTCAGAAAGGACTCCTTTCCCATTAGCATAATGAAGGATTCTTAAACCATGGTCTATGTAATAAAGCATTTATAGATGACGAGTGTTCTACTTTTTAGCGCGGTTCCTCCCTCCCCCATAGGGAGGAACCCCGCTTATAAGGTTGATACAATGAAACAATCCGGAAGTGCCGACAAGAAAATTTCGCGTTTCAGAACCCCTAGAGACCGAAAATAACGGTGGTTAAAATTTGTATATATATATATATATATATATATATATATATATATATATATATATATATGTATATATTTATTTATTTATATATATATATATATATATATATATATATATATATATATATATATTTGTCTGTTCGCTCTGTAGCTCCGAGACGAATGGTACGATTTTGATGAAATTTGGTACAAAAATCTTTCGTCCAATTTGAAAGGTCAAGTTCGTTAACCAGCAGAATCCGCCCACTGGAAGATGGCGTTTGGGGCGAAATTCGCGCAAAAAAAATCGTAACGCTTACGTTTTTGAGTTCATATGCTTGTAAGTACTCTTTTTATATGCTTCCTGTGCTAGGAAAACGAATGAAACCATTTTCAATGCGATAGCTTTAACCGTTTTCGAGAAAATTGGAAAAATAGTTTTTGAATACCGTTTTTGGTTTGGGCACTTAGAATCATGGGATTCAGTTGAAACATTTTCTGCATGTTCTTCTTTCATTAAAACTAATATGTTGAAAGTTTTGTTACGTTTGGAGTTAAGGAAGGGTTAGAATAAAATATTTATATATAACAGACATAATACGTTTTGGTAACTTTGTATACTTTCATTAATATCTCGAACACGGTTGGGAAATCGTGGTAAGTAGATAGAAACTATTTGAAAGCTTACTAAATTTTCTAAAAAAAAGATTCTAAAACTATTTTTGATTAGGTTATGTCAATCGGAGAAATAAGTGCTTAAATCATCAAATACGTCGGGGTTTTTTTTTTCTTTTGAACGGGTTTTTGTCGTTATTTTTGTAATTTTTGTCTCTTTCCCTTGGTTTTTTATTGCTTTTTATTTTTGTAATTTCTTATGTTGGGAAAATGTATTTGTGTGTAAAACAGGATAGGAAAAATGAGACCAATTTTCTGTTGCTAGAAATAATGAAAATTTTGGGAACTTCGTATACTTCCATTAATATCTTGAAAACGGTTGAAAATCTTGTGAAGCGAAAGGTTACCATTCGAAAGCTTACCAAATGGTCTACAAAAAAGGTTCTGAGGAAAGTTTTGAATAAGCGATGTCAATCGGAGAAATAAGTGCTTAAACTTTGAAGTAATTGATTTCGTTTATTTCATACGGTTCTTTTGGTCTGTTTTTATTCCTATTTTTTCATTTTTTATAGTTGGATAATGTATTTGACAATAAAACAGATTAATTAAAATAAGAAAAACAATTCATTGTTAGAAATATCAGGCTGTACCGTATGAAATGTCAGTTTTGGATTTGCCGATTTCCTTCAAATGTCTTGAAACTGTCGAGGCTCCTAATCCGAGTTCTTTGGCATATTCCCTATTGTTTGCAATTGCTTATAGTAGTCAAATGTATTTGCCAATAACACAGGATACTTATAATTAGAATATTTTATTTTTGCGGAATCTTGGGATTCTCAGATCCCGTATGAATATCTATTAGGCCCCCTTCGTATATTTTCATTAATATCTCGAAAAGGGTTAGGAAATCGTGGAAAAATGTTTTGAAGAAATGTTTGATGGGGTCGTCACATTAGGAGAAATAAGTGCTTAAAACTTAGTTAGTTAGTTTCGTTTATTTAAACGGATCTATTTGTGTGTTTCCCGCAGTTTTTTTTCACTGCTCGTTATTTTTGTAATTTCTTATAGAAGTCAAATGTATTTGTCAGTAAACAGGATACGTATAATTAGAAGCAATATTTTGTTTGTTAGAATTCGAAGATGCCGTATGAATATCTAGAATACAGTACTGGTCTTGATTTCGTTCTTTAGAATTGTTCTTGGTATTCCCTATTTTCATCTGTTACCCATAGTTTTTTATTGCTGGTAGTTTTTCTTATTAATTATAGAATATAAATCTATTTGATTATAAAAGAGGATACGTAAAATTAGTAAGAATATTTCGGAGATTTCTGAGCGAAATGCCTTGTAAGATTTTCTACCACCACGAACGGCATTTTTCCTCTATTTTTATCCACTAGATAGGCTTTATTTGGCATATTATTCTATATATGTTTTATTAAGCAGGGGATTCTGATGAAATGTCGTGTTTTTGCCGTGGATTTTAATTACGATGTATCTAAAATTGGGTAACGTTAGCGAGTATACATAGTTAAGAACCGACGACGGAGGTAGACTTCTCGCTATGATTTAGTCTACATATGTATATTAAGTCCTAAATCCAAAAAATAAACTTCACAACGTTTAGATACTATGAGCGAATACTGTGCCCATAGAAACAGAAGGTCGGCAGGAAATTTACCTGCTACGAGTTAATCCTCAAGAGTTGTAAATATACCCCAGGTTTCTGCCGACACAAATACTAAGCCCAGACAGGTACGGAGAGCCTGGAAGTAACCTTAGGAATTCATTCACCAAAATTTCTTAAACTATACTAGATTCTGGAAATAACACAGTTCCATACATAGGTTATATACTAAATATTCATAAAGATTACTTAGTTGTAACCCGATTCATCAATTAGCAATCAATAGTTTTCAACGCAGGTTATATACTAAATATTGATAAAAAGTATTTAATTAGAAAAAAACAAGCTTTCTCAAGACTTTTTTTTGGTCCATTTGTATCTACTCCTTAGACTTAATTAGGTATATTATTCTATATCTTGACTTGTTATTCGTCAAGACTTGTTATTTGCCCTTCCGTATCTACTAGATAGGCTTTATTCGGCATATTATTCTATATAGGCTATATTAGGCATGGTATTCTACTCAATCTTTCTTGTACTTCTTCTTGATCCTTCTGTATCCACTAGAAAGGCTTTATTAGGCATGTTTTGTATTGATTTATAGAGCTTTGCTTTAGAATTAGAGCCGGATTGTGTAATTTCCGCTTCTGTGTATAAGTTAACTACTGTCGGTGTCCCTGACACCTTAACATCACTTTTATTCGAGATGTTCGAGAGGATTTCGACAATTTTCACGATATATAAAAAAAAAAAGTTTATTTCTTTTCTAAGCTTTTCAAATGACACTAGGGATATGAACGGAACCGCGCTAAGATGATGCAGTTCCTGCGAGTCGGATTTTTTTTTTTTTAACGGCGCATGTACAAATCTGGGCCATTAGCGCCGACATCCAGGATGAATCTAAGAATTTCCTCAACGAGCCGTGTGAAACTGCGCCATCTTGGCTTGTTTATGCTAATTACATTTACTTATGTTAAGCATTATAATGACACAAAATTATAATAAACAATTACGAAATCACGAAAAAGGATGTATTTAGTGAGTATTCTATTGATTAAGCTACACTATTATTCAAAGAGGCCTCTCTAGTTTTTATTGCTCGAAACAAAAATCTGTAGATGTTAATTTACGTGATTTTTGTAGTTGAAAAATTAAAAGAAATCTAGCTCTCTATGATTTTTCCTAACATTAAGTTTAGAATATAGAAAATATATATTTTCTCCCAAATTGCAAAGTGTGCATTTGGGTTTATATTTTAAGACTAGTTTTAAATGTGAAGCACATACTGTATTTTCTAGAAGTTTTAATTTGAGCTATATTTTCTATTATTAGGAATGGCAGATTTATACTCTGTTATTAGATGGTTATCTTAATATGATAACGTACTGCCACACAGCTAATAGCAAGAGATCAAAGATAGATAGCAGCTCTAGTGACAAGATGCCAGAACTACTAACAACTTTAGTACTCACTAGAGAACTACTAACAACTTTAGTACTCACTAGAGAACTTCAGGGACAGGATTACGGACCAAGCAGGATGATCGACGTGTGAAATGGATTGGGAAATTCTGCGAGTTGGTAAAGGACATGCTCTCTAAAGATCTTATCTTTCATCAAATGGAGAATAATTCACTCGATGAGATCATGATATAGCTAGAAATAGTAGCAACACGGAAAATAGTTCAGAACTAAAAGGCTGACGACTTCCTTGGAGAATATTAGAGAGATGAATTCCTTTAACATTACAATTTCAATTCAAATAAATTTTATAAGGTACTAGCTGTTACCCGGCGTGCTACGTTACTGCATCTATAAAAGCAAAAATAAATTAGAAAACAAATAAGTAATATTAAAATCTGTAACAATTTGAGTTCATTGTTTCGAACTCGTGATCTCCGAACTGTGAGTCATAGACGATTTTGACCTAGCCTGTGACTCTACCCGTGTCAAGACCTAACTGTGTGCCATGTTTGGTCAAAATCGGTCGAACGGTGTGGATTTCTATAAGGAACAAACATACTGACAGGCAGTTGGTGGACGTTTTTGACCCAGCCTATGACACTCCCCGAATCACGACCTACCTGTGTGCCAGGTTTGGTAAAAATCGGAAGAAGGGTGTGGATTTGTATAAGGTACAAACATACAGACAGACAGCTCGTAGAAAGTTTTGACTTAGCCCACGAGACTTCCTATTTCAAGACCTACCATTATTCCAAGTTTGGTCAAAATCGGTCAAACGGTGTGGATTTGTATAAGGAGCAAACAAATAACCAAATAAACAGACACGTGATTTTTATATATATAGATTATATTTAAAGACCAATATTTGAGTATATCAAATAAAAATTTGAGCTTTTTTAAGCTTTCGAATAGTTATTTCTCTTTACGACGATTTCCCTACCGTTTTATAGATATGATTGAAACATACGAAAATCCTAAAATTCGTAAAACAGTGATCCGGTTGGTGGATTGTGCTGGTCAACGAATTTGTTATTTTAAATTACAAAAAGTATGTTTGAGTCTGTAAGACAGGAAAATAAAAGTAATAATGTAAAGGACCGATTCGCTTGATCAGGATTTAAAGGAATAGATAATTGTGAAATATTTTATACAAACGGAAATTCATTTCAAATAAATGCCATAAAACATCGCTTAGATGAGAGAAAAGTTTGAGTGGGAGAGAGACAGCTGGATATAGTTATGAAATATTATCATTTGGGGAGATTAGAGAATATTTTGGAGCTGACCTACCCCTCATCGCCATCTCGGCCAAGACATCAGGAACGGGCGTGGACTCTTACTCGTCGGAGGTAAGCCAGCACATTTTTTAACCCACTCCTGCTTTAGCACGTGGCTGGGCGAGAAACTCTTGTCAGGTCGTAAATCTTTCGGGAATCTTACGAATCATCCACGTGCGGTTCCAACAACCCAGACCCACGTATGCAGATTCGTGGTTCTGACATCTCTAGAGATGGACAGCCAACCATTTATCTCATCTTTATACACTTACGAAGTAAAAAGGGAAACGGGGCCTTACAAAAAATAATATAACGAAGTAAAAAAAAAAAAATAACGTATTTTTTTTATTGTTATTAGAAGTAGATATTCCCTATCTGAGAATTTACACGAATACATCGGAAATTGTTTCCTATGAAATTCGCGAAAAATCGTCTCCGAAAGAATGCAGCTATTGTTTTAGAAGCCAGAAATATTTTACATAACTCCAAACCCACCTCAATTCTATCTCCAGTTCTAAGTATTAGGGAGCTTGTTTGGATGTTCAAATGGGTGTGCTCATGTTGCTGTGCTTGAACATCCGGCATGAAGAATTATAAATTTTCTGAGAAAATAAATAAACTAAAAATGATCCTAATGATAAGGTATACTAAATGAGTCTGATAATCCTTCCTAAAGCCATTTCCTCCTAGATATTGGCGAAATATCGACTGTTGAGATACGTTGCTAGATACTGGGGTTATGTAAAGCTATATACTGGCGTGATATATACCTAGACATTGACGTTATCCATGATATTACCTCAGGCTAGTAGATAGTGGCTTTGTCTGTAGCTGGATATTGGTTTTATCTCAAGCTTGATTCTGGCGTGAAATGTCGCTAGATACTGGTGTGATAACTCGCTAGATAGTGGCTTTGTCTGTAGCTGGATATTGGTTTTATCTCAAGCTTGATTCTGGCGTGAAATGTCGCTAGATACTGGTGTGATAACTCACTAGATAGTGGCTTTGTCTGTAGCTGGATATTGGTTTTATCTCAAGCTTGATTCTGGCGTGAAATGTCGCTAGATACTGGTGGGGTAACTTGCTAAATTGTGGCTTTGACTGTAGCTGGATATTGGTTTTATCTCAAGCTTGATTCTGGCGTCAAATATCACAAGATACTGATGAGATAACTCGCTAGATAGTCGCTTTGTCTGTAACTAGACACTGGCGTTATATCTCGCCAGATACTGGCTTGTATCTGACTACTGTGTATTACAATGAGATACTTGGCGTCTAGCAGACGTAGTTCACTTATCCTGAACCAAGCTATCTGCATCAAATTAATCCCAGAATCCAGAAGCATGTTAAAACGAAATATAAATGAGATTATTTATTCCGTAGAAGGTAGAAAAATAATGTCTCTCCACTGTTTTTCAAAGTATTTATTAGCAAAAGCTTTTCGAGAACATGGTTCTCATCGTCAGTGCATCTATTACTCCACCGGTAGTCCTGCTAACAGCCTCTCCGAACAGGTGTGAGGTAACATTACCTCACACCTGTTCGGAGAGGCTGTTAGCAGTACTACCGGTGGAGTAATAGATACACTGACGATGAGAACCATGTTCTCGAAAAGCTTTTGCTAATAAATACTTTGAAAAACAGTGGAGAGACATTATTTTTCTACCTTCTACGAAATCGAGAACTCCACAAATAACGCTGCATACATCACAGATTATTTATTGTTATCTCTTGCGCCTACAAAAGAAACATTGAAGAGTACTGTAGAATAAGCAAAAAAATTACTGCTGTTTGTTTCTGAAAACACAGGCAAGCTATAATACAGGATAGCTGTATTTACAAAAACTCGGTATGTAAGTTCATTACGCATGTTAAGCACGGCATTCACGTTCCGATTTCCAGTCCGACTTGCGGTCCAACCTCTTAAGTTGGAACCAATATCGGAACGTTAAGCAGGCCATTCACGTTCCGATTTCCAGTCTGACTTGCGGTCCAACCTCTTAAGTTGGAACCAATATCGGAACGTTAAGCAGGCCATTCACGTCCCGATTTGTAGACGGACTTACTGTCTAGCCTCCGAAGATCCAATATCGGGCCGTGAATGGGCTTGTTGGAAGTCTAAGTGGACGAGTCGGGACATCTAGAGGGACGGCACGAAGGTTTGACTTCCGACTAGCGACGAAGTTGGAGCGTGAGTGGCGCGGTCGGATCAAAGTCGTTTAATATACATCTGTCTATTCTTGTCCTTCGAGCAACTTCGGTATCCCGTCTTACGTCATCTTCTTTGTAAATGAATGGACCAACTTTTTCCAGCATAACCGGAAAAAAAGTCCGTTTCGCAGGAACTGCGTCATCTTAGCGCGGTTCCGTTCTTATCTCTAGTGTTTATGAAGGCATAGAATAGAAACAGTTATTACTTTGTTTAGATCAATAGCGAAACAGCTATCCAAATGAAATCTCAAACAAACCAGTCTTCAAAGGTCTTGATTTACAATCTTACCTGCATGGGTCAGCTATACCATAAGTCGGGCAGAAAGGCCTCCGCTCAGAGGCATTTGGAAAGCCTTGGGATCCCTCTCATTGAACGCTACATTTCTAACAATAAATTGATCTTCTTATTTTACTTAATCTGTTTTATTGTCAAATACATTATCTGACTATAAGCAATTTAAAAATAACAAGGAATAAAACAGACAAAAAGAACAGTTCGAATAAGCGAAATCAATTACTTTAAAGTTTTAAGCACTTATTTCTCCGATTGACATCGCCTAATCAAAACTTTCATCAGAACTATTTTTGTAGAGCATTTAGTGAGCTTTCTAATGGTCATCTTCCGTTTCCCAAGATTCTCAACCTTTTTCGAGATATTAAGGAAAGTAGGGGTCTCCCGTGGTCTAATGGCTAGCGCCTTGGATTCATAAGCGGGAGATGGTGGGTTCGATTCCCAACCTCCGGCAGGAATTTTATCATCCCACGGCTCGCTGGTGAAATTCCTCGCTACACCCTGGATGTCGGCGCTAATGACCTAGATGTAGATGTGCCGTAAAAAAAAAAAAAAAAAAAAAAAAAAAAAAAAAATTAAGGAAAGTATACAAAGTTACCAAAACTTTTTATGTCTGTTAATAAAATATTTTATTCTAACCCTTCCTAAACTCCAAACGTAACAAAAATTTCAACATATTAGTTTTAATGAATGTAGAACTAGCAGAAAATGTTTCAACTCAATCCCATGATTCTAAGTACCAAAATCAAAGAGAAAAAGAACAGTTCGAATAAGCGAAATCAATTACTTTAAAGGTTTATGCACTTATTTCTCCGATTGACATCGCCTAATCAAAACTTTCTTTAGAACCATTTTTGTAGAGCATTTAGTGACCTTTCTAATGATCATCTTTCGTTTCCCAAGATTCTCAACCTTTTTCGAGATATTAAGGAAAGTATACAAAGTTACCAAAACTTTTCATGTCTGTTCATAAAATATTTTATTCTAACCCTTCCTTAACTCCAAACGTAACATAACTTTAAACATATTAGTTTTAATGAAATTAGAACATGCAGATAATGTTTCAACTGAATCCCGTGATTCTAAGTACCCAAACCAAAAACGGAATTCAAAAACTGTTTTTCCAATTTTCTCGAAAACGGTTAAAGCTATCGCCTTGAAAATGGTTTCATTCGTTTTCCTAGCCCAAGAAGCCTATAAAACGAGTACTTACAAGCTTATGAACTCAAAAACGTAAGCGTTACGATTTTTTCTGCGCGAATTTCGCCCCAAACGCCATCTTCCAGTGGGCGGATTTTGCTGGTTAACGAACTTGACCTTTCGAATTGGACGACGGATTTTTGTACCAAATTTCATCAAAATCGGACCATCAGGGAAGCCAGAAATGAGCGAACAGACAAATATATATATATATATATATAATATATATATATATATATATATATATATATATATATTTATATATATATATATATATATTTATATATATATATATATATATATATATATATAAATAAATATATACATATATATATATATATATACAAATTTGAACCACCGTCATTTTCGGTCTCTATGGGTTCTGAAACGCGAAATTTTCTAGTCGGCACTTCCGGATTGTTTCATTGTATCAACCCTATGAGCGGGGTTCCTCCCTATGGGGGAGGGAGGAACCGCGCTAAAACGGATATGTCCATTCTGAGATAGTTTTTATAATCATACTCATCAATAATAATAAGCAGTATCCTGCTACAATTGTTCAACCTATTAACAAATAATTAATTCATCCACCACTTTGTTTTTACAAATGATGGGGCTAAAACATACAATGCTGCGGATAATAGCTTTAAGTTTTCTGTATTTCCTTTGCAGGTATATATCTGTTTTGTAATGCGATTAAGGAGCCGACATTAAGAAGTGTTTTCGTATTCAATAAAGCCCATTATAATGCTTAGAGTTGCCAAACTCATGAAAAGAACTTGAATAGTAAGCTGAAAGGAGCTGTAAAGGAAGGAAGCAAGCGAGGACTTAACTCTTCTAGAGTTTGCCTTAATTAGACTTGATTTAGGTACTTCACCTCTAATTCCCCGCACTCAAGTCCCTTTACCTCCCTAAGCCCGCATGCTCCTGAGGGATCGCTCTGTCTTCATTTACTGTCTGTGCTCAGGGGCAACACTCTCAATCTTGCACTTTAATATGACTATTAACCTACAAAGTGCACTCCAAAATCTCGAGTAATTCATAATTTACTGGAGTAATATATCTTGAAGAATTATGTAAAAAGGTATTTCTTGTTAAAAACAACGATTAAGCCTAATAACGATATTGTAATCAATGATCCCCAAAAATATAAGTAATTATAGAATTTTAAGTTGCTTAAACCGGTGCTTCAAGCTAACACATTATAGAATACCATGTGTATTTATTAGGCATTTTTAGTTCAGAAATACTAGTTGAAAAGAACTTTTGATTCTAGTGCACCATCCACTCCCCACCCAACCAATATTCGACCCACTTCAGGACCTCAACGGACTAGGGAACTATGTGGGATCGGGAGACTCAGTTGAACTACGAGGGGTGATCAAAAAGTTCCAGGACTGTTTAGATTGCGCGGCAATGGAGTGTCATAGAGCAGTGCGGTTGGCAGCATTGTTTATCGTGACTCTTCCTGAACTCAGCTGTTTATTCAGATTGTTGATAACCTTCTTCATTGTAAAGTTACTGCTGTGTTCGTAAAAAAAGTTTTTTGTGTTCGGCGATTTCTTGAAATGAATGAAAAGGAAGAGCAACGCGTTTGCGTAAAGTTTTGTGTGAAGTTGGGTAAAACGTTTACTGAAACTTTTCAAATGTTGCAAGTGGCTTTCGGTGATGAATGTCTGAGTCGGTCAAGGTGTCATGAGTGGTACAAAAGGTTCAAGGAAGGCCGGACATCGTGTGAAGATGATTCTCGTTCAGGGCGCCCATCAACTTCGACTGATGACGATCATGTTGCAAGATTGAACAGTCTCGTGCGTTCTAATCGTCGACTAACCATTCGTGAGATGGCTGAAGAATTGAACATTTCATTTGGTTCGTGTCAAGAAATTTTAACAGAAAATTTGCGGAGCGGTGAGTGGTTCCTGCATCATGACAATGCGCCTGTTCATTCCGCACTGCTCATTCGCGACTACTGCACCAAAAATGGAATGACGATCATTCCCCAGCCTCCATATTCACCTGACCTTGCCCCTGCAGACTTTTTCTTGTTTCCAAAACTCGAAGGGAAAGAGATTTGAGTCCGTAGATGACATTCAAGAAAAATCTCTGGAGCAGCTAAACACCATTTCACAAGATGATTTCTGAAAGTCCTTCACGCAGTGGAAACATCGTTGGGAAAAATGTATAGCTTCCCAAGGAGAGTACTTTGAAGGGGACGACGTCCAATAGCCTGTAGATTTTTTAAATAAATTAATAAAAAATCAGTCCTGGAACTTTTTGATCACCCCTCGTAGATAGTTCATGAACTAGACCTCACCCCAGGACCTTAACGAACTAGGGAACGTGAGCTCGAAACACACAGTAGGTCGAGTTAGTTCCTGAACTACACCCCACTTCACAACCTTAACGAGCTAGGGAACTAGTGGATCGGAAGATACAGTTGAACGAGTTAGTTCAGGAACTATACCCTACTACAGGACCTAACGAACTAGGCAACTATGTGAGATCTGAAGACACAATTGAACTAGTTAGTTCCTGATCTACACCTCCCTCTAGGACCTTGACGAACTAGGGAACGAGTTAGTTCCTGATCTATACCTCACTCCAGGAGCTTAAGGAACTAGAGAATTACGTAAGATTGAAAGACACCGTTGAACGAGTTAGCTCCTGAACTACGCCCCCCACTCTAGGACCTTAAGGAACTAGGGAACTATGTAAGATTCAAAGACACAGTTGGACTAGTTAGTGATCTACACCTTAATCCAGGACCTTAACGAACTAAAGAACTATGTGAGATCGGAAGACTCAGTTGAACTAGTTTGTTCCTGAACTTCACCTCACTCCAGGACCTAAAGGAACTAGGGAACTATGTGAGATTGAAGGACCCAGTTGAACTAGTTACTTTCTGAACTACACACCCTATGTAAGTTCTAAGCTCTCTTTCCTGTCGTTAGTTCACTAGTTCTCGACATTTCAATCATTCGGCTCTATATAATACCGAATAAAAAATGTATTTTAAATATGTTTTGTTTACAATATTTATGTTCGTTATGATTCAAATATAGCCAAAGAAATAGAACTTATTTTATTTAACCATTTATATTTTTAGTTACAGTTTCTTCCGGATTATACATTTGAAATAGAATGAAAAAAATAATAAACAATACGGTGCTAATGGCCATGATCTGTCGATGCAACGTAAAAAAAAACAAAAAAAAATAAAAAAAATAAAAAAAAAAAAAAAAAAACTTGTGGCCTTATAACATTTATAACTTTCGCCAATTTTAAGATCCAATTTAAAACAGACCGTTCACGATCCGATTTGTAGTAGGACTTGTGGTCCAACTTCTGATGTTGGACCACAAGTCTGATCGTTAGTAGTTTTGTCGGACTGTTGGAAGTCTAGTTGGACAAGTCGGAACGTTTAGAGGGGCGATTCGAAGGTCCGACATCCGATAGGTGACGGAGAGGTGAGTGGGGGAGTCGGATCAAGCTCAGTCAGTGCTTGGACCTTCGGGCAACTTAGGTCTGCACTCGATACAATTTTCGGCTCGTGAGCTGCGTACACAGTCGGGAATACAGACAAGGACTAAAGTTGGATCGCTAGTTGGATAACAAGTCGGAGCGTGAGTGGAGTCGAATATCCAACTAGTAGTCCTATGCTTAAGGCTGTGGAACAATGCATCGTTTTAGCACTTTCCTCCGAAGGGTTGGGTTGGGTTGGTAGTTTAAGGGCAGAAAACTGCTTGGTCATCTCCGCCCTTGTTGTGTTTAATTGTGCAAGATTAATGTTAGGATGGAGAGTGTTTTCAGTATTATGTGTTTGAGATAGAGTTGTGTTACTAAAGTTGTATTTGGGAGAATCTAAGTTTGGAAAAAAAGAGAAATTATTGTTGTTATAAAATTGCATGGATATAAGAACCAGATTCACACAAACATAAATATATTTGCACTTATATAAATATAGTATACATATATATGTATAGTGCACAGTACATATATAAATACAGTACAAATAATAAAAAATATATATAATGTAAACATATATTTTGTTTTATTTTATTATTTTTTCTATTCATTTTATTCCTTTTTTTTATTTTTTTTTTATTCTTTTTTTATTTTTTTTTTATTTATTTATTTTTTTATTTATTTTTTTTGTTATTTTATTTTGATATTTTTAAAAATATTTTCTTCTTCTTTTTCCCTTTTTTTTTCCTTCTTTTGTTTTAACTTTTTTTTTTTTGTATATATATTTTAATTTTCCTCATTTATTTATTTTGATATATACTAGTGATTACACTGTACAACTAACAACTGTCTTATATTATACTAACAAATTTCTTATATTATACTAATGCTTACTATTACTATTATACTAATACTTACTATTACTATTATTTATTATTATTGTTCATAAAAAAAAAAAAAAAAAAAAAAAAAAAAAAAAAAAAAAAAAAAAAAAAATTAAAAACATACACATACATATACACACATACCTACAAATATTTATCAATTAATTAATATTATATATTTTATAGTAAAAGATATAGCTGCGCCCTTTTTAAAAATTCTACAACAACATCGACTGCTTCACCATCATCCCGCAGAGCTTCCGCCAAGTTTCTTGGTATTCCCAGCTGTTGAAGCAGTATCGTGTAGCGAGAGCAGTCTTCGAATATGTGTTTTACAGTGATCGGCTGATTGCATCTCCCACAGGCTGGTGGGATTCCTCTAGACATCAAGTAGCCGTGAGTCAGTCTGGAGTGGCCAAGTCTGAGCCGA
Organism: Gonocerus acuteangulatus; assembly: GCA_946811695.1. Classification (NCBI taxonomy): domain Eukaryota; kingdom Metazoa; phylum Arthropoda; class Insecta; order Hemiptera; family Coreidae; genus Gonocerus; species Gonocerus acuteangulatus. The sequence continues at coordinate 86,816,957 of OX328126.1, forward strand.
GCTATAACAACCTCCTCTCTTCTCGATGTTCTGTTTGAGGAGGACCAGGGTCTCGAATCGTGCTTGACGTATTTAAGTTTTTGCTCCCCGCATTCGGCCCACGTGTTTGTCCATCCTTCTTCGATTATGCTTATGGCTGGCGCTACGAGTTCACTGCCAGATAACGGAACCCTTGTAATCTCGCTCAAACTGTGTGCAGCCCGAGCGGCTTGATCGGCTTTCTCATTGCCAGGAATCCCACGATGTCCGGGAATCCAGATTAGAAGGAAAGTAGCTATTGAGGTTGCACTCATGACGGAATTTTTGAAAAATTTCTTCAAATCTTTATCGATCCTACCTAGTAGACACCGAAAATGACCCCCGTTAAAATTTCTCTCTCTCTCTCTCTCTCTCTCTCTCTCTATATATATATATATATATATATATATATATATATAAATGTGTATGTGTGTGTGTCTGTGTGTCTGTTAATTCGATAGCGGCCAGAGTTTTTGTTTTTTCTCCACGAAACGTGGTATATAGCGTTCAATTAGCAAACGGTTGAACGAGTTCGTTAACCACCAAAATCGGTCCACCGGAAGGGAGGGTTTATCCCGAACCCAAAACACTAATTTGACCATGCCAGCCGTAATATTCGTTTTATTTCAACGAAACTTGGTATTCGTAGTGGTAATCTAGAGAGAAAAGTGAGATGTAAAAATAAACTAAACTGGTTCACTAGAAGGGGGGGGGGGGTTTACTTCGGACCCACAATACCAATTCGCCACTACCAGCCGTGATTTTTGTTATATTTCGACGAAACTCGGTATTTGTTGTGGTAATCTACAGGTACAAATGTGTTGTAAAAATAAACTAAATCGGTTAATTAGGGGGGGGGGGGTTACTCCGGACCCAAATTACTAATATACTCATACCAGTCGTAATTTCTACTTTATTGTAACGAAACGCGGTATACGTCATGGGTAACTCATGGGAAAAAAGTGTTGTAAAAATTAGCTAAATCGGTCAATCGGAAAGGGGGGCTTACTCCGAAATTTATTTCTATAGAATAGCCCGCCTGACGTAGGTTCGCAAGGCCGACGCAAGGAGCGCTATCTCCCACTAGAGGGACTGTATCCTGTTCCTGCGTCTGATCAAAAGACGAAAATATGAAGTTTTTAGTATTTATTACGTAGTGTAGTAGGTACCATGTGTAAACATAACTCTGGATTACAAAATTAAAAGAGAACTATTCATGTTTTTATTTTATTTATGTAGGATATTTTAAGCAAATCGTTCTGGAAACCAGTCTACAGAACCCAAATTCTAAGGAAAGTGCTTAGTTATGCAGCTCCAGCGTGACGGACTTTTAATAATACAGTTTTGTTTTCTCGAGCTCCTTCATTTTAATGGATACATCTTCAAACATGAAACACATTCGGTTTTGATAAATCCATCTAGGATAGTATAAAAAATTCTCGTTTTATCGTTTCTATACAGATAAATAGTTAATGTAAATAAGAGAGTCTAGTAATTAACATGCATGTATGTGATTAGCATAGCATTAGCATAGCACAGCCTCTGTTATAGATCTAAGCCTCTGTAATTGGCTAAACACACATTCTCTCTGGTTATCTCCGCATAACCTAGCCATTCATAACCTCCTCGTGTGTTTACATACTTATGTTGTATTCCAGGAGGACTTGTTGATAATTAAAAGAGTTTTTTTTTTATTATTATTATTATTAGCATAAGCTACTACATAGGGTTTTAATATTACTCGGCTGTAATAATTATTAATACTCATTTAATAAAGAAAAATAAATCACAGGATAATATTGGTATTGAAGTTAATGAAATGTTTCCATGAAAAAGTTGAGGATAATATGATCAGGGAAAGTGGCTGATGATAGCTTATCGTATAATATTCGGTAACAGCTCTATTATCATTCCCAGAATAAAAGTACTTTTTCTATTTAGCTATAGTGTAACCGTCAGTTAATTTAATGTATTTCTTATTAGAGATTTTTTGCGCGTAGTTCCTCAGTTATATCTGTGAATTTTTATCTTTCTATCTTTTCTTGCTTCCTTTTTTAGTTTATTATAAGGTATTGGTAACAATAAGTTTGGAGTGGCTGTAGTAATCAAGATGGCTGTGGCTGATCATGATGACGTAGTTCGTTTTGAATTCTCCTGTCTATATAACCTTCCTTAGTTATCGTTAGAAGTTATCGTTATTTCTTGTTTTAAAGAAAGATTTAACCCACGACAGAATGGAATTTTATTCGCCTTGAAGTACATATTTACAGTTGATTTTAAAAGTAAAACGAATTTGTTAGTAAAACAAGATACTTAAAATGACAACGAATTTTTGGTTGTTTAGAATAGAGCCTTCTCAGCAGTAGTCGAAGAGTAAGTACGTTTTCAGTACATAACTGTATTGACTTGTATAGATTAAGAATTATCCGCTTCTATGTATGTTGGCTATTGTCAGTTTTCTGTGATTTGTGATGCTAATCTATTCCATTTCTTCGGGAGTACGTAACCGCGCTAAGATGACGCAGTTCCTGCGAGTCGGACTTTTATTTATTTTGTATTAATAAATATACTTACACTAGCTGGGGTCTCCCGTGGTCTAATGGCAAGCGCCTTGGATTCATAAGCGGGAGATGGTGGGTTCGATTCCCAACCTCCGGCCGGAATTTTATCATCCCACGGCTCGCTGGTAAAATTCCTCGCTACACCCTGGATTTCGGCGCTAATGACCTAGATGTAGATGCGCCGTAAAAAAAAAAAAAAAAAAAAAAAAAAAAAAAAAAAAAAAAAAAAAAAAAAAAAAAAAAAAAACTTACACTAGCTAAATAGCCGTGCTTCGTCACTGTAGATAAGTAGTAATTATATTGCGTTCAATAATGTATCATCAAAATTAATGCTACTATATACTTCTGTGCAGTTTATTATAGCACGGTGCCCGTCATACTATAAGTTATTCAGCAATTAATAAGTAATCAAAGTATAATGTATCACATTCTGGTCCGGAACCCCCAGTGTCAACACACAGCTAACCTGTAGATAACCCGTTATCAACTAGTTTTTTTTTTTTTTTTTTTTTACGGCGCGTCTACTTCTAGGTCATTAGCGCCGACATCCGGGGTGCAGCGAGGGGAATTTTCCCAGCGAGCCTTGAGATGAGAAAATTCCTGCCGGAGGTGGGAATCGAACCCACCATCTCCCGCTTATGAATCCAGCGCGCTTGCCACTAGACTACGGGAGACCCCGTTATCTACTAGTAACAGGAGTTTAAACAGTACAGGTTTAAATTCCTTGTCTATAATAAATGGACGTTAAAGATATCATTTACAAAAAAAAAAAAAAAAAGGCGAAAGATTTAAGCGTTTTGAAGGGAGACCAGAGTTGTAAACCCTAATCTAGTGGGGGTCATGCGATAACTGTGGGCGTGCTCTCGCCTGGTCGGGTCCTGTCGGTGGTGGTGGCGCTATCTGTCACCCCAATCAAGGCATAAATCGCCCGTGTGGCTGACATGCCTTAAAACAAGAAAAAAAGAAAAAGATGTCATTTGGAAACACCCATTATATTAGCGACCATTATTAAGAAGTGGTCTGACTGGGGATGCTGATGGGTGAGGTGGCTGTGCAAGGGTTCGGGATATTATTACCTCGGATGGACAATCACCAGGGCGTAAACTCTAAATCACAGTTTATTTCTAGTAATTCAAGATCTGCCATCATAGTTGAAATGAAGATAAAATAGAAATAATATCATCAAATAGATATAGTACGTTAACAGCTGACCTGTTCTAGTCCTAGCAACGCTTGCTGCCTAGGCGTGCCTGCTCACAAACTAACTAAAAATTCAAACCCCTCTAAAAATACTTATACATTTTATTATAAAATAATCCTTTCTTAGCGAGTGTTTACATGCTAAAGGGAGTGTCCATGCAAAATTTCAAATTTTTCTGTCAAGTGGTTTGGGCTGGGCGGTGATATGTCAGTGAGTGAGTGAGTAAGTGGTATTTGACATATCGTCGATACAAAAGCAAACTAACGAATATGGAAAAATGCATCTTTCATTGTCCATCTTTAATAATTTCTGCTGGACTTATCTACGGCAAATTCTTCAATCTGACTTCACTCTATTAAAGGGAAAGTATTCCACTATCAAAAGGTCAAATCTGCCGAATATTTGACTGTCCAAAAAAAAGTTATGAATAAATACTTTTCCACTCTGAAAAGTGGTGATTTTCATATTCGTTAGCTTGCTTTTGTATCGACGATATGTATAGTTGATTGTCTAAAACAAAATGTCAAATTATTTATCCAGCTTAATTCACCTACCTAACAAATCTCTTTAATTTCTTTATAAAAATGATCTAGAAACATTTAAAAATATATATATTTGCCGGGTAAGATAATTGCTTAGCTTTAAAGAGTTCTGTAGGAATTACTAATAGGTTCGGAAGAAAAGCGAAGCCAGCTGATCTATGAACTAGGTTTGTGTGAATTATCTGGTTAGGTTTTGGAGGAAAGCTTGGCGTCGGCTCATTTTTCTGGGGGGGGGGAGATAAGATCTTAATTTAGATATTCTATTAGAGATAAGGAGGGATGACTTAGACCCCCCTCCCCCTTGGGGCTATTTAAGGGGGGGGGGGGTGCTGAGTAGCAGGATTGCCAACCTACTTCCCTCTGGTCGACCAATTTCGGGCTCCTTTCCTGCTAAGGATCAGATCTGACAAAATAAGTTAGTTACATCACTTATAGTATTAATTTTCCGAAATCTTTAGTAATTGATACACATATAACAGTTTACTGATAATTGGTAATATGGAAACAATATCAGGACCTTGGAAGAGTAAGGGTGCGTTTACACTTGATATTTCTGGCAGGAAATATATGTCACGATATATGTCGCGATATAAGTGTCGGATAGATATTCTCTTGCAAGTTTACATACGGACAGAAATAGCTAGACATTTATGTCATGGATATGTATAGGACGGTTCTCGCTTTGCAATAAATGTCCGGCCTGTTTACACTCAGACATATATGTCCTGTTTAGTTCTTTCTGCTTGGTATAGAAGTTTCGACAATATAGCTAGAAACCAAGATATTTCTGTCTGACATTTATTTCTCTCTTTATAATCAGCGTATTCACCTGACGGTATAGAAGTGTCGACACTTATTGCTCGGGATAGAAATATATATCTCAGACATAAATTGCTCATGGTTTAGGGTGGGTTTACACTTGCTAGTTATTGCAGGAAATTTATATCAGACAGAAATTGCGACTAGTGTAAACCATGAGCAATTTATGTCTGAGATATATATTTCTATCCCGAGCAATAGGTGTCGACTCTTCTATGCCGTCAGGTGAATACGCTGATTATAAAGAGAGAAATAAATGTCAGACAGAAATATCTTGGTTTCTAGCTATATTGCCGAAACTTCTATACCAAGCAGAATGGACTAGACAGGACATATATGTCTGAGTGTAAACAGGCCGGACATTTATTGCAAAGCGAGAACTGTCCTATACATATCCATGACATAAATGTCTAGCTATTTCTGTCCGTATGTAAACTTGCAAGAGAATATCTATCCGACACTTATATCGCGACATATATCGTGACATATATTTCCTGCCAGAAATATCAAGTGTAAACGCACCCTTACACTAGTCGCAATATCTGTCTGACATAAATTTCCTGCAATAACTAGCAAGTGTAAACCCACCCTAAGGGCGAATCAGAAAAATTGACTTTTTTTTATATTTTATTTTTTCTTTCAGAAACATGTAGGTAACATGACGCTTCGTCTTTTTCTCTAGTTTGCCTTTAGTACTCTCGCAGTTTGCCTTTAGTTCTCTAGTTTGCCTTTAGTTCTCTCGCAGTTTGCCTTTAGTTCTCTAGTTTGCCTTTAGTTCTCTCGCAGTTTGCCTTTAGTTCTCTAGTTTGCCTTTAGTTCTCTCGAAGTTTGCCTTTAGTTCTCTAGTTTGCCTTTAGTTCTCTCGCAGTTTCAAGTTAAAGTGAATAGCAGCATCATCTATGAAAAATTCAATTTCCGATTTCTGGTAGGTCTGAAACGTCCCTTCTAGCATTTTGTTACCTACAAATCACTCGAAAAAATTATAATTAAAACATTGAATTTCAATTGCAAACAGGTTTATGAATCAGCGTTCCATAGAGTAATCATTCGTCCTTGCTATCCTGAAGCGCTTCTAGAACTTTAACTCTAATTTCCTAACATACGGAATTCCTGATTCGCCCTTACTCTTCCAAGGTCCTGATATGTAAAACAATTAAAGACAGCTAAGTTTGTAGTAGTTCTGCAATTTCCGATAAATCAAGGCAACAAATTTATAAACAATAAATTGAGTACTTTTTATATTCCTGAGAACATACATAATTACTCAAAAATAAAAAGAATAAAACAACAAACAGCAAAATAATTTTTGGAATATATTTATCTTATAAGTTTTCAAAGTTTTTATAATGTATGATTGAGATTTTTTACATTATTATTAATGTATCAAAAATATTAAACAGCATTTAGAAACGTAGAAAGGTCTATTGTGTCCTTATAGAACTAGAAACGGGTGCCCAGTAGTTAGACCAGTAGAGTCCTGTAAAACCTAGTGTGCCACACGACGTGTCTGACTGTTTTAATATCGGACTCGATTCTTCGATAGACCTTAAAAGGGTCGCGAAGTTCAGCTTAGGTTTTCTCCTTGAATCAGCAATAAGGTCCGTTACGAAATGAGTTATATCTCAGCTGCCAGCGTTGGGAACCTGCATATGATGTGGTCCCGAGTCATCAAAGTCAATATCGAATTTCCTACCATTGATTCTGTTATGATCATCGATAAAACCCACAAAAAAAGCATGAAGGCTTCGTGAAGCCACCGTCAGGATACTCTGTAGGTTTAAAGGCCAGCTTAAAGTTTGATAAAACACCGGCGTAGGTTGTCGGCCATTGCATCACATCTTCAACATCGGTGAGGGCTCCTTCCTCGTTCCTCCTTTGACCTCCAGTACTCTCGGATTCCGCCTTAGTCGTTTCTTAAACCTATCTCGTCCTCATCTTCATCCTACCGAACGCAGAGAGCTACTTCTTGGCGGCCACTGCTGCTCATCTTGGCATGTACACATTATGGTGGAACCACTTTGATCAGTACCCAGTTTTGGTGGCCGGTGCCAACGGGTTCTCAAGTATTCTCAGGGGATCCTCGATGTGTTCTATTAATTTTTCCGAGGTCGCTGAGGCTACTGAGGCATTGATTTGAACTTTTTAATAATGTTTGCACATTTAGTTTCCACGAGTAGCTAGGAAGTAAAACTGTCACCTGCTACGTACAATGGAGGGTCGCCCGGTGCCCCAAGTGGGTTACACGCTTGGAGGTAAATATTGGTCCACCCTTTGCCTTCCATTCCTCACCGTAGGCTGCCGCAACCATAGGATTGAGTGTTTTCATAAAACCAAAAAATCGTTTAGATCCTTCTGCTCAAATTCAGGAACATATTCTTTAGGTCCACCCGCCAACCTATGTAATTTACTGTATATCATCTCGTACACGGCGTATGCCAGCGGACACTTTTTTTTAACGCGTTTTTTTCAGTTCAGTCATCGCTAAAGCATATTTATGTTAAAAAGAAAACAAATAAAAAGAACCTCGACCACCCTGTTACTACTTTTATCAGATTTCTCCTTTAGTCTGGTCCTATTCACTACATCTGAACCTGAGCTGACAACACCAGTTTCCCAAAACACGCAAGCCCCAACACCAGTTCAACTGAAAAGGATTAACACCGAGGTAAGGTACCATGGTTGTGGATTGTGTCCTTTTGGCTTCCCCATCCTAAGCAGACTACACATTACACATTACTCATACATACCTAAAACGAAAGCTTAAGCATTCGTTATCCTGAGGATACCAGACCGTATGTATTACTTCAACATTTTTATATTAAAATATTTTCTAAAATATAATTTATTACCTAAAATAGTGTAAAGAGGTTTAATGAAAGACAGAACTATTTTACGGATCTGTACGCCTTCGGGGTCAGATGTAAGATAGAACTTGGGCGCCCTAATATTGTGGAATGAGTAACGGATATCCTCAAGCGGTCCATGGATGGGTGACCGTCACGCAGGGAATTATCCCGGAAACTCGGTCGGATGGAGATTGCTGGGTTCGAACCTAATCTCTGATTACACCATTCATATTGTAATGAGACGAGCTTTGCAAGTCAAGAGCATCCCTCCCTCTCTCCCTCTCTCTCTCTCTCTCTCTCTCTCTCTCTCTCTCTCTCTCTCTCTCGAAGCCTCTAATTATCGCTGCTACTCAATTATCCGAGTCAGGTGTAGTTTCCCCTATACCCTAGCGGATGGTGCTCTGCCAGTCACAGGCTTACCACACGCTAAATGTCACCAGATTTAGCATAATTTATAGCAATCAACCACTAATTCCTGCAATTCAATATAGTCCAGCGTGTAGCTGTGAAACGTAGATATGGAACATAACAAATAATAATATTTCAGGAATGCGTGACTCAAAACATTTCTGGAACATTTTGTTTTAAATATAAAAAATCATATTAAAAGAACCGCTTAGTTTTGTAATGTTTTCGCTAATAACTATGAAAGTATTCACGTTAGAGATCTTTCCAAGGCGTCAAAAGATGTTTAATGTTATTACCATTATTTAGAAAAGTCAAAATGTATTCCTTTATTTGGAAAATAGAAATGAGCCTTATTCCATTACTTCATTTTTTGTGAAAATATATTTCCTGATATACAAATATATATCAAATAGAAACACCAACAACTCCAGGTCTCCACCACAAAGGATTTATTTTATTGTCAAATCATGCTTTCAGAGAACCGCCTGCAGTAAGGAGCTAGAAGCACTGATGATGGAGCTGTAGTCTCTGAAAGCATGCTTTCAGAGAACCGCCTGCAGTAAGGAGCTAGAAGCACTGATGATGGAGCTGTAGACTCCGAAAGCATGCTTTCAGAGAACCGCCTGCAGTAAGGAGCAAGAAGCACTGATGATGGAGCTGTAGACTCCGAAAGCATGCTTTCAGAGAACCGCCTGCAGTAAGGAGCTAGAAGCACTGATGATGGAACTGTAGTCTCTGAAAGCATGCTTTCAGAGAACCGCCTGCAGTAAGGATCTAGAAGCACTGATGATGGAACTGTAGTCTCTGAAAGCATGTTTTGGCAATAAAATAAATCATTTGTGGTGGAGTCCTTGAGTTGTTGGTGTTTCTATTAGATGCAGTAACCACCACCGTCCAGCCAAAACAATGTCATGATAAATATATATATTTTAGGAAGGTAGATTTAGTGAGTGTTCGGTCTTGGTATCCGAATAGAACTAAATTTATTTTTTATTTTTTTTTTTTTTACCAATGTTTGCTTGAAATTCACGCCATCTTCAGAGCAATGAGAACTATGTCTGAGGGATATGCACCATTTCTCAGATGCGTAGTTTTATTAAGATACCCTGACTAAATCTATCTTAAATTCTCAACGGTCAACGATCACCTCTCAATCAATGTTTGTGGGGTATTTTTTATAGGTGATAAAAAACGAAAATCTATAGAACTCGCAAATAAATGTGGTCTCAAGACTGGACAAGTCCTGCTCATATATACGCACGAAACTTTCCCTACATAGATGGAATTAATTAAACATAGGTCTGGTAGCTCTTATTCTGGTTCTTAGTCTGAATACTTTCTCTAGAGAGGAAGTGGAAAAATAAGTACTTACGTGGAGCTAAAGCTGGCACGTGGAGAAATGGCCGAACGATAAGGATTTGGATATAGATAAGGAAGAAAAAAGGGAAGATAACAGCTATAAAATACCTTTGTCCAACTGCCGTAATTTCAGAATAATTTAGCGAAATAGGGAAGCCGGAAGCGGTGATATCGCTTTTCCATAGAAGCACGCTTGAGCTTGAATAGGATGGAGTAAGAAGTGTGTTTCCTTGTCTAAATATGAACTGAAACTACCCTAGACTGCTTGGTGCCGAGTTCTGGGTACAGGATACCGGCTTATTGACCCATCAGTCGCCTTTATTCTCAACATTATCTTATATGTATTGCATTTTTTTTTTACCCCTTCTCCCACGAAGTAGGACGGAGAGGGAAATATCGCCCCTCTCGGTACCTCTTAATTTCATCTGATAAAAAAGTCCGACTCGCAGGAACTGCGTCATCTTAGCGCGGTTACATATCGAAGAGATGGAAAATATTAGCATCAAAAATCACAGGAAACTGGCAGTAGCCAACTTACACAGAAGCGGATAATTCTTAATCTGTATAAGTCAATACAATTATGTACTGAAAACGTACTTACTCTTCGACTACTGCTGAGAAGGCTATATTCTAAACAACCAAAAATTCGTTGTCATTTTAAGTATCTTGTTTTATTAGCAAATTCGTTTTACTGTTACAACCAACTGTAACTATGTGCTTCATGGCGAATAAAATTCCATTCTGTCGTGGGCTAAATCTTCCTATAAAATAAGAAATAACGATAACTTCAGTTGGAGGCTATGAGGAAGGTTGTAAGACAGGAGAATTCAAAACAAACTACGTCATCATGATTAGCCACAGCCATCTTGATTACCACAGCCACTCCAGACTTATTATCCGTATAGTAATTCACCGTTTCTTAGCTTATTTTACTACTATACTAATTTTACTGATAAATGCAATTTAAAACAGGAAACAACCATTTAAAAAGTGAGATAAACAAAGAGAAAAACCCTTTCAAAACAACAAAACAAACACTTTTTAAGTTTTAAGCGCCTATATCTCTGATTGACGTTGCCCCATCGAATATTCCTTCAGAACCTTTTTTGTAGAGAATTTAGTAAGCATTCGAATGGTCACTTTCCACTTAGCACGATTTCCCAACTGTTATCGAGATATTTACGAAAAATGTATGAAGATCCGAAAGCTTTTCATGTCTATTAATAAAATAATTTTTTTCGCATACTTCGTTAACTCCAAATATAACCAAAATTTAAACATCTTAGTTGGGATTAATTTCCAAGTTGTAGAAAATATTTCAATTGAATCCCGCGATTTTAAGTACTCACAAAAATATAATGACTTACAAAAACATTGATTCCACTTTTCTCAGGAACGGTTACAGATATCGCCTTAAAAATGGTTTCATTCGTTTTCTTATGTCAAGATACGTATAAAACAAGTACCTGTAAGCATATAAACTCAAAAACGTAAGCGTTACGATTTTTTTTGCGCGAATTTCGCCCCAAACACTATCTTCTAGTGGGGGGATTCTGCTGGTTAACGAACTTGACCTTTCAAATTAGACGACAGATTTTTATACCAAATTTCGTTAAAATCGGACTATTTTTGAGCTTGCTAGAGCGCGCACAGACAAGCATATATATAAATATATACATATATATTTTCGTGATCTATAGGGTCTGAAACGTGAAAGTTTCTAGTCGGCACTTCCGGATTGCGTCATGAGGTCAACCTCATAAGCGGGTTCTCCCTATGGAGATAGAGAGTAACCGCGCTAAAATAGTTATTTCAAACTAGCTGTTCTCCGGCGTGCCATGCTACACCTACTCTCTGCCTATGAAACTCCCCGTATCAAGATCTACCTGTGTACCAAGTTACGACAAAATTGTTCAAACGGTGTGAATTTGTATATATCTGTCAAGTAAGTCGTGAAGCAGCCGACAGAGGCCAGCACCACAGCCTCCGAGTAGATAGCTCTTATCAAAGAAAGGCCAGAACTCCGTAGTTAGACAGTGAATGTTGAAATAAAATTGAAATAAACTGCATTCAATAATTATATAGTGATGTAAAGTGAGTATCAATGAGTTTGTGTTATTCTAATTATCAACAACAAAAAATAAATTTTTAGGCATTCTTCAAAATGGCCGTCGATTCAAAGTGGCCGTCAGAATCTGGATCGATCAGTGTAGCCAATTTTTCTTCAACAAAACTTTTGACCTTTTGACTATTTTGCCTAAGAGATTCCCCGTATCAAGACCTACCAAGCTTGTTCAAAATCGGTCAAACAGTGGGGATTTGTGTAAGGAACAAACAGACTGACCAACAAAGAGACGGACAGGTTATTTATATATATTAATGAATTATGCAAGAAACATTATAGAAAATTTCGTTGCAATTGAAGGGCCAGGGGGGAAAACAATGAATGTCACTAAAAAGTAATTTTGAGAAAAATGAAAAAAACAAGTTTAATGTCCCAAATTGTCTATATTTACAATCCTAAATGAGTTTTTTTTTTGGTATTATTTTACTCCCTCAGGTGTTCGTAATTAAATAAAATAATTTATGTAGGCAGTTCAAGGCATGAATGAAATACTTCAAATTCAGCCAGCAAGCTACGAAAAATGTGTGTATTTCGGAAAGAAATTCGACAGATCAACTTTTCATTAAAATAATGTAAGGACGAATTTTTTCTTCAGATAACTCATTATTATATTTTTTACTTATTCAGGTATGTATCTCCGACGTTATTACGTTATTTTTAGTGGTAGATGTTCATGAAAATGTTTCATAGAAGGAAGAAATTAAAAACTGTTTAAGGTGGTCTCTTGAACTTGGGCTCAGGAATTGGAACTGGCCCGCTGTAAAGATGTTAAAAGCGAAAAGAGCTGTAAATGAAGGAATCCCCAATCACAATGTTCCAAAGAATGATATCATTAATTACCTCAAGCAAATAGTCTGGCAAAACTGGCAATCTACATGGCAGATAATAGAGGACAATAAATTAAGAGAAATAAAATCGACAGTTAAAGCTTGGAAGGCCCCACCCAGCATCAATAGAAAACATGAAGTTGCCTTAAGTCGATTGCGGATTGGGCATACAAGATTAACGCATTCATTCCTTTTTTTCTAAAGAACCGCCTCCAATCTGTGAATCATGCAACGTTCAAGTAACAGTAAAACACTTACTTACAGAATGCGGAATATATCAATCAATTAGAGAAGAGCTAATGTTATCAGACGTCATGGATGAAATCCTTGGAGATGATGCTGATAACGTTAGAAAGCTATTAAACTTTATAGACAAAACGGAACTAATTAATAAAATCTAAAGCATTCAATTGAACAGATAGCGAATGGTGAGTGTGTTTAATGTTTGTGAGTAAGACTGAATGGAACTGGGTTTGTGTATGTGTGTAGGTGTGTCCATGTGTGTCTGTATGTGTGTATGTGTACATTTTGAGTATGTTTGTATCTATATTTGCCAATGAAAATAACATTGCAAGTAATCTCAGTAAGCAAAATAAACCAGAATCAATAATAAATAATTAAATAAAATCCAAAAGCTGATCTAACCATTTAATAAATTCAAAAGTAATAAGAAAATATTTCACCACAAAATATAAAACATTCACTCTATGGCGTTAATGACCCTAAGGTTGACACGCCTTAAAAAAAAAAAAAAAAAAAAAAAAAAAAAAGATGTTAAAGAATACATTTTGGTCACACGAACTGCACGTATCTATCTTGGGGCATGGAAAGGAAATATTGAAATAATTGTTGAAAATTGACCGGAAAGTATCGTAAGGTACAGCGTTTTTAGGGTTCTTCTACGAAGCGTATTTTAGGGTTCCGGTAATTTTTCGACTCACGCTTGCCTCAATTATTGCTATTTGAATTGTTTCGAAGATATTCCCGCATAGCTTGCTCTCTTTTAACATAAAATATGCGTCTTGGAATAGAAGACTTAATTATATTTTTAACAAGGTCCGAACGAATTGAGGTTGTACTTGTCAAGGAATATTTCCTAAATCATCATCGATTTTAACCAACTAAATGGCTTTAATTATAATTGATATTCATAGAAAGTTAATCGCTTTATACATTTCCTACATACCACCGCGGACAATAATGTAACAATTTCATAACAATAACAGATATTAATGTTTCATACTCCAGACCTACTCCATGAATGATAATTAATCACAAAGGCTAAAGAAGAATAGCCAAAGGAAGGAAATGGTACTTGTAGACGAGTGGAGGGACTACTGGAAGGTGGTTGTGATAATTACAGGGTGAAGTAGAGTGATGGTTCAAAGCAATACTTAGCAACTGGTTGCTTTTTCAAAGGAGTTTGTGTCAGGTTGGTGAAAGGCCGATGAATTCTTACAATGATGGCATTGGACATTTTGGTTTGTTCATACGTTTTTACAGGGTTTGATGCGCACATACAGAGTTTGACGCGTTCTTAGAGGGTTTAATGCGTTCATGCAGGGTTGATGCGTTCATGCAGGTTTAATGCATTCATGCAGGGTTGATGCGTTCTTAGAGGGTTTAATGCGTTCATGCAGGGTTGATGCGTTCATGCAGGTTTGATGCGTTCATGCAGGGTTGATGCGTTCTTACAGGGTTTAATGCGTTCATGCAGGGTTGATGCGTTCTTAGAGGGTTTGATGCGTACATACAGGGGTTGATGCGATCATACAGGGTTCGAAGCGTACATACCAGGTTTTGGGCGTTCATTCAGGGTTGATGCGTTCTTACAGGATTTAATGCGTTCATGCTTAGAACGTCTTCGCATTGAAAATAACTTCGGAATATTTTTTGTATAGAATTTAGTAAGAATTAACTTCTGACCATTGTCTGCAGGTTTCCTCAAGACCGGTGCCCGAGGGTCTGCTCAAGGGAACTTCGGGCTGATGGACCTCGTGGCGGGACTCCACTGGCTAAGAGAGAACATCCCAGCTTTCGGAGGAGACCCAGAGAGAATCACCCTCATGGGACATGGGACAGGAGCAGCGTTAGCCAACTTCATTGCTGTGTCCCCGGTAGCCAAAGGTAAGTGTCATTTTTCTTACTTCTATTGTATTGAAATGACGTAAACGCATGGAAGTTGCTACGTCTTTTCCAAACGGATAAGTTCTTCGTCCCCTCATACCTCTGATAAAAATTGAAACTCAAGCCAAACCATGGCTAATATAACAAAAACTTGGTTTCATTAACTATCCTGACAAAACCCTGCGAAGCTCTATCTTAGAAACCTCCACGGTCAACCATATATCTTTTCTTCTTCTTCTTCTTCTTTATCATCCTCCTTTGTGCCTTTCAGCGTGGAAGAGCCTCGATCCAAGACCGCCAGGCGTCGCCAGGCAGCTTCATGGAGTTCAGACTCTTTCCCTTTTCCTGTCCAAGCCTGGAAATGTGGTCCATCCAAAGTAATCTCGG
Organism: Gonocerus acuteangulatus; assembly: GCA_946811695.1. Lineage (NCBI taxonomy): Eukaryota > Metazoa > Arthropoda > Insecta > Hemiptera > Coreidae > Gonocerus > Gonocerus acuteangulatus. The sequence continues at coordinate 86,832,177 of OX328126.1, forward strand.
CCTTCCTCGTGGACGACGTCGGTCTTCGCTCATCCTGCATAGATCCCCAAACCGCCAAACTGACTCTTCTTCACTCCATATATCTTTTCTTAACCTATAAATGTGTGTATGCTCTTTTAGAATCGTAGCGATATCTTCGATCTATAAGGAAGGAGTCTTGATATCAAATATGTTCGGGTTTGCTTTAACTTCGTCGAGAAGTAGAACTATTGAAAACAAATCTTGTGGATTCTCCTATGTGTATCTTTTTATGTGCTGGTTCGGACACACTGGACCAAATCCCCATCTGGATATGAGAACGTCATAATTTCTCCCTCTACTATTCTTCAAGTGGTAGAATCTACCATTTCTCTGTTCCTAATAACAACAACAATTCCGAATCACTTCAGCTTTGGTTTTACCGCTTCATTTTTATGTAAAAGCTTATAACATCCATTTGTATAAAAATTGTTGACTTCAGAATTACGTTAACGTTTTGCAGGTTTCCTTTCTACTATACATTTCGAAATATCTTGTTTTTTTATGTTACTGAAAAACGTTTGTATAGCAATACAAGTCCCCGCTGTTCTACCTCATTTCTTTTACTAAGAGTATATGACTGAAAAATAAAAACAAATTTACTAACTAAGGCTGAGGACCCCCCCCCTCTCCTACGATCCTTCTCTTTTAATGGACGCATTATCATATTCCATGTTATAGCTCGTTCATTAACTCTGACTTTCATTCAGCCAATTTCGTTGGCAAATAGCAGAAATTTTGGCCACATTAAAATGTTGTTACCAACATTTTAATCCTCTTAACATTTTAATGTGGTGTTAGGAGGATTTTACCTTCTCTCCTAATGGATCCATTTTTCTAATTCTCGTTTGGTAAATCTCCATGTTCTCTAGTATGTTGAGTGTTGCGTTCTTTTTGTTGTCTGTTTAGTAGTGCCATGGTTTTCTTTATCTTTATAGTCTTTAGTTTGCGTTTTGTTTGTCCGATGTATGTATGGGCACAAGTTTAATTTACTTTGTAAACTTCATTTCAGTCGTATTTATTAGGTGCAGTTGTTGCCTGTTTTTAGTTCTGCCTTGAGTCCTTGTTTGTGAAACAGACTCCGTAGTCGGCATGTTAGTAGTCCTGGGTATGTGAAAGTGCAGCGTCTTGTAGTGTGTTCCTGCACATGCGTCTTTCTGTGCTGCACACCTCAGAATAACACACGCAGACTGAATTTACTGAATTACAAAAGTGGAGTTGCAAAACTGATTTCAGGTTTTTGAAGAAATAATATCAAATAGACACATACAGTTTAGATTTTTGATGCAATCGCAGCGCTGCCTACTGGATCAATTGTGAACCAAATCCATCAAAACTAGAGGCAAAGTTGTTTTCACGAATAAATCATTCTCTAATAAGGAAATTCTAAAAGCAATTAACACAAAGATACAATGTGTGAAATGTACGAGTTTCTAATATCAGCAGGATTTTCGGTCAAGAATCAGAATAAATCATGTTTATTCGAATATATATATATATATATATATATATATATATATATATATATAGTAAAACCTCCTGTAAAAGACACCTCCAAATAGCGGACACCTCTATGAACGGACAGAATATCCATGGTCCCTGCAAAAACCCCTTTAAATCAATGCATTAGCAACTCTCAATAGCGGACCCTCTACTTACGGACAACGGACACCTAAAATCGGACCCATATAGCTGATTTCAACTCTCAATAGCGGACCCTCTACTTACGGACAACGGACACCTAAAATCGGACCCATATAGCTGATTTCAACTCTCAATAGCGGACCCTCTACTTACGGACAACGGACACCTAAATTCGGACCCATTCGGCTGATTTCAACTCTCAATAGCGGACCCTCTACTTACGGACAACGGACACCTAAAATCGGACCCATATAGCTGATTTCAACTCTCAATAGCGGACCCTCTACTTACGGACAACGGACACCTAATTTCGGACCCATATAGCTGATTTCAACTCTCAATAGTGGACCCTCTACTTACGGACAACGGACACCTAAATTCGGACCCATATAGCTGATTTCAACTCTCAATAGCGGACCCTCTACTTACGGACAACGGACACCTAAATTCGGACCCATATAGCTGATTTCAACTCTCAATAGCGGACCCTCTACTTACGGACAACGGACACCTAAATTCGGACCCATATAGCTGATTTCAACTGTCAATAGCGGACAGCAGGATAAAATATTTAATTGGATTCTAAGAATCTCAAGAAAAAGCACACCCTGGCGGGCATTGCTAGTAAAATTCATACGAAATGTCATGAGTAAACCGTACTCTACTGTTCCAGGAACCACATCTTGTTTTGTTACACCACTATTCAGCAGGTTTTATTCAGTTTGTATCTAGTCATGAACTCTGAAAAGAACGCGTGTAACTCTAAAAAAATGAAGTGGAAGTTTTAAAATTGTATGATAGTTTATAGCTTTGTGTTAGAGGTCTGGGCGCAAAGTTTGTCGTCGGCAAAACGCAGACGTTAAACCTCGTGTAGTTTTTGGAACGATATGTGGTGAAAGTGCATCGGTTAATGTTGATTTAGTTCAAGATTAGAAAAACAAATAGGTTTACCATGACTATGAGGCTAAAAATATATTTAATTTTGATGAAACGGCTTTATTTTTTCGGGCCTTGCCAAACAAGACAATGATTCTAAAAGGGGAAACGTGCAAAGGAGACAAACAAAGCAAAGATCGTTTAACTGTTATGTTGTGTGTAAATATCGAAGGGGATTTTGAACAGCCGTTAATAATCAGTAAATCATTAGAACCACTTTGTTTTAAGAACATTAACGTCAATACTTCTAGAATATCTTGGTAAGCTAACAAAAAAGCATGGATGACAACGCCTATAATGAGCGAATGGCTAAAAACTTTCGATCAGAGAATGCGACATCGAAAACGGCTTGTAATTTTGTTTATGGACAACGCGACATGTCACCCACAGATGCATCTAATAAATGTTAAGAATCAGTTTTATCCACCGAATATGACATTTTTCTGCCAGCCCCTCGATCTCGGCATTATTAAAAATTTAAAAACACATTACCGAAAAAAATTTTTTCGGTAAGCCATTACGAAAATGGACTCAAGCGATTATGTTACTAATGTACTGGACGCGGTATTGTGAATAGTGACAGCTGTAAAAGAAATAAGAAACTGATGTGCACTGCTTTTTAAAAGGTGGATTTCATTAACCTCCCAATAACGGCCTTTTTTTACGGACCCAATGGTTTCCGCTATAAAGAGGTTTCACTGTATATATATATATATATATATATATATATATATATATATATATATATATATATATAGCTGTTACCCGGTGTGCCATGCTACACCTACTTTCTGCATCTTGAAAAGCCCAAATAAAATAGAAACCAAATAAGTGCAATTAAAATCTAATAACACAAATCTGTAACTTTTTTGTTTTTTTATTTATTTTACGGGGCACCGACATCTGGGCCATTAGCGCCCTGTTCGGGTGTACAGTTTCGAACCCGTGACCTCGGAACCGTCAGTCCTAGACGATTTTAACCTAGCCTTTGACTCTACCCGGGTCAAGACATACATGTGTGCCAAGTTTTGTCAAATACAGTCAAACGGTGTGGATTTTTATAAGGAACAAAGATACAGACAGACAGCTGGTGGGAGCTGTCTCATTGAGTACTGGTTCCTCTTGCTGGCTAGATCCAGCAGCGAGTTGTGCGAAGGAAACTCCAGCTTAACATCCAGGCACCTACTTTCCAGGCACCTAACATCCAGGCACCTACTCCGACCAACATCCAGGCAACGCATCATCACCAACTCCAAGACGGGCCACTCCCTTCATTCCACCACCAACCTCCTCCAATGACATCACTTCCCTCCTTAATAACTTCTTATCTGACTTCAGATCCCTTATTAGTCCTCTCATAACCCTCCTTAATACCATTGTCACTCACTTGTTCCCGTCCCTTCCAAAATGACTCCCTCTCCCATAAAAAAATTCCTTTCCGTTCTACTTTGGAATGCTAATGGAATAACAAATCACACGAACGAACTGACTACATTGCTACAAGACAAAGGTATAGATGCAGCACTCATCACTGAAACACGACTGACTAAGAATAAGCATTTACGAATTCAGGACTACAACACTTACCGTACCGACCACCCAGACGGTAAAGCCCATGGCGGATCTGCCATCCTTATACGAAGAACCTTATCCCATCACCCTTGTCCTACCACTCCAACACATTCACTCCAAGCCGCCACTATTACAATCTCTACATTTTCCTTTCCAATTTCCCTGTCAGCTGTTTATTGTCCTCCTAATAATCCTCTAATAGAAACAGAAATCCTAGATTTTCTGGAATCCCTTGGTACCAAATTCCTTCTAGGAGGTGATTTCAACGCCAAGCATCTTCAGTGGGGGTCAAGGGTAACCAACTCCCGAGGTCGTACCCTACTCTCTGCACTCTCCTCAAAGCACTGCTCAACCATTTCCCCGAATTCCCCAACATACTGGCCTACTGACCCAAACCGTATTCCCGATCTAATAGATTTCTTTGTATCCCTAGGCCTTACATCCATCTTCACCTCAATAGATTCCCTTGATGACTTATCCTCTGACCATAGTCCTTTAATCCTTACACTCTCGCTACAACCTATTCCAAAGCCCCAACCTCCTTCCTTAATCACTGGACCAATCGATTGGAACCTCTTCCGATCCCTTCTTGAAGACACCATCAACCTCAATATTTCCCTCAAAACCCCCGAAGACCTAGATATAGCTGTCCAACAATTCACAACCACCATTCAACAATGCGCATGGAAATCCTCCCTTCCTAAACCCCATCATCAACCAATCCCAGCTGAAAGTCCTCTACCCCTATCCCTAAGAGACCTAATAATATCCAAACGTCAAGCTCGAGCTCTGTGGCAGAGAACTCGCCATCCCTCTGACCGTCGCTCTTACAATCGATTATGCCGATTAGTAAAGCGACAATTAATCCTTCATCGTTCCGAATCCTTTAATTCCTACCTTTCATCTCTATCAACCTCTGACAAATCCCTTTGGAATGCCACTCGAAAAATCCTTAAATACCATCCCGTATCTCCCCCCCTTCGCCGAGAGGACAGCACGTGTTCCGACGAAGAGAAATCCGAGTTGTTTGCTGATCATCTCAAAAGAACATTTACTCCTCATCCTCCTCCTGATCCGGATTGCTTTTTACCCGAATTAGATGATTTCCTCCATTCCCCTCTTCCTCTCTCCCTACCACCAAAAGCAGTTAATCCATCTGAAGTTAAATTTCTAATATCCCAACTACCTTCCCGAAAATCCCCTGGTTACGACCTCATCACCTCCAGAATCCTTAAACAGCTCCCAACCAAGGCCATTGTATTCCTCACCTATATCTACAACTGCATCCTCCGAACAACCCATTATCCCATACTCTGGAAATTCTCAGTCGTCATCCTTTTTCCTAAACCTGGTAAACCTCCCAACAATCCTTCCTCCTATCGCCCTATCAGTCTTTTCCCAATATTCTCCAAACTATTTGAAAAGATTTTATTAAAGCGCCTACTACCTATCCTAAACTCCCAAAATCTCATCCCATCTCACCAATTCGGATTCCGCTCCCAACATTCCACAGTGCAGCAAGGGCTTCGGGTTGTTGATCTTATCTCCTCATCCCTCGAGCGAAAAGAGTATTGTACGTCTGCCTTCTTGGATGTAGCTCAAGCATTCGAACGAGTCTGGCATGCAGGCTTACTCTTTAAGCTCAAAACTTTCCTTCCTAGCACCCTTTACCTAATCCTTCGCTCCTATCTCTCAGACAGGTTCTTCCAAGTCCGGCATGGAACAGCCTACTCAGATTATTGCCCTGTAGAAGCGGGAGTTCCTCAGGGTAGTGTCCTCGGTCCCATCCTTTACACCCTTTATACAGCTGATATTCCAACACACCCCGACACCCTCCTGGCAACGTACGCAGATGATACGGCCATCCTCTCACCCCACATAAATCCAGACACAGCCTCCCAGAACCTACAAACCCATCTAACCGAAATTGAACAGTGGTGCAAAAAGTGGCGCATCAAGATAAACGTCGAAAAATGTCACCAAATAACCTTCACCCTTCGGCGTAAAACCTGTCCTACTGTTTCCTTCAACGACAATCCTTTACCTATAACCAACACCGTCCGATACCTTGGGTTTTACCTTGACTCACGACTAACTTGGAACGCACACATTAAACAAAAACGACAAGAACTCAATCGACGATTCGGACAACTATACAGACTACTAAATCGAACATCCCACTTAACCGTACAGAACAAACTAACTGTCTACAACTCATTATTAAAACCTATATGGACTTACGGAGTAGAACTCTGGGGGACAGCCAAGCATTCCAACATCCACCGAATCCAAACATTTCAATCCAAAATCCTAAGCACCATAGTTAATGCTCCTTATTACGTTTCGAATCGCACCCTCCATAATGACCTAAATATTCCTTTTGTCCAAGATATAATCCCTAGCCGCTTCTCATCATTCCATAGTAAATTGATCAATCATCCTAATCCTATAGCCCAATCCTTATCCAGCATCAATCATCCTTCCTCTCCCCCAAGACGTCTTAATAGGAAGTGGCCCCGGGATCTGCTTAGGTAGTGAAGTGTCGTGCAGTGACCAAAAATCAGAACTAATGTAATTATGAGAGTGATATCGATGGATATTTTCTCTCCTCATGAAATCACAGGGCACGTCTTACCCGTCTCCAATCCTCCCTGCTAGTCGCAGGGTGTGGTTGGATGATGTACGGTGACTCCAGGTCATCCTAGAATCCTTCCTAAGGAAGGTATTCGGTTGACAACTGGTGGCACCTGAGGCGTGGTCAAGCTACCTATATCAAATTACAAAATACATATAATTGTAGAATGTACTTCTGTAAATAAATAAAAAGTTAAAAGACAGCTGGTAGACGTTCTTGACTTAGCCTACGACTCCGCCCGTAACAAGACCTACCTATGCGGCAAAATTGTTCAACATCGGTCGAACGGTGTTGATTTGTATTAGGAACAAATATATATACACATAGGTGGTTTTTGGCTTACCTTAGGAGACTTCCCGGGTCAAGACCTACCTGTGTGCCAAGTTTGGTCAAAATCGTTCAACTGGTGTGGGTTTGTATAAAGAACAAACAGACAGACACGTGATATATATATATATATATATATATATATATATATATATATATAGGCATGAAATATCGCTAGCATTGATTTAGGAATAGTTCTAGTGATTGGAAAAGCGCCTCCTATTAGGTAGTTGATATGAGAGCCCTGAACGACGTGACTGTATTGAGATAGATTGTAGAAGTGATGTGTATATGGTGCCGAAGACTATTAACCCATTGCCACCCTCGTATCGAATAGCTTGTCCCATAAGGAGGTGCTAATGGTCTGAAGATATATAGAGGCCACTTAAAGACTATATATGGCGTTATTAGATTCAGGAAAAAATCCCACCTAACAAAACACATCAGAATTAGTTTTCGTATTCTGGCAAGAGGTTGTTTCCTAAAAAGCACAACATAGAAAATTTATTTAGGTTTAATGAAATTATTTATAAAATTACCTATAAAGTGTTAAATGGAATTACATGAAATGGCGATTATAAACGACGTTGTTCACCAGGGTTTCATTTTTAGCACTTTCCTCCGAAGGAAAGTAGCTATTGAGGTTGGACTCATGACGGAATTTTTGAAAAATTTCTTCAAATCTTTATCGATCCTACCTAGTAGACACCGAAAATGACCCCCGTTAAAATTTATATATATCTATCTCTATATATATATATGCATATATATATATATATATATATATATATATATATATATATATATATATATATATATATATATATATATATATATATATGTCTGTTAACACGATAGCGGCCAGAGTTTTTGTTTTTTCGTCACGAAACTTGGTATATAGCATTCAATTAGCAAACGATTGAACGAGTTCGTTAACCACCAAAATCGGTCCACCGGAAGGGGGGGTTTACCCCGAACCCAAAACACTAATTTGACCATCTCAGCCGTAATATTTGTTATATTTCAACGAAACTTGGTATTCGTAGTGGTAATATAGAGAGAAAAGTGAGATATAAAAATGAACTAAATCGGTTTATAAGGAGGGGGGGGTTTACTCCGGACCGACAATACCAATTCGCCACTACCAGCCGTGATTTTAGGTATATTTCGACGAAACTCGGTATTCATAGTGGTAATCTACAGGTAAATATGTGTTGTAAAAATAAACAAAATCGGTTCATTGGGGGGGGGGGGGGGGGGGGGGTTTACTCCGGACCCACAATACCAATTCGCCACTACCAGCCGTAATTTTTGGTATATTTCGACGAAACTCGGTATTCGTAGTGGTAATCTACAGGTAAATATGTGTTGTAAAAATAAACTAAATCGGTTCATTAGGAGGGGGGGGGGTTTACTCCGGACCCAAATTACTAATATACTCATACTGGTCGTAATTTCTGCTGTATTGTAACGAAACGCGGTATACGTCGTGGGTAACTCATGAGAAAGAAGTGTTGTAAAAATGAGCTGAATCGGTCAATCGGAAAGGGGGGTTTACTTTGTAATATATTTCAATAGAAAAGCCAGCCAGGCGTAGGTTCACAAAGGCGCCGCAAGGAGCGCTTTCTACCACTAGAGTGACTGTATCCGGTTCCTGCGTTAGATCAAAATACGATCATATGAGGTTTTTTTGTATTTATTACGTAGTGTAGTAGGTACCATGTGTAAACATAAATCTGGAAGCAAATTAATATTTTATCAGTTACTCATTACAAAATTAAAAGAGAACTATTCATGTTTTTATTTTATTTATGTAGGATATTTTAAGCAAATTGTTCTGGAAAGCAGTCTACACTACCCAAATTCTGAGGAAAGTGCTTAGTTATGCAGCTCCTGCGTGACGGACTTTTTAATTTGTGCATCTATTTTTCCGTCAATCATAAAAATTGTTTGCATATGGAATGAATGTACAACTTCATTGTTTAATTCTTCAAGATTTAATCAACGGTAAGAAATGTCATCCACCTCGTAAATAGACCCAGAAGGTTTTGTGTTACAATATGAACTATTAGTAAAAATGCAGTTTCCCGCCCTCCAAACCGATTTCTTTCAAACTTTGCACAACAACGTATTTTGACGCACTAAACACGAATACGATAAAAAATTCGTCGGATTTAACTAGGAAAGAAGTTATTAAGCACTTAAGTTCACTGTTGTGCAGGTTATGAGAGCTATTGATTATAGCGAGTTGGATTGACTGGGGTTTTGTTATCTTCTTGAGCGAGCGGAAACGCATAGCACGTATGCCCTTAAGCGACATGTGAGGATGCCCTTAAAATTAACAATATTTTCGAATAAATGGTTTCTGAACATTTCAAATGAGACGTGTTTACAAATACGCTGATGACGCCTAGTTTTATAACCTTCCCAACTTTAGTGGTTAATATCTAATATATAAAATTCTCGTGTCACAGTTTTCGTTGCCATACTCCTCCGAAACGGCTTGACCGATTTTGATGAAATTTTTTGTGCTTATCCGGTATCTATGAGAATCGGCCAACATCTATTTTTCACCCCCCTAAATGTTAGGGGTAGTCCACCCCTAATTTTTTTTTTTTTTTTTTTAGACAAAATTTTTAATTTCTATTTTTTTATGATACAACATACAAAAATACATACAATCCTCAATTTTTACCCTTCTACGATCAACCCTTATTTTTTAATAGCCATTTTAGTAATTTAATCATTTTTCCTCTCCGGTCGAAAACTGATCAATCGTCATTTAATTAGTTATCCCCGCCAGATGTCTACATCTTGATAGCTGACCCAGAGTCCTGAATAGCAGAATATATATTTAAAAAAATTATTGAATCGACTGTTAGGCGGTACGAAGTTCGCCGGGTCAGCTAGTTATATTCTATTAATTTTAGCGAGTTGGATTGACTGGGGTTTTGTTATCTTCTTGAGCGAGCGTAGCGAGCGGAAACGCATAGCATGTATGCCTTAAAGTCGTCATTTATGCCTTAAAGTCGTCACAAATTTAGTTGTTTACATTAGCTCTCATAACCTGCATGTTAACAGTGAACTTAAGTGCTTAATAACTTCTTTCCTAGTTAAATCCGACGTTTTTTTTTATCGTATTCGTGTTTAGTGCATCAAAATACGTTATTGTGCAAAGTTTGAAAAAATCGGTTTGGAGGGCGGGAAACTGCATTTTTACCGAACTGCTTAATGCGCTCATCTAAATAAAAACAGGGGTATTTTTTACTTCGTTAACGCAAACATAGATTAATTTAAATTGTATTATTAACATTGACATTCACCTAGTTATTATATGCCCTTAATATTACTGTTACAGTTATAAGCTTAAATAAAAACTTATTTATTTTGCAACAATATAAACAAAGCAAGAATAACAAAAAAAAAACACATATTTTTTAACATGATGAAGGCCAGTAGTCTCTAATATCTTCCATAATTCTCCGATAAAACCTCCATTCTCATGTCTTCTTCTCCGAAAAAATTTGCACATGTAGGAATCAATCATAGTCCTCTGAGTTCCACACTCTGGTTTGTTTCTTCTTTTCGAGCTAGACTACAAAGATTCAACTCATTGCGTGTGTGCTACGGTTTGAATATCAAAAAAATTCTTTGGATGATTCTTGCGGCTTCTTGTAGCAATTCGAGCATGTTGCCGATAATTCCAAAAGATACATTAATTTTTTTTCTTTTTTTTTTTTTTTAAACTAAACACGCTTGCTTTAACATGATAGCCTGCCAGCGTGCCAGGAAAGACCAACAACAGATTCAAGGGAATGCCGGGGGATTATGTTGACGATTTCAAGGGAGGTCGACCTGAAATGTCGACCGGAGATCAAGGAAAAATTCCAAGTGCCAACTGAAACCCGGAATTTGCACTCGGTGAACCGTGAATGCTCCCCACACAGTGGAAGCACCGAACCGTGTGCACTCTCCCTTCTATACACTATCCCATCCACCCCTCTTATTGAAGGTACTTCAAGGCTTGTGTGTGTGTGTTTTCAATGTTTTTATACACAAAAATATACAATACAGTAGTGCACAGTAGTAAATAGGTCGTTGGCACTAAACAAATTAAAAAATATATATATATATATATATGAAATAATGGGGAAAATAGTAAATAAATATACGTAAGTAAAAAAAAGGAATTTATTATCTATACTCTGTTAAGAAAAAACTTTAAAAGAGGCTCAAAATATTGTATGAAAATAAAAATCATAATATAGGTATTAAATAAGAAATTGATAGTTAAGTGGAGTGATGTCAGAGGATCTGGGAGTGAGTGGTTAGGCGAATTCCTCTAGTGCTTCTACTGTCGTGTACACTACCGTTTACTGGCGTTTGCAATCTCGTCTACTGTCGTGTGCACTCTCGTGTACTATTTTTTTTTTTTTTTTTTTTTTTTTTTTTACGGCGCATCGACATAAATCATGGAGATGAGAAAATTTCTGGCGCCGGTGGGGATCGAACCCACCATCTCCCGCTTATGAATCTAGCGCGCTAGCCACTAGACCACGGGAGACCCCTATTACGTTAACTGTTAAAAATATTATAATTTAGAACATATGTTTTTTATTGAAAAATGAATTTGTCGTTAACGAAGTAAAAAAGACCCCAAAACAGTTCTACAACATCTCGTACACCTTTTGCAGTTCAGTAAAATTTTCCTCATCATGCAGAAAATCCTATCCAGAATTTTCGTACTTTTTGAGGCTCGCCCTGTATTCTGCTAACATAATTACTCCGAAATTCTTGTATCTAATTATGATAATCTCCCTTTCAGCTGGTCTTCTTTCCCTAAAGGCAATCGAATTAACTTCACCGGCACGACGGTAAAATGGTTAAAAACTCTCTTCTCCCTTCTATTAGCTCTAAAACCTCTTCCTGCTCTCCAGGGAATCAGGGGTTTCCCGTTAGGATTTGGAGGAAAAGCGTGAAGATATTCTAGCAGCATCTAACATCTGAAAGGTCAGTTTATTCGAAGAACTGAAACTAGCTCCGATGCGATCTGGAAATATCGCTCCCAGAATTCAAGTACTTAGTTCTCTTCTTTATACTTCGGATGATCGTTTTACATGAATTACCTCTTTAGAAGAACAGCCAACAACACTAAGAACAAAACATTAGACAATGGTTTCAACTTAAGATAGGAATTCAAGTACTTAGTTCTCTTCTTTATACTTTGGATGAGCCTTTTACATGAACTACCTCTTTAGAAGAACAGCCAACAACACTAAGAACAAAACATTAGACAATGGTTTCAACTTAAGATAGGAATTCAAGTACTTAGTTCTCTTCTTTATACTTTGGATGAGCCTTTTACATGAATTACCTCTTTAGAAGAACAGCCAACCACACTAAGAACAAAACATTAGACAATGGTTTCAACTTAAGATAAGCATTGGCTAATCTAATGAAACTATGACCTTGTAAAGTGCTTGAGTAAAGGTGATTTTTTTTTCGAATGATACAATTTTCATGACCTTCCTTCATTTCTCCAAGTGTAAAAATTAGTCTTCTGGAGCTAATGCGAGTTAAAAACTACTGAAACTTATGTAATTTCCAAGCACCGTTGGGTTTGTAGAAGGGCAGACTCTAACGATAATTGACTCAATTAACTTAACCTCCAGAAGTTTATATATTAATGACTTCACACCACCTGGACGACCATGACTCTGATAAGAGCCTACGGAATGCACACGACAGTAGACGGTAATGTACAAGACATTATACGGTAATGCAAACGACAGTAGATGGTAGTGTACAAGACATTATACGGTAGTTTAAACGACAGTAGACGGTAGTGCGCAAGACATTATACGGTAATGCAAACGAGAGTAGACCGTAGTGCGCAAGACATTATACGGAAGTGCAAACGACAGTTGACGGTAGTGCGCAAGACATTATACGGTAGTGCAAACGACAGTAGACAAGAGTTCAAACGACAGTACATTATACACGAAAGTACACGAATGTGCACATGACAGTAGGCAGTAGTGCAAAAGACTGTAGAAGAGAGTGCATTCGACAGTAGACAAGAGTTCAAACGATAGTACATTATACACGAAAGTACACGAATGTGCACATGACAGTAGACAGCAGTGCAAAAGACTGTAGAAGAGAGTGCATTCGACAGTAGACGGTAGTACAAATGACAGTAGACGATATTGCACACGAGAATGCACACGAGAGCGCACACGAGAGTGCACTCGACATTAGACGACTGCGCAGACGACACTAAACGTGAGTGCACACGACAGTAGACGAGATTGCACACGAGAATACACGAGAATGCACACGATGGCAGACGAGAGTGCACACGACAGTAGACGAGATTGCACACGAGAATGCACACGACAGTATACGAGATTGCACACGAGAATGCACACGACAGTAGACGAGATTGCACACGTGAATACACGAGAATGCACACGACAGCAGACGAGAGCGCACACGACAGTACAAGAGAGTGTACTCGTTAGTAGTTGAGAGTGCAGACAACAGTAAACGAGAGTGCTCACTATAGTAAATGAGAGGGGTTTCCCGTGGACTAGTCGCTAGCGCCTTAGATTCATAAGCGGGAGATGGTGGGTTCGATCCCCACCGGCGGCACCAATTTTCTCATCTCAGGGCTCGTTGAAAAAATTCCTCGCTGCACCCTGGATGTCGGCGCAAATGGCCCAGATTTCTCGATGCGCCGTAAGAAAAAAAAAAAAGTAAACGAGAGTGCACACGACAGTAGACGAGATTGCAAACGACAGAAATCGGTAGTGTACACGACAGTAGAAGCACTAGAGGAATTCGCCTAACCACTTACCACTTAACTATCAATTTCTTATTTAATACCTATATTATGATTTTTATTTTTATACAATATTTTGAGCCTCTTTTAAAGTTTTTTCTTAACAGAGTATAGATAATAAATTCCTGTTTTTAATTACGTATATTTACGTCTGTTTTTATTTACTATTTTTCCCATTATTTCATATATATATATTTTTTAATTTGTTTAGTGCCAACGACCTATTTACTACTATGCACTACTGTATTGTATATTTGTGTGTATAAAAACATTGAAAACACACACACACAAGCCTTGAAGTACCTTCAATAAGAAGGGTGGATGGGATAGTGTATAGAAGGGAGAGTGCACACGGTTCGGTGCTTCCACTGTGTGGGGAGCATTCACGGTTCACCGAGTGCCAATTTCGGGTTTCAGTTGGCACTTGGAATTTTTCTTTGATCTCCGGTCGACATTTCAGGTCGACCTCCCTTGAAATCGTCAACATAATCCCCCGGCATTTCCATGAATCTGTTGTTGGTCATACCTGGCACGCTGGCAGGCTATCATGTTAAACACCAACCTGTATAATCACCCCAAATGAGAAAGGGTTAAGTCAATAAACGAGTTATTATTTGTAATAATCTGAGCCTCCTAGAGCAAAAGGTTAATAAAAATAATATTTTTTTATTCTCTTTCAATGATCTAAGCTGCATAATAATTGAAAATACGAGGTAATTGTAGATGAGTTGACATTGTTTTTGACGGAAGAAGACAGCGCTATATTTTACTAGTCCAACAAAGTTTGGTCTCGTTTACAAATACTTTTTTATGCTTCTTACAAAACGAGGGTTTCGTAGCCGCACCTTCGTCACAAAAAAAATCTCATGATTCTAAGTAACCAAACCAAAAACTTGATTTAACAACTATTTTTCGGATTTTCTCGGAAACGGTTAAAGCCATCGCCTTAAAAATGGTTTCATTCGTTTTACTAGCCCAAGAAGCCTATAAAACGAGTACTTACAAGCATATGAACTCAAAAACGTAAGCGTTAAGATTTTTTTTCCTTCCACGTTTTTCTGGTTAACGAACTTGACCTTTCAAATTGGACGACGGATTTTTGTACCAAATTTCATCAAAATCGGACCATTAGGGGGCCGGAAAACCGCGAACAGACAAATATATATATATATATATATATATATATACATACAAATTTGAACCACCGTTATTTTCGGTCTCTAGGGGTTCTGAAACGCGAAATTTTCTAGTCGGTACTTCTGGATTGTTTCATGAGATCAACCTTATAAGCGGGGTTCCTCCCTATGGAGGGAGGGAGGAACCGCGCTAAAATCAGATGGCTTTTTTTTTTTTTTTTTTTTTTTTTTTTTCAGAAAACAGTTGAGGAAGAGAGCTGCGAAACTCGTTCGTTCCATTTTTTGAAAAATTGAGATGACATTAGATTCTAAAATATATTTCATCATATCGTCGACAAAAATGCAAAGTATCGAATGTGAAAAATATTTGGTACCTTATAGATGACTTTATATATATATTTTATCCTAAGATATATTTTAATTAGACTTAATGCACATTCGTATGTTTGATTATCTGTAATTGATAATTATTCTTTAATTTTCGAGAGTTTGCTATACATCAGTCCAAAATCAACCAGAAAAATTGAAAATGAAAAATGCATTGTTTCACATCCGTTACTTTGCATTTGTATTGACGATATGTTTAAATATAACATAATACTGTAAACATAAAGATGTACCTTTCCTAAGCAAAAAAAAAAAAAAAAAAAAAAAAAAAAAAATCTGGCCACCCTACAAGATGTCGTTTAGAGTTTTTTGAGCTTCCTAAAAAATATGTTCCTGTGGAACGAACGAGTTTTACATCACACCTACTCAGTTACTCTTTAAATAAAGGTAGTTATTTATAAAATTAAATGTAAATGTGGTAAGTTTTTTTTTTCTATTTGGCTACGTATTGACCTAAATGGGAAATTTTACCTTTTTTAGCTATTTAATATGAGGTCGAAAATAACGGCGGTCGCTACTGTATTCATAACGACTTTGTTGAAAAAAAAAAAAAAACTGTTTATGAAATAGAATTTGTATAAATTTCATAAAAAATAAAACGAGCCATCTTCAAGATAGTCTTATGGATTTTTAAAATTTATTAAACTCAGAAGTTGATATCAATTAACAACTATTATTTTATAAATGCCGAATCAGTTAACCCACAATATTGAAGCCACGCTAATATACAGGGTTTCTCGAATTTAAATAGAAGGGGTCTGAAAAATACAATACGTTCTTTAGAGATTTGCTCGTCTTTGCTTCGTTTTGGAGAAAATCGCAAACAAGAAACGAAACAAGTTTTCATTTTTGTACTTACTTATTTATTTATTTTGTTTTTTTACGGCGCGTCTACTTCTAGGTCATTAGCGCCGACATCCAGGGTACAGCGAGGAATTTTCCCAACGAGCCCTTGAGATGAGAAAATTCCTGCCGGAGGTGGGGATCGAACCCACCATCTCCCGCTTATGAATCCAAGGCGCTAACCATTAGACCACGGGAGACCCCCCCACTTACTTATTTAAATTTACAATAGAAAACGATTGTCGTTGTGAATTATTTCAAGAAACATATTGCTATACTTACTATACTATAATATCTTGATGCTGATAGAGTTTTCGTTTACGGTTTCTACAGCGGTAATCCTTTTAAGAGAGTATGCGCAACGATCGCTAACAGAACCGTGCTTAATCGACGGGTGTTTTTGTTAACTATTATTAGACAACAAGATACTGTGTCATTTTATTTATTTACATTTTGCTTTATGTTATCATCTATTTAATTTAGTTGTTGCTTAAAATGTTGCCCTCTTGCAAAAACGCGAGCAATAATTAACACTAGATTTACCAGACCTGTTACTGGAGTAAATGTCAATAACAAAATATATATTTCTTACCAATATATATATATATATATATATATATATATATATATATATATATATAAAGTAACATTAAGTTCATTAAATGTATTCTCTACTTATAGCTACAAAAGTCATAACATCATTTAGGAAAGCAAATGTTATATGTAGTAGGAATTTTGAATTGAAATTGCACGACCAGTCAAAATGACTGGTCTGGTAAATCTAGTGTTAATAGAATATTTTAGGTGGAAAGTATGTTTTGGAGTCTAAAATAAGAGTATGTATCGACTGGAAATTAAAGCAAGAAACAGCTTAGTGAAAACGAGAAGCTAGAAGTAGCTGGTTCGCCATTTCCTTTTATGTGATTGGTGGAAAGGGACATTAGTGGAATTAGTCGTTTGGATTGGACAAGTTGGTAACACTGAGTAGGTTTATGTGTAGTTGTTGTGGTAGGACTGGAGGCTACAATAACTCTTGTAACTTAGTTCATAGTTCCGCCGCTAAAGCCGCCACTATCGACTGGGCGGTCATTCTCATCCCCCTAACCACAATATCTCTCTATTGATGCATAGTTCTGCGCATTTACCAAGATTGCAGCTGTTGAAGTTGTAGACATGAAAGGAATTTATAAAAATTTCTTCAAAACTTCATCGATCCTACCTACTAAACACAGAAAATTTGCCTCGTTAAAATTTATACATAAATACAAGTCTGTATACAGGATGTGGCGTCATAAATCAATAATATGGTAGCTGCTGGTATAGGACGATGTGGCGGTTTAGAAAAATATGTTTTATGTTTATTAAAAGTCATTTTTTTCGAGATTTTTTACATTTTCGAAAATTCCCCAAAAATACAACCTTTGCCACCCTTTCTAGAGTAATTCCAAATAAAGGAATTTTTTCAATTTTTTTTTTTTTTTTTTTTTTTTTAATAGTATTCCTCGATAGATGCGCTATCGAATGTATACCATTATTTTTGGGGCGCATGCATAGTTTTTTTTTTTTTTTCCTGTTTTATGGAGACACCAAAATTCCAGCATTTGATACAAAATAAATTCCTATTAAAATGAGTCAAGGCCTAGTTTAAAGTAAGCCATTTTTTTTTTTTTTTTTTACTAAGGTGCTTCAACGCAAACCCTTCCATTTTCCCTGAAGTATTTCATTACATTTTTCAAAAAATGTTATGCATAAAAAAAAAAATTAAAATTGTACAATAAGAATAGTATATAATTGGAATATAGCAGGTTTTTTTTTCTATAAAAGATTTAATAGCTTTGAGAGTTTGGGTCACGTTAAACATGGTGTAAGAAAAAAAAAATTCAAATATATTCTGTTGATCCTTTTGGATGGAATAATTGAGTCATCCATTTCCAAAAGGACCCATCTCCAGCATACAGTTCCAAAATGGTCTATGTCCAAAACATTATATATTTTTTAATAAAAACTGTAGTAGTAAAAGGGTAAAAAGTCATGGAACCCAGTGTAGTAAACCAATACCCTTTTAAAAAACAAAACTTTCAACGGAAGTTAAATACATTAGATCCTGTAACAGGTTTTTTTTTTGTTCCCTCAACGATTTGCTTTCACGGTCATAGGAAAAGGATGACTCAATTGGTAAAGTTTTTTCTTTAATAAGAAATGGGAGTCAATCCATTTGAAATGGTCCAGAAAAAAATAATCTGGTTGCTTGACCATTTTAGAAAAAAATTAATATTTTTACCATCAATTAAATATGGAATCAGTAGTTCAAAACCATTTTTAAATTTTGTTTATAGCCAACCGTTTGAAAATGGCAGCCATATTTGTCTCACCGCGCATGCTGATTTTTGAGTTTGCCCTTAAAAACGACATTTTGAGAAGTATAAACAGTGGTTTTCATTGCCAGTTTTCAAATAGTGAGTGAGACATAAAATATAGAGAAGACTATAAGAAAAACAATGGTGACTACACTACTAGTCTATGATTTACCAGTCATGAGAAAATGGTGACTACACTACTAGTCTATGATTTACCAGTCATGAGAAAATGGTGACTACACTACTAGTCTATGATTTACCAGTCATGAGAAAATGAGTTTTCTGTAAGATCATATAAACTGCGCGGTGAAACAAAGATGGCTGCCATTTTCAAACCGTTGACTGTAAAAATGTTTTAAAATTTTTTTTAACTTCTTAATTCATGCGTAATTGGTGGTAAAAATATTATTATTTTTTTTCTAAAATGATCAAGCAACCACCTTTGGACCACTTCATATGGATTGACTCATAGATAAAATGCAGAATTGTTGATATATGCGGAAACTCGGAGGAAACTGGTTCATCTCAAGAGACTGTAGCTGGATAGGGATGCAAATAGCGGAGAGTTATCTGGTAGATAAGATGCAGAACTCTGAGAGCCTGCAATGTGCAAATCCAAGATGGAGCTAAGAATAACCATATGAAAGATGATATTCTACAAGTTCCATACTCCCCTAGTCCTAACATATGCATTCTCTCCCTCTATATATGTCTGTATATAGCTAGAATTCAATCTGTTCCCTTGGGGGTTTGTTCAATATTCAAGGAGTCCTTGCTAGGAACCGGGGGGATATGTGGAGAACGTGGACCATTAAACCCAGCAGATGGCTCTGTATGGCTTTCATGAAACCCATAACCCGCTGCCAATTTCTTTCTCGCTCTATCTACTAGCATGTTGAAACAATGTCGGCTATCTGTAATGTTATCATTTGTATCTTTAAGGAAGCAAAATACAGGGATTCGACACTATTAACAGCAAGAAGAGTTACTATATTAAACTCTTCTTCAATATCTTAGCAAAACGAGACACATTATCTTGCAGCAAATATATCTTCCTTAAGAGGCATGGGCACGGGAGTCTTCCCAAGGCCGTATATCGAACATTATTTTGGGAGGCTGGAAATATTTCGGGGGGGGGGGTCTGCTAGAATTTCGGGGGTATAGAATACTAACAATCTAGAACTTAGTATAGTTAGCCAACTAAAATGTTGTTGCACCCAACAACAATTTTTTTTTTAACTAAATGATCTTATTTAATTTATTTTTAAGGATGTATGCCATATTTTTACCGACTAAATCGAAATTCGGTAATTATACCGTTAGCTGATTAAATTATGCAACTTTTTTGAGACTGGGTAGTCTTCAGGATTTATTGAAATAGCAGTGATTTTCGAAAAGTTGTCGCTAACTAGAAGCTTTTATTAGTTTCTACTTTTTGAATTGATATTACGGTTTGAACAGGATAATTGTGTGTGCGTGTGCGAGGATTGAATGTGCATTAATCTTAAAAAAAACTTAATGTTAATTTCAAAAATGTCATTAATCGTTGAAAGCAAATGTGTACAAGCAGAGAACATTTTAGTACAAAAACACTGTTTTTCTTAAAGAACCTTTAGAACAGCATATTACTGGAACGGAGGGAGATAGAAATGTGTGGTTGGGGGTGTTGAACAACATTTCTTGTCTAGTTTCACCACCTGAAGTAGTGCCATTAATTTGCTATACAGGCTGTATATATAATTATACTTGAAGGTGTATTGGTTGTTTAGGGGTGCAGCATCAGAAAATATAAATTAATTTACAGATTCTTGCCAAATTTACCTTGGAGCTTATAAAATCTTCTAATTAATATTATCTCTGCTGTCAGGAAACAGAAGCTTCTGTGTTCAAATCTAAACGAGGCAAGTTATGTTTTCCGAGGTCAAGTCAAAAATTGTTGAAGAATGACATATTAGGCAAAATGAATTAGCACAGAATAATTACGTTGCCATCCACTGGGTAACTTGACATCGGGGTATCATGGGCAACGAGAGAGCGGACAGGTTGGCAGGATTGGGCTTGTAAGTGGCACCAATAGGGCCAATGCCCTTTGTCTGAGTGTCGGTGGCAAGTGCCAAAGAGGCTATTTCAATTAGATCCAAAGACAAATTTGGTCAACTTTTGGAAGCACGGAAAATTGCCCACAGAAAGTCTTTTATAGATCTCAAAAATCTAAGCAGGAAGGAGATCTTCTTGGGTATGGCCAGGAAACATTTGAGAGAGGTTGTGGCGATAGTGTTTGACCATTGTACAATGAAAAAGAGCATCGTACATGTCATAAAGATCAGATCATCACCAGCCTGCGATCAGATCATGTACCAGGTGGTGCGGGGAAAAGGATGAGACACCTCAGCATGTTACATTTGACTGTGTAGCATTGGAAAGTAGACGTTTTCTACACTTTGCGAGCCTCAATAAAGACGAGATTCGAAGGTCAATGGAGGTCATCAATACCTGAATTCCATTGGGATGTTAAGGTAAGGTTGACCAATTTGGGACTCGCACAATAGGTCAGATGACCGATTTGCACTCCGATGTGAGTCAATAACTAATCTAATCTATGTTTTCCCAAAATAGCGATTTTTAAATTGAGCCACTGTCTGTGTCTTAAGTCCTCTGTATTACACTATAGTGAAAACTATAAATTTCTACAATATTAAAGAATGATACATACCAATACAAGAAACAGTCACATGACAACAACAGAAGCAGAAGAGAAAATTGATGAATAAATCTCAATAAATAGGAGGCTCGAGGGATGGCGGTGAAGGGTGGGATTCCCGCCAGAACTAATTGATAAAAGTTATCAGTAGAAAGTTTGCCGCCTTTCGTGGTGTAAATAATAATTAAGCAGGCAGTTACTGTCTAATTAGAACAGCTGTTATGAAAGGTCATTAGCCGAAATCCGATATTCCACGGCCTTTAACCTCAATCTTCGCCATCTTTTATTGGCAACTTTCAGTTCAATAAAGTGGAAAATGGACTCATTATTCCACTTATCTTCATGGCTTACTTTAATTTTGTTCTCCCTTACTTCATGAAATATTAATTTATAAATTCTGTATTTATTAAGTACCTACCTGGAATGTCGCACTAGGGACACAAAAATCGGTGTTTTCCAATTATGACTATGAAGGACGTGGTAAATATGTGTTTATCAACCACCAAAAGTTTATGTATCTAGCTTTAGAGCTTGTTCACCAGTGGATACTTGTGTCACTCTTCCTCTCTTAATACTATGCCGACTACATAGGGAAGAGTGACACATTTGCAGTTGAGTTCTATTTTGAGTTGTGTCACTTTAGAAATACTAGGGCTCTCAATATTTTCCCCTCTGATACTTCAATTCACCAGTTAAGTTACAGGCAACAGTAAAATGAATAATAAGTATCATTGATTTTTTTTTTTTTTTTTTTTATTTATTTATTTATTTGAAATCTGTACAAAATATAAAATGTACAATGATCAAGTGTGTTGATACAGATATTGATATGTACTTTATATGATCAAAACGGAAAAAAATAAAATAAGTACAAAATTTGGAAGAAGCCAACCATTGTTATAGCACTTCACTAGTTATTTAACTAAGTATTTCAATGAATCCAGAGGGATCAGGCAATTACATTGTCTCGGGGCCACTGTCTCTTTAGCCGCCTGGGGGGATTGTCTGGATGGGATTGGGATCATTGAATACCAAAAAAAAAAAAATAATAGCTACTGGATAGAATAACAACCGTGCAGTTCCCCCGAAACTATAAAATGCTTAAATTTGAATGTAAACAGCTGTATTATGCCAACGATACAAACAGCCTTCAAATGATAAGGGACCATCATGCGAGCCAGAACAGAAACCCTAAACCTGAACAACAAGCCTTGGGAGTTCGGATGCTACTACAGCCCTCTGCTCTCTTTGCAATATGAACCAGCCCGAAGATATCCATTTCCAAGCTGGTTGTCTAATTAGAATCGAGATGAGGGTAAAAAGCTTCCAGAAAAATAGATTATCACACATGAAAGCAATAGAGTTTTTGAAAGGCGAGGACTGCATAATACTCTACAATAATGTTAAAGAGGCGATGACTGTAAGTTTGATTGTAAATAATAATGAAGATCAAGTTTTGTTTTATTTTATAATTATTTTTTTTTTTATTTCATTTCAAATCTCTTATATTGTTATTTTATTTTGATCTAGATGAAATTATGTGGTGTCGCATAGCCTTTAAGTAGGGAGGTGTGTGTACATTGAGGTTGTATTTACATAAAAAAAAAACTTATTTGCTTGTTTTTCGGGTCTTTTATTGGCTTGGGATTTCAAAACACCCCACCTTTATACTTACGTAACAAAAATTTAAAATATAATTTTTTGTTTCGACCACCGTTTGGCATTTTATATGAAAAGAATCAAGAAAGAATGAAGAGTTTTTTTTTTAGTAAGACAATGGAGAAGTTGAATTTATTGATTCTGATAGTAGTAGTAATAATAGTAAAGGAGGATTTTATTGAAAAATCGTAGGCAAAACACACTAATAATAAAAATTTTAGATTAGAAAACAACGATTTTTTGTTTTTTTTTTTGTATAAAATTTTTGCATATGAATGTCATGAAATACATTTGTTGTGAAGGTTTAGGGTTAGCGATATTTAACATTTTACAGATTAAATTTGTATACTTTGCAAAAATCTATTTTAAATTTGTCTTCTTCCATCTCTTAATAATAAATATTAACTTGATAAATAACTTTTTATTATTCAAAAATGTCACATTTTTGATAACTGTATAAAAACAAAATTACAAATGAAGAAAAACGATTAAAATTTTATTATTAAAAAAATACCGTATTTGGGCATTTTAATTAATTATTTGATTATATAATATAGGTAAAGGGTTTAAAAAAGTGAAATAATAAAGTAGATGATAATTTTAAAAAAACCCTCCTTGTGGGGGCGATTTTGGTCTTTGGGGTGTTGTGAGCACCCCACCTCCCTATTTGCGTAAGGGTAAACCACCTCCCTATTTAACGCTTAACTGACGAATTGCATCGAATCATAAGTAAATTTATTCTGAATACCTCAAGTAGGTACCTATTATTTGTATCTGTACATAATAAAATTTACTTTATGACCACTACGTCAATCTCAAGATTACTTGATGGGTTTTCAACTAGAATTCCTTTATAAGCTGGAATTGTGAAATGTCTGTTCCATTCTGGTATGAGAGTTATGAAATGCTCTTCTTGGATATGAATATGCATTCCACGACCTAAATCCTTTCAGAGAACGATGGCTTCAATTTATTTTCGTTTTCAATCTATTTTATGCTCTTAAAATAATTACTTCCTGGATGCGACTCATACGTAGTACTGTGTACATACAATAATTATTATTGCTTTTCACTAATTGTTGATAATGCAGATGTAAGTGACAAGCCATTTATCTCCGCGGGTTAAGATAAAGTTTTTTTTCGGTTAATTAATTGTTTGTAAAGTTCTATACTCTTTCCAAAACATCAACTAGATAGCCATCATTTTTCATTCACAGAAAAAATATATAAAGCGATCATCAGGTATAATTGAAATATTTGAGTTTCATATATTATATATATATATATATATATATATATATATATATATATATATATATGGCATTTATATTATTTAAAAACATGTAGCGTTCATTTCAGTTTTGTTTATATATATATATATATATATATATATATATATATATATATATATGTATATAGGGGACGAGGTTAGCTCAGTGGTAGAGCACTCGACTAATGAACTGGAGGACCAGGTTCAAAACCTCACTAAAGACTAACTAAAGATTTTTTCTTCTAGTGCTGCCGTCCGAGGGTTGGATTTGGGGTCCCAGATCGTCCCTAGGCTCACCCAGCCTTTAATTAATTTAATTAATAATGGGTACCTTGGGTTCTAAAGACTCTAGCAGTCGAAGCAGCCAAGGGGAAAATCAGGCGGCCGGAGCATAGTGCTGACCACACTATCTCCCTAGTGTGCCGTATGGTCAAGAATAAGATACCTCTACAGTATCTGCCCCTCTGGGCTCTTGTGGCCTGTTACGGGACTGATATATATATATATATATATATATATATATATATATATATATATATATATATATATATATATAGGGTGTAGCAGATAAAAGTATCAACCTTTCAAGAAGTAATAGTAGACCTCAAGTGCAAAAAAAAAGTTTATATAAAGTATGGTTCAGTCACCAACATAAACAGAGTAAATTCAAATTTCGTATTTTTTTTTTATGTCGATCACGATTTTTAATGAATGAGTAGTGATTATTGAAAAATCGCTTTTATGGTAAATAAAATCCAATCAAACCATCGTAAAGTAGATGAAATTTACTTTGGGAAACCAAAGTTTCTAATGTTACCTTCATTTTAAAGGTGTTCCAGAGTGGTTCCATAAACCAAATTCGGGCTGTTGGATAAAATCTTTGTTTTTTGGGGAATTCTTTACTCTGTTCCCTCAAGGTTTCAATCTACTCCTCTTTCAGAAAAACTAATCTGATTAATAGGCTTTAATTAACTACTAATGAAGTTGACGGTTGCTTGGTTATTAAGGGTGAAATTCTTCTTGATAACTGAAAAAATGTGAAGACAAATTATTTTTCTTCCAAAACAAGGGAGCTTTTTCTTGTTTTTAGCACTTTCCTCCCAAGGAAAGTAGCTATTGAGGTTGGACTCATGACGGAATTTTTGAAAAATTTCTTCAAATCTTTATCGATCCTACCTAGTAGACACCGAAAATGACCCCCGTTAAAATTTATATATATATATATATATATGTGACTGTTAACACGATAGCGGCCAGAGTTTTTGTTTTTTCGTCACGAAACTTGGTATATAGCATTCAATTAGCAAACGATTGAACGAGTTCGTTAACCACCAAAGTCGGTCCACCGGAAGGGGGGGTTTACCCCGAAAACAAAACACTAATTTGACTATGTCAGCCGTAATATTTGGTATATTTCAACGGAACTCGGTATTCGTAGTGGTAATCCACAGGTAAATAACTGTTGTAAAAATAAACTAAATCGGTTCATTAGGAGGGGGGGTTTACTCCGGACCCACAATACCAATTCGCCACTACCAGCCGTGATTTTTGGTATATTTAGACGAAACTTGGCATTCGTAGTGGTAATCTACAGGTAAATATGTGTTGTAAAAATAAATTAAATCGGTTCATTAGAAGGGGGTTTTACTCCTGAACCAAATTCTTAATATACTCGTACCGGTCGTAATTTCTGCTGTATTGTAACGAAACGCGCTATACGTCGTGGGTAACTCATGAGAAAGAAGTGTTGTAGAAATGAGCTGAATCGGTCAATCGGAAAGCGGGGGTTTAATTTGTAATATATTTCAATAGAAAAGCCCGTCAGACGTAGGTTCACAAAGCCGCCGCAAGGAGCGCTTTCTACCACTAGAGTGACTGTATCCTGTTCCTGCGTTAGATCAAAATACGATAATATGAGGTTTTTTGTATTTATTACGTAGTGTAATAGGTACCATGTGTAAACATAACTCTGGAAGCAAATTATTAATTGACCAGTTACTCATTACAAATTTAAATGAGAACTATTCATGTTTTTATTTTATTTATGTAGGATATTTTAAGCAAATTGTTCTGGAAAGCAGTCTACACTACCCAAATTCTGAGGAAAGTGCTTAGTTATGCAGCTCCTGCGTGACGGACTTTTTTCGTTTGATTCCTCCGTCAATTAAATGACTGTCATGGGCATTAGCTTTCCGGGGCCTTATCTTGGTAATATAATTCTTACAATGAATTAAGTATTATCCTCAGCCACAAGATAACACTGGTTTTTCAGTAATCACTGATTATTTACAAGAACAAAAAAAACATAAAAAATAATGAATATAGGCAACTTGAATTTATTCTGTTTTTGTTGGGAATTGGGCCATACTTTATATGAACATTTTTGTTCACTTAAGGTCTAGTTTCACCTACTGAAAGTTTAATATTTTATCCGTTGTTACACTCTGTATATATATATATATATATATATATATATATTTGATGTTTTCCGGTAGTGGGGTTGCTTAATTCCAGAAGGTAAAAACAAATTCACTCTTCTTACAAAATTTCTTTATTTAGCACTAGGCCTTTCAACACAAATGTGCCATCGTCAGGTGCAAACAAAAAATCGAAACATGAATTAATATTTTTGGACTCAAAAATTAGTCCTTTTTTAGGCGTATAGTACATTACAAGGACAGTGTATAATTAGAATGTATATATGGTATAAAATGGAATATGTATAATTTTATAGAATGTAAACTATATAATCCTAAGGAACTGTCTAATTAAAGTTTTTAGTATATAATTACAAATGTATAAACTTAAGGTGTTGTCTAAATGAAGTTTGAAAATAAGATAAATTTAAATTTTATTACTACACTAGTTATAATACTAAACACACACACACACACACACACATATATATATATATATATATATATATATATAAACACTATCTAATTATTTTTGATTGTTATAGAGCTGCTGCACCGTGTTATTCTAGTCAGCGGATCTGCACTCAGCCCTTGGGCGTTGCAACGAGATCCCGTCGCAGTGAAACGGAGAGTCGCCGAGAAGACTGGCTGTCACGGAGATCTTCTTGAAGACGATCTAGCTCCCTGTCTCAGGACAAAACCTCTACACGATCTTCTCGACGTAAAAATAGAGCCTCCGAGGTAATCTCTCTCTCTCTCTCTCTCTCTCTCTCTCTCTCTCTCTCTCTCTCTCTCTCTCTCTCTCTCTCTCTCTCTCTCGGTGAACGCCGATTCACAAACCGAAGAATGCACTCATACTCTCGCACCGCTTCTAAAGCATTACCGTTGCAGAAAGCATCAAGAGAATGAACTTGATTGAATAATTGGTTGCTCGAAATAATTCGTAATGACATTTTATTTTCCATTGAGAATTTAAATAAGTATGTCCAAAAATTAAAGCTTGTCTCGTTTCTTGCTTTGCAATTTTCTCCAAAACAAAGCAAATCGTTAAAGGACTTTTTGACTTAATTTTTTGGACCCCTACACGCTGCTGAAGTTTTGAAAATCGGGTCACCCTGTCTATATATATATATATATATATATATATATATATATATATATATATATATATATATAAGTATTTATTGTGCCAAAATATAATTTAGGCCTAACTAGGTGTTGGGTAATCTCCTGGGCATATGCCGTTGTTTTTTCTAATCGTGAAAAATGTTTGTTCCATAAAGTTAAATAATAGTAAGTGGCTTTTTGGCTAATTGAAAATTTGTCCTAATTGCTAGTTAAAGCGTTAATTGATATCGTAAAGTTACCACATTGCTCTTAGTAATTCCGCTAATAAATTCAATTTTCTCCGGTATCAATGATTCGATTAACTGGATTTGTGATTAAATTATCCTGCTAGTTTATTATGTTATACAGGTACCTTCGAAAACAAACATCATTGCCTTTAGCATTGTACATAATAAATTTAACCATTAAGTTGGGAGATGGTGGTTTTGACCTAAAGTAAGGGGAGGGGGAATTTCAAAAAGGAAAAGTTTTTAAAATTATAATATAATCATCTATTTTATTATTTCACTTTTTTTAAACCCATTACCTATATTATATAATCAAATTATTCATTAAAATGCTCAAATATTGTATTTTTAATAATAAAATTATAATGTATTTTCTTCATTTGTTATTTTGTTTTTTTAAGCTTATCAAAAATATGACTTTCTTGAATAATATAAAATTCTTAATGAAGCTAAACTTGGTTATTAAGGGATAGAAGAAGAGAAAACAATTACTACTCAATTTAAAATATATTTTTGCAAGGTATACAAATTTAATCTGTAAAATCTACTGCACTGCCGGACAAAAAAAGTCCGTCACGCAGGAGCTGCATAACTAAGCACTTTCCTCAGAATTTGGATAGTGTAGATTGCTTTCCAGAACAATTTGCTTAAAATATCCTACATAAATAAAATAAAAACATGAATAGTTCTCTTTTAAATTTGTAATGAGTAACTGATCAATTAATAATTTGCTTCCAGAGTTATGTTTACACATGGTACCTATTACACTACGTAATAAATAAAAAAAACCTCATATTATCGTATTTTGATCTAACGCAGGAACCGGATACAGTCCCTCTAGCGCTCCTTGCGGCGCCTTTGTGAACCTATGTCTGGCTGGCTTTTCTATTGAAATATATTACAAAGTAAACCCCCCTTTCCGATTGACCGATTCAGCTCATTTTTACAACACTTCTTTCTCCTGAGTTACCCACGACGTATACCGCGTTTCGTTACAATACAGCAGAAATTACGACCAGTATGAGTCTATTAGTAATTTGGGTCCGGAGTAAACCCCCCCCTCCTAATGAACCGATTTAGTTTATTTTTACAACACATATTTACCTGTAGATTACCACTATGAATACCGAGTTTCGTCGAAATACGCCTAAAATCACGGCTGGTAGTGGCGAATTGGTATTGTCGGTCCGGAGTAAACCCCCCCTCCTTATGAACCGATTTAGTTTATTTTTACAACACATATTTACCTGTGGATTACCACTACGAATACCGAGTTTCGTCGAAATATACCAAAAATCACGGCTGGTAGTGGCGAATTGGTATTGTGGGTCCGGAGTAAACCCCCCTCCTAATGAACCGATTTAGTTTATTTTTACAACACATATTTACCTGTGGATTACCACTACGAATACCGAGTTTCGTCGAAATATACCAAAAATCACGGCTGGTAGTGGCGAATTGGTATTGTGGGTCCGGAGTAAACCCCCCCTTCTAATGAACCGATTTAGTTCATTTTTATATCTCACTTTTCTCTCTATATTACCACTACGAATACCAAGTTTCGTTGAAATATAACAAATATTACGGCAGACATAGTCAAATTAGTGTTTTGGGTTCGGGGTAAACCCCCCCTTCCGGTGGACCGACTTTGGTGGTTAACGAACTCGTTCAATCGTTTGCTAATTGAATGCTATATACCAACTTTCGTGACGAAAAAACAAAAACTCTGGCCGCTATCGTGTTAACAGACACATATATATATATATATATATATATATATATATATATATATATATATATATATATATGCATATATATATATATATATATATATATATATATATATATAGATATATATAAATTTTAACGGGGGTCATTTTCGGTGTCTACTAGGTAGGATTGATAAAGATTTGAAGAAATTTTTCAAAAATTCCGTCATGAGTCCAACCTCAATAGCTACTTTCCTTCGGAGGAAAGTGCTAAAACCGGCGCACCTTGAATTTCGTCGTTACTTCTCTTCCAGGTTAATAAAATTTGCAAATTTTTAACTCAAAATGTAGTGCATACATTCAGCTTGTAGGACACCATAAGTGAAGGCAAAAAAAAATCTGAAAAATACAGCTAATTAAAAAAAAAAAAATGAACACACATCCAAAGTAAAAATAAAACACCTCTAATTCTTGTTCTACATAAAAAAATATTGTTTCTAGCACCTATTGTTTCCTCCCCTAGCTGCAGCCCTCTCAGCCCCCCCCCCATATATACGCCCATGCTGGTACCCTATAAATAACGGGCTATCTCTAGGTTATCTGTTTCTTGACACTAGCCGGAGCGCCCCAGTGTCACGAAACATTATACGTTGATTGCTTATCAGTTGATGTACGTATAACATATAGTATGACGGGTACTATGCTATAATAAACTGCAAAAAATTATGAAGTAGCGTAAATTTTGCTGATACATTATTTAACACAATAAAATAACTACTTATCTGCCGTGACGAAGCACGGGGGCTACTATATATTTGTCAAATACCACTCACCAGAGTTGGGCAAACGTTAGCGCGCGTTAAAAGCTGATACCTCTCCGCTAATTTAGCGAAACTGTAGAAAGCCAGCGCTAATAATTAGCGGTTAGCGGCGGCAGTGCGCTAACCGCTAATCTATTTATGAAATATGGTAATTGCTGAATTGAATGGCAGTGACCAGGAAGTAATTGTAAGCAACCGGAAGTGGTCCGAAGTTGTCCAGATTCATCCGGAAACTGTCTAGAAGTAATTTTGGTGACCCGGAAGCCATTTTGGGAACCCGGAAGCCATTTTGGGAACCCGGAAGCCATTTTGGGAACCCGGAAGTGGCCAAACGTTGTCCAGATTCATCCGGAAACTGTCCAGGAGTAAGTTTGGTGACCCAGGAGCCATTTTGAGAACCCGGAAGTGGCCAAAAGTTGTCCAGATTCATCCGGAAACTGTCCAGGAGTAATTCTGGTGACCCGGAAGCCATTTTGAGAACACGGAAGTGAAACCGGAAGTGGCCAAAAGTTGTCCAGATTCATCCACTCATTTCACTACCGGCTTCTCAAAATGGCTTCCGGGTCACCAAAATTACTCCTGGACAGTTTCCGGATGAATCTGGACATCTTTTGGACACTTCCGGTTTCACTTCCGGGTTCTCAAAATGGCTTCCGGGTCACCAAAATTACTCCTAGACAGTTTCCGGATGAATCTGGACAACTTTTGGCCACTTCCGGTTTTACTTCCGGGTTCTCAAAATGGCTTCCGGGTCACCAAAATTACTCCTGGACAGTTTCCGGATGAATCTGGACAACTTTTGGCCACTTCCGGTTTCACTTCCGGGTCCCCAAAATGGCTTCCGTGTCGCCAAAATTACTCCTTGACAGTTTCCGGATGAATCTGGACAACTTCGGACCACTTCCGGTTTTACTTCCGGTTGCTTACAATTGCTTCCGGGTAACTGCCGGTTCACCTCCGGTCTATCATGAGTGCCTGGAAGGCCCTGGGGTACTTCCGGAAACGACCCAGGGATGAATATAGGACCGGAAGTAACCTAGATTAAGGAGTGTCAGAGTGTGCCATTGTCTGTGAGTGACCGGAAGTGAGCCAGATCGAACAGGAGTTACCCAGTGATAGGCATGAGTCGACCGGAAGTAACCGAAATTGACTTTCATGTGATCGGAAATCCTGTAGATTGAAGCGGAAGTGGAACAGGAGAAAGGGTGCTCAGAGCAGACCGGAAGTGAGCTTTGAGATGACAAAATGTTGTAACTATAGCTTAAGTTATTAGCAATTACCATATTTCGTAAATAGATTAGCGGTTAGCGCACTGCCGCCGCTAACCGCTAATTATTAGCGCTGGCTTTCTACAGTTTCGCTAAATTAGCGGAGAGGTATCAGCTTTTAGCGCGCGCTAACGTTTGCACAACTCTGCCACTCACTCACTCACTGACCTATCATCGCCCAGCCCAAACCACTTGGCAGAATATGTTGAAATTTTGCTTGGACACGCCCTTTCGCATTTAAACACTCGCTAAGAAAGGAATTTATTTTTAGAGGGGTTTAAAGTTTTAGTTGGTTAGACAGCAGGCAAGCCTAGCCAGCAAACGTTGGTAGGACGATAACAGGTCAGCTGTTAGCATACTGTATTTATTTCATGATATTACTTCTATTTGAGCTTCATTTCAACTATGATGGCAGACCTTGAATTACTAGAAATAAACCGTGATTTTGTCCCTCATAGAGTTTACGCTATACCTGGTCCATCCGAGATAATAATATCACGAACCCTTGCACAGCCTTCTCATCCATCAGCATCCCCAGTCAGAACACTTCTTGGTAACGCTCGCAAATATGCAAAATGACACTTGAGAAACATAAATTTTTAACCCTATAGAGACGGCAGCAGTGGTATGAGCGAGGGTACCCGGTGACGGGACCCTCCACGTAACACCTTTGTACTACTGATAGAGAACATATCCCTGGAAACTTTGATGCTTGCTCAGCAAATTACATTGTTTACGCTTCTGAAAAAGCCTATCGTCTTCGTACCTGGTTTGTTTTCCGTTTCATTTGCCCTAGTAGATTCCTTTTTTCTTAGACACTTCCACAATGGTTACTTAACTGTCAACATTGGTCTTCCTCTGCCTCCAGGCATTTCCATAGGTATGTAGTATCTTGTTTCTTTGTTATAATTAATAAATGTTACTATTAGCACCTATTTACTTATATAAACTTCAATATAATAGCCTTTTTTCTTCTTTTTTTGTTATGTTTCTTTTGATTTTCATTCTACTCATTCTATGAATTTAAGACCTATTGTTCTTTTATAATAAGTTATGTGTATTTATAGTTCTGTTACTTATCTCAATTATAAACCTTTTGCTGTATTAATTTCTGTTTTTCTTGTCATTTTAGGTGACGAAGGCTACCAATGAGTAGCCGAAACGTCCTAAATATAGATTTTTTAACAAAAAAATCGTATTAAGGTTTCTTTAGCCGAATCCCAACCATTCCATCTTTACTTATCACCTCGACCGCTAACTATCTAATCATCATCATAACTTTTTAAATTTTATGTTTCCAAATTACATTTCAGAAAGATAAATTTTAACCTACATTTATTATTGATAACGAATTTTTTTATCGAATTTTGGTATAACTCCTGTTACTGGTAACCGATAGCCCTTTCGTTGCTCTGAACGATTTAACTCGTGTTCCACTGTCAGCTTCCCTCACGCTCCCACGGAGTTACCTCGTAGTCCGTACTAGCCGCGTATGTAGCTTGCTAAAAATAACGAACAAATACAATATAAAAAAGTCCGACTCGCAGGAACTGCGTCATCTTAGCGCGGTTCCAGTTCTTTTTTTTCTTTTTTTTCTACGGCTCATCTAGGTCATTAGCGCCGACATCCAGGGTTTAGAGAAGAATTTTACCAGCGAGCCGTGGGATGATAAAATTCCTGCCGGAGGTTGGGAATCGAACCCACCATCTCCCGCATATGAATCCAAGGCGCTAGCCATTAGACCACGGGAGAGCCCGGTTCCTGTTCATATCCCTATTCTCATTTGAAAAGCATAGAATAGAAACATAATATTTTCCTCGGCCTTTGTTCAAAGGGTTTTATGGCTATACCTGGGTTCGGGTCCACAAGACCCTAGAAACCTCTTCTACCAATACTACATTTCATACGTTTCAATGAATTGGAAAATATCAAAAATTTTCACATATTCCTGTGTTCTTTTACTATAGTAATAATTCTACAGATAAAATCAATTAAAAAATAAAATAAAAAACCAACAGCATAAAGGCAATTGAAAATATTCAAAAGACGTCATCGAATATTTTTCTCTTGGCAAGCTATATTTCTAACAATGAATTGCTTTTCTTATTTTGCCTAATCTGTTTTATTGTAAAATACATTATCCAACAATAAGCAATTAAAAAATAACAAGGAATAAAAAACAGACAAAAAGAACAGTTCGAATAAGCGAAATTAATTACTTTAAAGTTTTAAGCTCTTATTTCTCCGATTGACATCGCCTAATCAAAACTTTCATTAGAACCTTTTTTTTAGAGCATTTAATAAGCTTTCTAATGGTATCCTTCCATTTACCAAGATTCTCAACCTTTTTCGATATATTAATGAAAGTAAACAAAGTTACTAAAACTTTCTATATCTGTTAATAAAATATTTTATTCTAACCCTTCCTTAACTCCAAACGTAACCAAAATTTCAACATATTAGTTTTGATGAAAGTAGAACATGCAGAAAATGTTTCAACTGAATCCCATGATTCTAAGTACCCAAACCAAAAACGGTATTCAAAAAATATTTTTCCAATTTTCTCGAAAACGGTTAAAGCTATCGCCTTGAAAATGGTTTCATTCGTTTTCCTAGCCCAGGATTCATATAAAACGAGTACTTAGAAGCTTATGAACTCAAAAACGTTAGCGTTACGATTTTTTTGCGCGAATTTCGCCCCAAACGCCATCTTCCAGTAGGCGGATTTTGCTGGTTAACGAACTTGACCTTTCAAATTGGACGAAGGATTTTTGTACCAAATTTCATCAAAATCGGACCATTCGTTTTCTATCTAGAGAGCGAACAGACAAATATATATATATATATATATATATATATATATATAAATAAATAAATATATACATATATATATATATATATATATATATATATATAT
Organism: Gonocerus acuteangulatus; assembly: GCA_946811695.1. Lineage (NCBI taxonomy): Eukaryota > Metazoa > Arthropoda > Insecta > Hemiptera > Coreidae > Gonocerus > Gonocerus acuteangulatus. The sequence goes on from OX328126.1 coordinate 86,866,993, forward strand.
ATATATATATATACAAATTTGAACCACCGTTATTTTCGGTTTCTAGGGGTTCTGAAACGCGAAATTTTCTAGTCGGCACTTCCGGATTGTTTCATTGTATCAACCCTATAAGCGGGGTTCCTCCCTATGGGGGAGGGAGGAACCGCGCTAAAACCTTCAAAAATCTACAGTTTCGGATATTTGTATAATTCAGATTGTCCCATGATAGAAAAGAGTATCACGAAGAATACATTGATATTATATCTTCAATATGAAATTGATAATGCGAATTCTAACAATTGTCGATGGCATTTATCAATGAACTTGCATTTTCGTGTGTTTAATGCTTGCCTTAAAAAGCCGACAAGACAGTAAAGTACCTTACTCTACTTTAATGTTCCTTTGCTGTGTTCTCCGATTCCCCGCGGAGAACCTCGGATAAGGCATACGCTGTTAGACCCATTAAAGAGATAACGAACAGCGTGTTAGCGTTCTCACATTTAGAAGTTTGCATCTACATTCAGATTAGAAAGATAATTAACGACAGAAACTAGGAGACAACGGCTGTATTACTATCTAGGGAAGTTGTAGAAACGGCTAGAGACGCTTAACAACTATTTACCGTTTCCTGTATATCTATAGGGAAGGAAGGGATCAGCATATCTCTATAGGTGTACTTTAACTCCTTCTGTCTATTCCAGAGATACTTGTTGGTTTTAAACTATCATCAGAATTGTCGACAACGGTGTTGTCTTGTCTCCCATATTGATATTGCCAGACCACGAACAATTTTATTAGGACCAATAAAACCTTATTATGCACAAATATTTTTTTCACGTGAAATATATAGATAGTATGTTGGTATAGTCTTTGTTTTACTCAAGACATTATTATTTTCCCAGTCGATAAAAAACGAAAGCACAAGGGGCTTGAAAAGTTTAATGGTATTTTCACAGTAGCTTTTCCATATAATTGGAAACTGGTTCAACTTCTAATTCTCTGCGGACATAGCTGTTCTTTTATTGAAATTTTTGTAGGCGTTTTAAGTGTGTGTCACACCAAACCAGACTGGAAATTTGTACGTTAGTATGGATAGTACTGTCGATTAGTATAGCACCACAGGTATATTTTAGGGGTGTTTTTCGTTTTTGTTTTTTTTGCAAAGCTCCATACCGTGGTTTTTATAAGTGACTAATCTATACTAATAAAACACATGTATTAAATTTTAGTGATTTATTTAATAAACATAACCTCATGAAGTAATTATGGCTCAAGGGCCCAGAACTCTTTAATATTTGACATAATTGTTTCAAACAAATGTTCTCCATCAAGTCCCTTTTCTTGATATATTTTTAACCCTCTCCGTACCGTCGACTGCTCCAGCAGTCGAGAGCTGCCGGGACCCACATACCGGCGTATCTCTCGCATTCTTTATCTTCTCATTTCTCGACTTTACAGCTATCTAGCGTTACCGTATTGTACTTCTAGTATTCCTGCCTATTACTAGATGGCAGTTGAATGAAGTTTTTGGTCGTTTTATGTCGAATTACAACTCGTTGCCTTCTCCGCCCATTACCCGGTCAGCCCACGTCAAATTACCGTTTGTTTTTATACTTCTGTACATTCCTAACAGCATTTAATTGCAAAATCAGTTCAATTTTAGTCCTAAAGTATTAAGATCTTATAATCGTGTTTTTTAAAATTAGAAAACCTGTTTTTTTTTATTGTTAAGTTTTTCAACATAAAATAATTATTTAAACGCCAAACTAATTCAACCTAAATAAAAATGAATAATCATTGTAAGCAAAATAAAAATGAAAATGATAAAAGACGAGTTTAAGTACGGCGAGGGAATCACTGAAAGTCGAAGCGCTGTGACCGAGAGTGGGAAAAGTATCCCGTACAGGGGGACCAATGCCGGGTGCTAGTATCCCGTATATCAGAACACATCTCTTGCAGCTCATTGCGTACGGAAAGGGTTAAAACAATTGTTTCATCATTTTTAATGTATAAACACAAACCGAATGCATTCATTTTAAAAATATTTTATTTTTTATTTTGTTAATGCTCAGCCTCTATGGCAAAAAGCATATATTCCTCACTGTGCGCCGATGGAGGCGCTGCACCAATCGATGACACTCCAAAAAATAATCCATGAGAGTAGGTATGTTAAGTTAGATGGATATAAAAACAAATAGGTTGAAAATAAATGAGAAATACAAGAAATAATTATATATAGTGAAGATGGAGATAGTAAGCCGTTGCAGAGATACGAAGACAAGGTATAGTTGGGATTCGGCTAATCCCAAGTATACCTTGTCTTCATAATTATATCCGAATCCCAACTATACCTTGTTTTCATACATATATATATATATATAAAATAAATAAAATAAAAATTTTGTTATTAAAAGAAGATTGTAATAAAATGTAAAGTATAAATCATTCTGTATCGCTGTGATTTTATTGTAAGAAGAAGTGGATTGGAATTTTAAAAATAATACTGAGAGCAATCACATATATTTTCGATTGAACGTTATAATCACAAAATACCATATGGTTATAACAGTAACTGTCTCTCTAAATAAAAATCACGGTATGGAGCTATGTAAAAAGACCCGCCAAGTTAGTTTTGTGTCTAGATATATTCCGAGATAGCGTATACATTAGGGGCGAGGTTAGCTCAGTGGTAGAGCACTGGACTAATAAGCTGGAGGACCTGAGTTCAAATCCCGAGCATAGTACTGAAGGTTTTTTCTTCTAGTGTCTTCGTTCATGGGTTGAATTCGGCCTCCATGACCGTCCCTAGGCCAATCCAGCCTTTAATTAATTTAATAATGGGTACCTTGGGTGCTAATGACTCTAGCAGTCGAAGCAGCAAGGGGAAAATCAGGCGACCGGAGCATAGTACTGACCAAACTATCTCCCTAGTGTGCCGTATGAATCAGATACCTCTATAGTATCTGCCCCTCAGGGCCTCGTGGCCTATTACGGGACTGATTTTTTTTTTCTTTTTTTTTTTAGCGTATACATTGGTTCTTTTGAGTCCAGAAATTGAGTGATGTCCAATTTTCAGCTGTGGTAAATCTTCATTTTGGAATTTTCTGAGTAAAAAAACTTTACAAGAAGATTTAACACGGATAATTTCGAGTTTCTATCTAAGAAGCCAGAATGATACCTCGTCTTGCAAATGATAAACCGCTTCGTCGTGCTCTTCGTGATGACGATTTGGTCGTGTAGGTTGCGATAGCTGAGTTTTCTGGTTGAGGCGTATCACTTCTGTGCAAGATGTAGAGCAATGGACTGAGTATGGCCCCCTGCGGTACCCCAGCTTTCATAGTTCTCTTTGTGCTGAGTCTTGTCTTCACTCTCTCATGGAATGTCCTGTCCCAAAGAAATGAGGATTTGATGGATTAGAGATAAGCTGGAGGCTTGGTGTTCCGTGGCTTGTACAGGAGTCCTTCGTGCCATTTTTAGAAGGTAGCTAACATTCTCCCCTCCAGTGATCAGCATGTTTTGCCAAGGGGAATAGTACTCTGATTTTTTTTAATTTAACATTCCACGGAACAAATCTCTAATTAAACAGCACTCTTGGGGTTACATTTTCATAGAGATTCTCAGAAAACGTATAAGCTATTTCATACTATTTAATTGATAACATCAATTCATAAATATTATATTGGGCGAGTTATCTACAGGTTACCATCCTTTTGTAGGTAGGTTATATGTATACATTAAATCTTATTTTCTTTAATCTAAATAGGTATATTTTCACTGACTACTTGATTACTATAAAACTGCGCCCCGAAATCATTCCTAATACTGTTTGCTGATTGAGAAATATATGACATTCCCTAGCTATTCCTAATACTGTTTGCTGATTGAGAAATATATGACATTCCCTAGCTATTCCTAATACTGTTTGCTGATTGAGAAATATATGACATTCCCTAGCTATTCCTAATACTGTTTGCTGATTGAGAAATATATGACATTCACTAGCTATTCCTAATACTGTTTGCTGATTGAGAAATATATGACATTCCCTAGCTATTCCTAATACTGTTTGCTGATTGAGAAATATATGACATTCCCTAGCTATTCCTAATACTGTTTGCTGATTGAGAAATATATGACATTCCCTAGCTATTAATTTTTATGATTTTCATGATCTACTTCCTATGGAACATTTACCGGAAAAAACATCCGAAAAATTCACACATATGTATCGAACTTCTAAGTTTTGCAGATTTTAATAAAGCCTCTCGGATGAGTGGAATAGAGATTCTAGGAGTAAAATATGAAATATTTGCTGGACGGTTCCAAAGCTGGCATTTCCTGAATTCCTTAGTTCATATATGGGAGCAATATTCGCAATAAATTTTTATATTATTCGCTCCAAAAATAAATTCTGCATATAAAATATTATAGTACACTCAGTAAATGCAGAAAAAATGATTTTATTATCATAAAAGATCTGGATGCGGTAGATCAAATATTACAACTTTAATATTCTAAGGTTCATTCATATAAAATTAGACATATAAGTATATGATCGATTCAAACAAATACCACTCAGAATATATACATATATAAACTTACGCCTCAGAATTTATATACATTGATAGAAAGATAAATGAATAGAATACGACAGTTTGGAATATTCAGACAGACAGACAGAATACGACAGTTTGGAATATTCAGACAGACAGATAGAATACGACAGTTTGGAATATTCAGACAGACAGATAGAATACGACAGTTTGGAATATTCAGACAGACAGATAGAATACGACAGTTTGGAATATTCAGACAGACAGATAGAATACGACAGTTTGGAATATTCAGACAGACAGATAGAATACGACAGTTTGGAATATTAAGTCAGACAGATAGAATACGACAGTTTGGAATATTCAGACAGACAGATAGAATACGACAGTTTGAAATATTCAGACAGACAGATAGAATACGACAGTTTGGAATATTCAGACAGACAGATAGAATACGACAGTTTGGAATATTCAGACAGACAGATAGAATACGACAGTTTGGAATATTAAGACAGACAGATAGAATACGACAGTTTGGAATATTCAGACAGACAGATAGAATACGACAGTTTGGAATATTCAGACAGACAGATAGAATACGACAGTTTGGAATATTCAGACAGACAGATAGAATACGACAGTTTGGAATATTCAGACAGACAGATAGAATACGACAGTTTGGAATATTCAGACAGACAGATAGAATACGACAGTTTGGAATATTCAGACAGACAGATAGAATACGACAGTTTGGAATATTCAGACAGACAGATAGAATACGACAGTTTGGAATATTAAGACAGACAGATAGAATACGACAGTTTGGAATATTCAGACAGACAGATAGAATACGACAGTTTGGAATATTCAGACAGACAGATAGAATACGACAGTTTGGAATATTCAGACAGACAGATAGAATACGACAGTTTGGAATATTCAGACAGACAGATAGAATACGACAGTTTGGAATATTCAGACAGACAGGTAGAATACGACAGTTTGGAATATTCAGACAGACAGATAGAATACGACAGTTTGGAATATTCAGACAGACAGATAGAATACGACAGTTTGGAATATTCAGACAGACAGATAGAATACGACAGTTTGGAATGTTCAGTCAGACAGGTAGAATACGACAGTTTGGAATGTTCAGACAGACAGATAGAATACGACAGTTTGGAATATTCAGACAGACAGATAGAATACAACAGTTTGGAATATTCAGACAGACAGATAGAATACGACAGTTTGGAATATTCAGACAGAAAGATAGGGTAAACCGGACAGTTATTGACACCCAGTACAGTTATTGACACCCCGAACTTTAACTTACATAAATAATTGAACTATTCCTAATTTTATTTTAAGAAATACAGGAAACTAATGTTTGAAGAGTCCTCTAAGTCATCTATGACATAAATGATTAAGAAACTAACCACAGGGAAGATTTCAAAATTAATACCTCCAAGACTTCAGCTGATAGCCAGTTAATGGCTACAAGGGTATGATTTCCCTAAGGATTTTCATTCTATTTTTTTGTTCCTACTCTCTTCCTACATTTATTGCAATAAAGTTAAGTACTTTATATTGTTTGTTAATGTATAATTGAAGTGTCTTGAATGGTTTTAAACTAAAATAATCAATTTAAATATTATTATACAGGGGTGACAATAACTGGTCATTTTTTTCAAAGTATTTTGTTATTGACACCCCATGTCAATAACTAGATTATGATTTTTTTTTTAATATTGATGGTTCTGATTTAATTTAAATAATTTAATCTTCCTGATAAATCTGCAATGTTTTTTTAACTTTAATTCCAGAGTAACTAGTTATGTATTGGTGTCAATTACTAGTTTTTGGGTTCAATGACTAGTTATTGACACTGTCAACTGACAGAACACTTAAACTGAACTCTGTTTTAAGAACTCTTAAAAATAAAGTTTCTTTTTGTGTATAACAAGTGTTAGTATTCCTATGAAGCCTGGTTATAGCCAGAAGGATTTATAGAATGCCTTGAAGGCCATACAGGATGGCTCCTCCATTAAATCGGCATACAAAGGATTTGGAGTTCCGCGGGCAAATCTGCACTTCAGATTAAGTGACAAATTTGTAAGATCATTGTTTGGACCGCCGTCAATTCTTTCGGATGAAAACGAACTAACTCTAGTTGCTTGGATAGAAAGATGTGTGAAAAAGGGATTCATGAGGAAGAAAAATGAAATTCAAAATCCCTAAAAGAATTTATTGAATTTAAAAATATGAGCACTCCCTTTAAAGGTAATTGTCCTGGTGGTTGCTGGTACAAGGATTTCTTACAAAGGCAGCCCTCTATACAGAGAGGATTTTCGAAGCCGTTACTGGGGCCAGCGCATGTGTTTCTAAAGCTAATCTGTGATGTATGCAGCGTTATTTGTGGAGTTCTCGATTTCGTAGAAGGTAGAAAATAATGTCTCTCCACTGTTTTTCAAAGTATTTATTAGCAAAAGCTTTTTGAGAACATGGTTCTCATCGTCAGTGCATCTACAATTTTCACAAAAACACGCATATATTAATTACAGAAATATTTATATTTAACACACAAACGGGAATCAAAATTTTTAAAAAACATAAATTATTCTAAGAAATCCAATTATCATGAAATGTTAGAAATAGAAAAGGCCATTCACCGTAATAAAGATTTATTACTAAACGAACAAATAAACTTCCCAACATCAGACCTTAGGAAAATTTTCATATCCCAACAAAAGACGCCATCCCTCGGACCCACCACCTGACAGACCCGTCATCCCTTACTCTGACACCTTCAGACTGACGACCCCTTCACACACATGACATCAAATAACCCGACATAATCCTTCCCCATACACTGTCTCCAACAGAAAGTTCAGTGGTCTCTGGTTCAACAACCTTGATTCTTGTGATCTCCAATATCCAACGTCAATATATATACTCTGCTCACCCGGAATAGTCTCATTACCTCACACCTGTTCGGAGAAGCTGTTAGCAGTACTACCGGTGGAGTAATAGGTAACATTATTTGTCATAGCTTTAGTAATAAGAATACTTATAAATATTTATGTAATTAATATATGCGTGTTTTTGTGAAAATTGTAGATGCACTGACGATGAGAACCATGTTCTCGAAAAGCTTTTGCTAATAAATACTTTGAAAAACAGTGGAGAGACATTATTTTCTACCTTCTACGAAATCTAAAGCTAATGTTAGATCGTCCTTAGAGAACTTCATTTCAAAACCAAATGAAGATACCGCAGGACATCAAGAAGGTACTGAAAGTCATACCACACCTGAAACTTTGCTGCCACATATTTATTATTAACAACAACACCTCCTGGATATCCAAAGGGAATCAGTTTGGTCCATCTGGCCACGAAAGGTTGCCCTTGGCTTAAGTGGAACTTCTTAGAATAAACACAATGTACAAAGGTACAGATGTAAGGTTAAAACATGATAAATATGTTTTGTTTAAAACTCATCCCATTTTTATTATACACTTTTGTTGTTTTAATAAAATTCCTGGACGATTTATTATTGCAAAAGAAAACCATTTATTCTTTTATATTGAAATATATATATTTAATAGGACGACGTAGGATAAACATATATATAGTACATAACAGAAAGATAACATTTTCTGGGTAAATGTAATTTGTAATTAAAAATAGAATTTCAATGAAGTTATATTATGAAGTTAAATACAATTTTTGTGTTTAGGTTTACACCTGGGTTCGCACCGTTTCCCGATGGAGCTGTCCTGGCGCCTGCGCTCTCAGACCATCATGCTCCTGCGCACCTTCTGGCCGAGTTCCCGGCGAGAGACTTATTGTTTGGACTAGTTTCGACTGAGTCATATCTCGACCTTTCTGCGCAGGACCTGGAGTTTGGTTTCAACGAGACGAGGAGGGACAGGTAAAAGCATCTTTTGGACTACTTGGAGTGTTGATATAAAGATAAGATATCCTTTAAAATCACAAATACCACACAAGACTAAAATCTCACACCTCAACCATATCTATTTATTTGCTAATTAATTTTCTTTTTCACATTTTGACGTTTTAGCCTCAGGGCCATCCTCATAAGACTTCATTAATCTGTTCACATATCATTCACCCTGTTACAACAAGGGCTTGTCATCACTGTAAAATTGCAGCTACTACACTTTTCCATTATTTAAGCTACAATACAGTCCATGTGGCAACAACATTCCACCAGCAGTGAAAAAAGAAAATGGTGGAATGTTGTGGCCACATGGACTGTATTGTAGCTTAAATAATGGAAAATTTTAGTAGCTGCAATATTACATTGATGAGAAGCCCTTGTTGAAACAGGGTGAATGATTATTGAACAGATTAGTGAAGGCTTATGAGGATGGTCCTGAGGCCGAAATGTCAAAAATGCGAAAAAGAAAATTAATTAGATAATAAATAAAGATGGTTGAGGTGAAGATCGAATGCAATTAAGAGTGGAAAACAATTTTTATTATTAACTAGCTGTTACCCAGTGTGCCATGCTACACCTACTTTCTGTCTATGACTATACCCGTATCAAGATCTACTTGATTCCTAGTTGTCTATACCCAGTTAAGAAAATCGGTCAAACGATGTGAATTTGTTTTAGCTCATAATAATACCGGCAGAGGCCAGCACAACAGCACTTCATCTAACAGACGACAGAGGCCAGTAGCAGAGCCTGCGAGTAGATAGCTCTTTTCAAAGAATAGCCAGCGCTCCTTAGTTAGACAGTGACTGTTGAAATAAAATTGAAATAAATTGCATTACATGATTATATAATGATGTAAAGTCATCATTCTAATTATCAATAATCAGGAACATCAATAAATAAGTAAAGATGGAATGGTTGGGATTCGGCTCAATAAACCTCAATATGATTTTTGTTTTAAAAAAATCTATATTTCGGCCTTTTCTGCTACTCATTGGTAGCCTTCGTCAGCTAAAATGACAAAAAAGAAATTAATACAGAAACAAACAAGAAAAATTTATAATTGTGATAGGTAACATAACTATAGATACAATTTAACTTATAACAGAACATATCGTCTTAAATTCTTAGAATGAGTAGAATGAAAAAGAAAATAGGTACAGTAATTGATTTTAATAGTAATTAGTAAAATTAATTGATTTTACAAAGAAATAAGAAAACTATATACCAATGACAAATATAGTAGCTAATAGTAACATTAATTAATTTTACAAAGAAATAAGATACTACATACCAATGGAAATGCCGAGCGGCAGAGGAAGACCAAGGTTGGCAATTAAGTAACCATTGTGAAAGTGTCTAAGGAAAAAAGGAATCTGCAAGGGGTATATGTAACTGGAAACAGCAAGAGGTGGGGGAAACGGGCGGTAAGGATCAAACAGATGTTTATGACATTTTATGACAGGAAAGGAGAAAAAGGTGTTAATGGAAGGATACCCAAGGGGCAAGGTAAAAATCTAGGTAGGTGGTCGGGAGAGTATTTGGAAAATATTAGCGTACTTAGGAGAAATGCCTTGTTGGTCAGTTTTGTAATTTATATTGTTTTTGTTTAAGTTTATGTGTACACATTCCGAGATCTGTAGTCTTTTTTTGTTTCGTTGTGTAGAAAGAATTTTCGTGTCGTCGAAGTTAAAAGTGTGTTTTTGTGTAATGGCGTGTTTTGCAAGTGCAGATTTATCTATTTCTTTATTAGTGATGGTTCGTTTATGTTGTGTAAGACGTGAGTGAATGTCAAACGTCCGAAATATAGATTTTTTTAAAACAAAAATCATATTGAGGTTTATTTAGCCGAATCCCAACCATTCCATCTTTACTTATCACCTCGACGGCTAACTATCTAATCATCATGATCAATAAATAAATTTGAGACACTATTCAAAAGGGCCATCGATTCAAAATGGCCGACACAATCTGAATGGTTCAGTGTAGCCAATTTTTCTTGAACAAAACTTTTGACCTTTTAACCAAATTTTGAAATTTGACTGTTTTGACCTAGCCTAGGAGATTTCTCGTATCAAGACCTACCTGTGTGCCAAGTTTGGTCAAAATCGGTCAAACGGTGTAGATTTGTATAAGGAACAAACAAACAGAAAAACAGACAGACACGTGATTTTTATATATATAGATTAATTAATTTATTTATATGTGGTTCGCTAATAAGGCGATTTCACCCCTTCCAGGTGGTAATTGTATGGACTAATGAACCAGCATTGTGATTAGAAATTTGATTAACTTCTTCCCATAAACAGAGGTATGGAAATGTCTGTAATATGTCAGAAAGCCAATGTTTATTCAGCAGATGTATTCAAATGAGATTGTATAGCATATTGTTGTGTAACTAGGAGAATTTCGTGTTTATCTAATGGCTGCTGTCCCTAAACAATTCGTACATGTCATGTGGAATATTAAGTTTCTGTCGTCTTCTGCATTCCGTAAGTAGGAGTTTTACAGTAAAGTCTCTATTGCATATATTACAGGTTGGTTTGTTAAGTCCTGTCATGAGATATTCGTGTGTTAGTCTTGTGTGGCCAATTCGGAGTCGAGCAAGTACAATTTTCTCTCGTCTGTTGTCTCGGTAGCTGAATATGTAGTTTTGAGTGTCCAGCTGTCTTGCTAACAATTTAAAATATTTTGTTTGTTTGGACTATTCAAGTCTTGGTGTGTGATTGATAGGTCGGGCTCAGGTTGTCTTGTAGCAAGATTTGCATGTGAATTTGCTAGGGATCTTCATCCTAAAACTTCATGCCCCGGCAGCCAGTACATTGCAATGTGCATGTCTGCTAGTGCTTGTTGTGACGCTAGAGAAGAGCGATCTGAATCGATATTTTAAAATATCGTTCTTTTTAACACGAATTTTTTAATCGATCCCCACGGGCCTATCTTTTTAAAGAATCGATCTCAAAGGGCCGATCTTTTAAATAATCGATTTGTAAAGAATCAGGCTTTAGGGGGACATTTTTTCCATGTGATAGACTGTTATCATCATGGAGTTATGGAAGGGGGTGATTTGGAAAAAAAAACCTGTCACGGAAAGAAACCCGATGGCGGCCCTGTTGGTTGGCCACATATCTGAAGAAGTTTGTTTTTAATAGTTTATTATTAAGATAATTTTAATTTTAAATAACTATTCAGTGCACAATGCCTATGAGCTCGGCGTTTCAATGTTCCAAATGTACAAGAAGACATTTTTCTCTATTATTATTATTATTTTATTGTTTTTTTTTCACATTTGATAAACACATAAATGTAATAATAATATAAATTTGAATATGATGCAACAGTAGTATTTTCATACATATATATATATATATATATATATATATATATATATATATATATATATATTGGTATAAAAAATATAATATTCTTCTATTAGGTTACAGATATACATATATTTCATAATATCAAGTACGAAAAGTAACATCAAAATATCAAGTATATAAATCCACTTATTTAGGTCGATTGTTATTAGTGATGGGGGCGAGGTTAGCTCAGTGGTAGAGCACTGGACTAACAAGCTGGAGGACCTGAGTTCAAATCGCGAGCAAGCACTAAAGATTTTTTCTTCTAGTGTCTTAGTTCATGGGTTGAATTCGGCCTCCCTGACCGTCCCTTGGCCAACCCAGCCTTTAATTAATTTAATAATGGGTAACATGGGTGCTAATGACTCTAGCAGTCGAAGCAGCCAAGGGGAAAATCAGGCGGCCGGAGAATAGTACTGACCATACTATCTCCCTATTGTGCCGTATGGTCATGAGTCAGATACCTCTACAGTATCTGCCCCTCAGGGCCCTCGTGGCCTGTTACGGGGCTGATTTTTTTTTCTTATTAGTGATGGGCGATTCTCGGATGTAAATTGATTCGAATCGAAATGAAATACGAAATTCTTAGGTGAAGTAATCGTGAAATCGGTCCATGTCGAAGTTCAATTCATATCGTAAACCGATCTCCGGAGCCTAGAAGATCGATCTTTTGAATCGATCTGAACTCGGCAATTATTTTTTTTGGATCGATCTTTTCATTTCGATTTGAATCGAATCTTATTCGAGAACCGCCCATCACTAAAGCGTGCTCAATGAGACAGTGCATAGAATCACATCTCGTCTGTCTGTCTTGGGAATGTTGCTTAGTCTCGACTTAAAAACAACAACAACAAGAACAATAACAACAAAAAATAAAAATCTATGACAAGAAAAAATCAAACTTTTACAGAACTTATAAGTAGAAATATCTCTAATTTTTATCAGTATTTATTTTTACTTTCATGTAAAAGTCAGTACGAAATAATAAAATGATAAATGTTTTCGGTATGCCTTTGAAATCATTCTGGATGCATACTGTGATAATTATGTCAAAATCCCGATGACAATGCTTGCATAGCTAAGTAGATGAAGAGACCTGTTGCTTCCTTTGTGGTTCTATCTACCGCCGTGGCTAACTTCTTGGGTATCTCAGATAGTCCAACACTTCACAGAGAGACGAGGAAATTTCTGTATTAGATCTCGTGATTTGCAAATCCGCCAGTATTTGTCCGGCAATTGACTGAACGCCAACGGCGGGCGTGGTCAGAACCTGAATGGGTGACCGACTACGTGCTGTTGGCATTATACAAGGGTGGCAACCTGTAGATAGACCGGCGTTGTTAGCCTAATTGTTGATACGCCGTTAAACACGAAGGAAAAAATGTCCAGAACGTGTTCTGATGTTACTCTGGGACAATGGTCTGTAAACGTTAAGCTAATTTGGACAATTGCGCGAAATCACAAGTATAATAAATGAACTCTAAAACATCAATAATAACACCGATGGTGCTTATGGCCTAGATAAGATAAGTATTGTAAAAAATAAAATAAAAAATACTTCACAATCAACTTTTTAACTTTTTTTTTTACTTCTGTTAAATTGTTTATCCATAAAAATGATCGTCATTTTTACGTTTCTATATCTTTACATATAACTATATGCAATCCTATTTTTATATACAAATACGAGAATCCCCGGATGTGTGCCAATTTTGTCAAAATTGGTCATATACTTGTGTGAATTTGTATAAGGAACTAACAGACAGACAATCAGACACGTGATATATATATATATATATATATATATATATATATATATATATATATATATGATTGATTTGTGAGACGGCTTCTCTCCAGCGGTGTTCTTCCTCTCCTTTGCGCAATATTTCGTCGGGTTCATCTCCGACTTCTTCGGGCTGCTATCTGTCGTCCTCGGTGGTTGTCAAGGGAATGATTTTTTCCCGGAATTTCCCTCCTTTATAGCCCTACTTCGTAGACTAACTTTTTAGTCTACGAAGTAGGGCTATAAAGGAGGGAAATTCCGGGAAAAAATCATTCCCTTGACAACCACCGAGGACGACAGATAGCAGCCCGAAGAAGTCGGAGGTGAACCCGACGAAATATTGCGCAAAGGAGAGGAAGAACACCGCTGGAGAGAGAAGCCGTCTCACAAATCAATCATATCAACCCCAGCGAAGAAACTTAAAACAAAACATATATATATATATATATATATATATATATATATATATATATATATATATATATATATATATATATATAAATAAATATATATATATATATACATATATATATATATATATATACAGGGTGTCCCAGTATATGTGTCCACCCCCTTTTCCTCCTAGAGTTGTTGGAATTTCGAAATGAAATTTGGTAGGTCTTAGTTATGTTGCATGAGGTTTCTTTTAAAGGTTTAGTTGACTTTGTAATATTCTCCAGTTTTTCTCCAGCGCATCTAACTCTTGATTTTCTAATGGCGGCAGGTATTTTTTATGACGAATTCTGATAGAAAATTTAATTTTAAGACTAATTTATTCGGAGACATCTTTTGATCCGACGCACTGTTTGCGCGTAAAACGCAAAAAAACTGAAAAATATCGCCCTTTTGTAGACAAATTCCTATTTATCACTGAAACCAAGCCTTGTACGTAAAAACACCTCAATGTAAACGTTGTAGCCTATTAATTTTCCTTTCAGGTGATACCAAGATCAAAGTTGTAGGTTTAATATTTAACGGGATATTATGAATGAAAATTATACCTTAAAAGTTTTAAAAAGTAACAATTCAGAAAATCGATATGAATAGAAAAAAAAAGTAGCTGACATAAACAATAAAAAAAAAGTACTTATTTACTTTATAAAAAAATTATATAAAAATTATTATAAAACAGAACAGAATAAATTTATTTTTCCATATGAAATTATTATATCATAAAACTAAAAAAAAAAATTGCCTTTGTTTTCATTCATAATATCCTGTTAAATATTAAACCTACAACTTTGATCTTGGTATCATCTGAAAGGAAAATTAATAGGCTACAACGTTTACATTGAGGTGTTTTTACGTACAAGGCTTGGTTTCAGTGATAAATAGGAATTTGCCTACAAAAGGGCGATATTTTTCATTTTTTTTTGCGTTTTACGCGCAAACAGTGCGTCGGATCAAAAGATGTCTCCGAATAAATTAGTCTTAAAATTAAATTTTCTATCAGAATTCGTCATAAAAAATAACTGCCGCCATTAGAAAATCAAGAGTTAGATGCGCTGGAGAAAAACTGGAGAATGTTAAAAAGTCAACTAAACCTTCAAAAGTTTTTTTTTTTTTTTTTTTTTATTGAATATTTACAATCTGTATACATAAATACAATAAGTAAATAAATATCTCATACATAGCTATACACAAGGAAGAACAGAGGGGAGAAGGCAGCCATTGCTGTCACTCCCTAAGGAATGAATAATGTTTTTAAGTGTTACAGTTGGTCCCTAGGCCACTTTCTTTTCAGGCGTCTCGGGGGATTGGAAGGGATCGCATCTGTGGAAAGGGATTGGGCAAGGGGATTGGGATGAAAGGATAGCTTGGAATGAAAAGTGGAGAAGCGGGTTTTAGCTAATTCGGTGACAGGGAATTTTGAGGTCTCGGTGGATGATATTATTGTTGACGTAGAAGGGAGCATTAAGGATCCGGCGAAGGACTTTGGACTGGAAGGTTTGGATTCGGTTCATGTTGGAAGGTTTTGCTGTACCCCATAGTTCAATGCCGTATGTCCAAATCGGTTTAATAATCGTTTTGTAGATTGTTAGTTTGTTTTCAGTACTGAGTTTTGATTTGGGACCTATTAGTCGTCTAAGTAGGCCGTAGCGTCTGTTTAGTTCTTGTCGTTTTGTTTTTGTGTGTGTGTTCCAAGTAAGTCTCTTGTCGAGGTGGAAGCCTAGGTATCGAACAACATCGGATTTGGGAATGAGGGATTCGTTTAGGGTAACAGATGGGCACTCACTGCGCCGCAGTGTGAATGTGACGTGCTTACATTTTTCGGCGTTAACTTTAATTCGCCACTTCTTTAGCCACATCTCGATTTCCAATAGATGATTTTGGAGCGCTTCTGAGGCTTGCTGCGGGTTGGCAGAACATGAAAGCACTGCAGTATCATCTGCAAAATTTGTGCTAATGGTACTGGGATTAGTGGGGATATCAGCGGTGAAGATGGAGTAGAGGAGAGGGGCTAGGATGCTGCCTTGGGGTACTCCAGCAGACACGGGGCGGGATGTAGATTTTGAGGCATTGTACTGGACATGAAACAAGCGGGATGAAAGAAAGGATTTTAGGATTAAGTAGTGGGTGATGGGGACAAAACGCTTCAAAAGTAACCTCATGCAACATAACTAAGACCTACCAAGTTTCATTTCGAAATTCCAACAACTCTAGGAGAAAAAGGGGGTGGACACATATGCTGGGACACCCTGTATATATATATATATATATATATATATATATATATATATATATATATGTATACATGCATGGGAAACTATTTAATTATTTGGCACGATAGCTCAATTATGTTGTATTAAACAAAATGTAATATTTTCTTGTAGCTGTTCTAAACAAAAATGCAATATTTTATTCTTTTATACAATCTTGACGAAGCAATATCCAATAATTACTATTTTTTGACTCTCGTTAGTATTTTCCGAATCTAAAAATAAAATAATGTAAGCAAATCAATTAATTTACAGTTTTATTTTTTGGCTTATTAAGGTTTATTCTTTATAATTTGTATTTAGTTTTGTTTTGCATTTTCGAATTTTTATTGTTTCTGGCTGAAACTTTTATGTGTGTTTGTTTCTAGTATAGAGCTGTCATTGTATATTTTTTCGCACTAGATTTCGTTGAGTATCTATGTCCTTTCATTGTATTTTCTGTATTTTGAGGTATTTCTCATTAGAAACTTGCGAGTTTGCATAATTTGTTTTTGTTGGCTAGTTTTTCATGTGATGTTTTGTAATACTAGATAAATATCAGGAGTATTCATATCCATGACTGTGTTTTTTATTTTGTGCCTACATCTGAGGCATCGGTGTCTAACGCCCCTTTTGAGGTCCATCAAACCCCCAATAACCAATGCTTTCCCCCTCCATGCTCCACGGATTACTGGAAATCTGCAGTCATCTTCCAGTAGCACGCAAACCTGCCCACAATATTAGAAATAGCTCACCTCTTATTTCTCTTCAGTGTCTTAGTGAATAGGAAGTCGCACACCCACCCAGTTGCCGCCACTGTTGTAGTTACTTCATTAATTTACAAATTGTAAGCCTAATAAATATAGTATCATCCAGATTTTGGAGTGACAGTCTGGTTTTTATCTGTCAATTCTTGATAAATCCCTTTCAAATCTAATATTATATATCTTAAACGATTACCTGTGTAATTAAATGGATGCTTTATCATATTGGAGGGCTTAAAAAGCTTTAATAGGCTAACCAATAGGAGCCTGTGTGGTTCTGACATCCGCCATCATTCTATTGGATTGGCCGATATCTCATCCAATTCGCCAATCACAGCCCATCATTGTTTCATGGATCACGCTAATGGATTTCGTACAGATAGGTTGTAAAAAGAATGAAGGCGCAAAAGTGAATTGATAAAAAAAATTGATAAAACGCCCCAAGAAAAAACTAATACAAAAAGTCTGAATTGAAAAGGGATGAGGGTTTGTTGAGTGACGGACAGTGAAGGGTTCCTGTCGATTATAATTTCAATCGAACCCATCCATTCTGCAGAATTACCCACTCCTGAATCCATTATCATCATCCTTATCACTGGATATTATCCTGGAAATTCCACAGACATTGAAATCTAGAGTTAGGAAATTACTAAAACCTGGACACACTCGGAACTTAATAGTCATGACTATCCGGGTATGTTTATACTATATATTTATATATCAAAGGGAATTTCTACAAAGCGGGTAATTTTTATTAATCACTAGCTGTTACCCTGAGTGCCATGCTACACCTAGTTTCTGCTTATAGAAAACCCTAAATAAATTAGAAACCAAATAAGTATTATTAAAATCTAATAACACGAATCTGTAAGTGTTTCGAACCCGTGACCTCCCAACTGTGTGTCCTAGACTACTTTGACATAACCTATAACAGCCCCCGTATCAAGACATACATGTATGCCAAGTTTGGTAAAAATAGGTCTAACGGTGTGGATTTGTATAAAGAACAAACATACAGACCGACAGATGGTAGCCGTTTTGACCTAGCCTATGGCAATTTCCGTATTAAGATCTACCTATGTTCCAACTTAAGTCAAAATCGGTCGAACGGTGTGGAATTTTATAGGAAACAAACATACAGACATATAGCTGGTAGAGATTTATGACCTAGCCTATGAAACTCTCCAGATTAGGATCTATCTGTGTACCGAGTTTAGTCAAAATCGGACGAACGGTGTTGATTTGTATAAGGGACAAACATACAGACAGACAGCTGGTAGACGTTTTTGACTTAGCCTACGACACTCGCGTCAGATCCGTTTTCCCAGGGAAAAACGGATCTGACGTACTTTTAGATGGGACATTTTCATTTGGAGAGATCGGTGGTTAAATCTTAATCGAAATTATTGGTTTTGGTCCTTTGAACCTTTCTTGTTTTGTCAGTTTTTTATTGATTTTTTTAATATTAAATTTAACTGTAAAATTATATTAACGTTAATGACGTTGATTCCAATGCATTTTGGTATTACCTTGTAGGGCCTTTTCTGACCCGAATTGGAATCATAGAGAACGCTGACTGAGTAATTTTCGCTTCTGTTAGTTGGTTACTGTCAGTTTCCTGTGCTTTTATCACGCCTAATATATCCGTTTTCTTAGGATGTAGTTGCCATTTTTGAGTCTCTTTGATATTTCTATTCTAAGCTTTCCAAATATCACTTGGCAAATTCGGTAAGATGACGCTGTTCCTGTGACTCGGACTATTTTTTTAATGTTTGATTTAATTTTACAAAAAAATGGATCATTTATAATATATGTTTTGTTTTGTTTTGTTATGTTTCAGGATATTGAGGACATTCGTTCGGAACTCGTACATGTTCCATTTGAACGAAATATTTTCTACATTGA
This sequence comes from Gonocerus acuteangulatus, assembly GCA_946811695.1. Classification (NCBI taxonomy): domain Eukaryota; kingdom Metazoa; phylum Arthropoda; class Insecta; order Hemiptera; family Coreidae; genus Gonocerus; species Gonocerus acuteangulatus. The sequence continues at coordinate 86,886,008 of OX328126.1, forward strand.
AAAACGAATACACGGATTGGGACCGACCCAGCCAGAACCCGCTGTCAGTCCGTGACGCTACATTAGAAGTCCTCTCTGACGGACATACCGTTTCTCCTCTCATCAGATTGGCACATCTCCACTCCGCTTCTGGGGGAAGGACTTACTTCATGCACTTCCATCACCTCTCGTCATTAGGAGAATATCCACAGGTATTATCAGACATAAGGTATTCTTACTTCTAACTACTTCACAGTATTAGGTATACCCACCAAACGTTTTAGATGCATTTATGAATTTACAAGTCAAATGCTACATACATTATTAGCATATATTAGCAAGCAGCCGAAGAACTTTAAATTTACATTAAAAAAATACCATACCCATCATTCTTGGCAGAGGTAATTATTTACGGTCTACATTATAAATTAACTAGATGAACCAAGCTGGGCCTGACTTGGTTACTAGAAGGTGTTAACCTTGTAGGTGTTTATCTTGGGAAGGATTAAGGATTATAATATGACGTTAATGTAGTAAAGTTTTGCCTGTCTTTAATTAACGAGTGAAATCTTGTCCTCTCATAGCTACAGCTCACCAAGTTAGTTAGTGGTACTTAAGACAAGCTTCGACCTCACCGCACTCCATTCTCAACCCCCTCCTCACTATCTTCTCTTCTTTCTTCCCCACCCCCTCCTCTGTCTCCTCTTCCTTACCCCTCCTTTCCTTTGCTTCCATTCTTTCTATCATTTCTCCCTCTCCCTTCTTCCTCCTGCATTCACTACTCCTCCCCCTCCACTGTTTACACTCCTCTCCATCCATCCTTTCTCTCCGCCACTTCTCCACTCTCTTCTCTTCCGCCAATTCTCCCCCACTCTTCTCTTCCGCCACTACTACAACTCCTCTTTCTCTTCCCCTGCTCCCTCTTCTAACCACCACTCCCCTTCCACCTCTCCTTTCTCCCTGCTGCCACTCTTCTTCCTAAATCTCTTCCTCCCCCTTCACCCCCTCTCTTCCTGCTCCCCTTTCTCTTCCTATATTCACTCCTCTTCTTTCATCCCCTGCTCCGTCTCCTTCCCCCTCTCACCTTCCCTGCTCCCCCTCCTCTCACTCCCACTCCAGCCACTTTTAAAACCCCTCCCTCCCCTGTCCATGTGCTATCCCTCCTCTCCCTCCTTCCCCTGCTCCCCCTCCGCTCGCTCCCTCTCCTGCTCTCCCTACTCTCACTCCCTTCCCTGCTCCCCCTCTACTTCCTCCCTCCCTCTCCTGCGCCCCATCCATTCCCTTCCTCCCCTGCCCCCCCCCCTCCCCTCTCTCCCTCCCCTGCTGCCTCTGCTTTCCTTTCTCCCCTTCCAACTACCCCTCAGTTTCACCACCTCCTGTCCCTTCTTCCCTCTCTCTACCCTGCTACCCATCCCCTCCCTGCATCCCCTCCTGCTCTTTCATCCCGTCTCTTCCTGCTTCCATTATTCTCCCTTTATCCTCTCCTCTCCTTAAATCCCCTGTCCCCTCTCTTCTCCCTTAGCCCACCCCTCCTCCCTTGTCTCCCTCGTCATGTTTACATCTTCCTTCTTCCCTCATCTTCTTTAAAGTTGTCTCTCCCTTTATCTTCTCCTCTCTCCTGCTTCCCTCCTATTCCGTTTTCCCAAACTCCTACCATATTTCATGGTAGCCTATCACTCAAAACGCTACTGCTTAAAGCCTGCTGTTAATGTAACCTGACTTTTACTTGAAGATTGTACTTCAACCGTGCTGCTATAGTTTTCGCATCTTTCGTGCCAAAGTAGTTTGGTTTTCGCTTCAGTGAATTCATTTTAGGCCTCAATCTCGCTTGTAGGTCTTACTGTCGCTGGTCTCCCTCGGGTAAACCAGCATCTCCTTGTTTGAAAATAAATGAGGTGGAAATATCATGTAATTATTTGTTATTAAACTTGGACACGAGTTGTGACTTAGAGAAATAGGGCGATGAGCGCAATGACCTCGTCTAGCGTAGTCAACGTACTATTATGATATATTTCAAACTGGAATTGGGACTAATCATATCCAAAAATCTTATCCAGATACCTTTTTATTGTATTTTTTTTCTATGTTTTGAAAGCCTGAAAAATTCCATTACGGTCCTGGAAAAATTCGTTTATTTTTTCTTGCCCGTATGATACATTGTGATTGATAGATGTGATGAAATATCCTGAAGAAGAGGATGGAACAGCGAAATTGATAAAGAGTCGCTTTGTCACCAGCCGAGTCTTCACGAGGAGCCGAGCCTTCTACTTCGTTTGATAGATTGCTCGCGAGATTCTACAGTCTGCTCTTTCGGCGCAACAATTTATGAACGTCAGAGATTTTCGTGTCGCTGCTTCAAATAACCCGCTTTAATCTAACCGCATTCTGGATGATGAGTTATTTACTTGCTTCATACATTTATATTAATCAGGCAAAATATAACACATTCTGAATTAATGTCAGTCAATAACAATACCAAACAATTCCCATCTGAAAGGATCAATCATGTCGCAAGAGATCCCAATCTGGAAGCACCTATCCTGTCCCAAGAAATCCCTATCTTAAAGCACCTATCCTGTCCCAAGAAATCCCCATCTGGAAACACCTAACCTATCCCAAGAAATCCCCATTTGCAAACACCTTATCCTGTCCCAAGAAATTCCCATCTGGAAACACCTAACCTATCCCAAGAAATCCCCATTTGTAAACACCTATACTGTCTCAAGAAATCCCCATATGGAAACAACTTTCCTGTCCCAAGAATCCCTATATGGAAACATCCATCCTGTTCCAAGAAAACCGCATATGGAGACACCTTTCCTGCCCCAAGAAATCCCTATCTGGAACCACCCATCCTGTTCCAAGAAACCCGCATATGGAAACACCTTTCCTGTCCCAAGAAATCCCCATCTGGAAACACCTATACTGTCCCAAGAAACCGGTATTTTGAAACACCTATCCTGTCCCAAGAAATCCCTATCTTGAAACACCCATACTGTTCCGAAAAACCCGCATATGGAAAACGCCATATGGAAAACCTATACTGTCCCATGAAATCCCCATCTGGAAACACCTTTCCTGTCCCAAGAAACCCGCATATGTAAACACCTATACTGTCCCATGCAATCCCCATCTTGAAACACCCATACTGTTCCATAAAACCCGCATATGGAAACACCTTTCCTGTCCCAAGAAATCCCCATCTGGAAACACCTATACTGTCCCAAGAAATCCCCATCTTGAAACACCCATACTGTCCCAAGAAACCCGCATATGGAAACACCTATACTGTCCCATGAAATCCCCATCTGGAAACACCTTTCCTGTCCCAAGAAATCTCCATCTTGAAACACCCATACTGTTCCAAAAAACCCGCATATGGAAACACCTATACTGTTCCATGCAATCCCCATCTGGAAACACCTTTCCTGTCCCAAGAAACCCGCATATGGAAACACCTATACTGTCCCATGAAATCCCCATCTGGAAACACCTTTCCTGTCCCAAGAAACCCGCATATGGAAACACCTATACTGTCCCATGCAATCCCCATCTGGAAACACCCATACTGTCCCAAGAAACCCGCATATGGGAACACCAATCGTTAGGTGATGTCTACTTTCTAATGTTTTCTCTTTGCTAGTGATGGATGAAACGACACCAAAGTGTAAGAGAAAGTCTAATATTAGATCTGAGGTTTAGTTATGGTGGTGATCGATTTCAATTTAATTGAAAGTATTAGCAAAGAGATTTATTGTTTTATAAGTATTAAAAATGTTTAAATATCTTTTTAAAGAAAAACCTATAGCCAAATTGATGGATTGCTCGTCTGGAAAATTATGTTGAACGCTTCAGTGCATTAATTTTTTTTTTAACAAAAAAAGTATAAAAAAATTATTTCAAATTTGTAACGTATTCCGTTTTGAATTTGCGAAATTAGTATGTAAAAACTGCCAAAGTGACTAAAACAAAAGTTTATTTTTATTACATAATCAACATTTTCTTTTTAGAACATAAAGCATCTAAATACTTTTTAAATCGTAAAAAAAAAGAATATATGCCTATTTTTTCCCTTTTTGAATCAATTTTAACATGTTTAAAAACATATCAGAGTTTAATATAATAACAATTAAATTAAATACTGAACCTCACATAACTAAGAACATAATTAAATATCTATAATTACAAATGTTAGTAATGCTGGAATACTTTGGAAAATTCTTAAGTCGATCGGTCTTCAAGACTCAGAAAAACCTGTTGTTGCTGTCAGCGATAAGTTTCTTAACTGCTTTTCCTTCTGGGCGAAAACATTCCCAGATTTCTTCACTTTCCACTCCCAGCGCAGATCTGTTTTCCATCACAACTTCGGATGTTGACTCTGGCAGCTTCCTCAACTTTCTTCCTTCATAACATTCTTTTTCTGATGTCTTCCGGGCTGCTGATGTATGTTTTCTTTAGACCTACAGGAAATACAGGAAGACTGGAGAAACGTAATCAAATACTGACGTCCAACTTGATTCGTTTGAAAGCATTTTCTTACTAGATATTTTTTTTTTGGAACCTGCATATTTCACAATTCATTTTATTATTTATTTATTTAATTTATTTTGAGTTCCGCAATATGGAACATCCAGTGCCACTGGCATTCTGTTGAAAAACTCCTGAAAACAATACCTTTCGCTGTCGATTGAACTTGACTTTTTATATAGAATACAAGCTGTTATCCGGCGTGCCATGTTACACTTTCTGCATCTAGAAAAGGAAAAATAAATGAGAAACCAAATAAGTAATATTAAAATCTAATTACGTCAATCGGTAACTGTTCGGGTTCACAGTTTCGAAAGCGTGACCTCCGAACTGTGACCCCTGCTCGATTTTAACCTAGCTTATGACACTCCCAGGATAAAGACCAACCTGTGTGCCCAGTATGGTGAAAATCGGTCAAACGGTGTGAATTTGTATAAGGAACAAGCATTCAGACAGACAGCTGGTAGACGTTTTTGTCCTAGCCTATGACACTACTTGTATCAAGACCTACCTGTGTGCCAAGTATGATCAAAATCGGTCAAACGGTGTGGATTTGTATAAGGAACAAATGTACTGTCAAACAGGAGGTATATGTTTTTGACATAGCCTACGAGACTTCCCGGATCAAGTCCTACCTGCGTGCCATGTTTGGTCAAAATCGGTCAAACGGTGTGGATTTATGTAAGGAACAAACGTACAGTCAAACAAGAGGTAGATGTTTTCGACATAGCCTACAAGACTTCCCGGATCAAGACCTACCTGCGTGACATGTTTGGTCAAAATCGGTCAAACGGTGCGGATTTATATAAGGAACAAACGTACAGTCAAACAGGAGGTAGATGTTTTTGACATAGCCTACGAGACTTCCCGGATCAAGACCTACCTGCGTGCCATGTTTGGTCAAAATCGGTCAAACGGTGTGGATTTATATAAGGAACAAACAGACAAACATACAGACACGTGATTTGTATATATATATATATATATATATATATATATATATATACATATCTGTTTTCCTAACACTGTTCCCATTTTCTTGGCTAGAAAGCAATCTTACTTCAAGTGATCTCTGTATGCTGATAGATACAGGAGAAGATACAGGAGGTATGCTCAGGACAAAGATTCTCTCTGAGAAATATCTTAGATCAGCTGTGAGATTCTGCTTGAAGCATCGCATCACTCATGGATGGAATAGGTCAAATCCAACGTTTGTACGTTCAGGTCAAGCAGCATTGAGAAATAATAATCGTCATGACGTTTGCAGGTCAAAACTTCATGTCTCCTATAGTTTCCTTGAATTTGTTACACATTTTCTAAACGCTGTCTATTGGTGTTTTTGGTAGATATTGCCTCTTCGATCAGTTTTCTTCTCCAAAATGAATGTTTGAAAATTGTGATAACCTTTGGTGGGCCCAATGCCAATAGCTCTCAGCAAGAAAACCCAACCCCCTACAAATAAATATATATATTAATTAATTTCGGGGATTACTTGGAATAACATATACAGTTTCTGTTTGCAGAATCCAATAATTAAACCATATTCGGGGGGGGGATGCAGAATATGTGATTCCTAATTACATAAAATATATTAAATTTGCCTGAGGAAATTATGGACAGAATTTAATCCTTTATTAGAGCATTCCCTTATTATTATGGAGAGAAATCAATATTGTGATTACGCTATCGGGAAATACTGACTGAAAATAGCAACAATATTTGGCACGACAAAGGCTCGTTCAATTTCACTTACATACATATAGTATGTAGATTTGTTTGTTATCTCTGTAACGTCTATAAAGAACAACCTATTTTGATGATTTTTTTTTAGTTTTAGCGCGGTTCCTCCCTCCCCCATAGGGAGGAACCCCGCTTATAAGGTTGATACAATGAAACAATCCGGAAGTGCCGACTAGAAAATTTCGCATTTCAGAACCCCTAGAGACCGAAAATAACGGTGGTTAAAATTTGTATATATATATATATATATATATATATATATATATATATATATATATATATATATATGTATATATTTATTTATATATATATATATATATATATATATATATATATATATTTGTCTGTTCGCTGGTGAGATATATATATATATATTATATATAAATATATATAATATATTTCACGTTCTATGGTGAGAAAATTGGAAAAATACTTTTTGAATACCGTTTTTGGTTTGGGTACTTAGAATCATGGGATTCAGTTGAAACATTTTCTGCATGTTTTACTATCATTAAAACTAATATGTTGAAATTTTGGTTACGTTTGGAGTTAAGGAAGGGTTAGAATAAAATATTTTATTAACAGACATAAAAAGTTTTGGTAACTCTGTATATTTTCCTTAATATCTCGAAAAAGGTTGAGAATTTGGCAAACAAAAGAATACCATTAGAAAGCTTACTAAATGCTCTACAAAAAAGGTTCTGATGAAAGTTTTGATTAGGCGATGTCAATCGGAGAAATAAGTGCTTAAAACATTAAAGTAATGGATTTTGCTTATTCGAACTGTTCTTTTTGTCTGTTTTTATTCCTTGTTATTTTTTAATTGCTTATATTTGGATAATGTATTTTACAATAAAACAGATTAGGCAAAATAAGAAAAACAATTCATTGTTAGAAACATAGCTTGCCAAGAGAAAAAGATTCGATGACGTCTTTTGAATATTTTCAATTGCCTTTATGCTGTTGGTTTTTTTATTTTATTTTTTAATTGATTTTATCTGTAGAATTATTACCATAGTAAAAGAACACAGGAATATGTGAAAATTTTTGATATTTTCCAATTCATTGAAACGTATGAAATGAAGTATCGCTAGAAGAGGTTTCTAGGGTCTTGCGGACCCGACCCTAACCCCAGGTATAGCCATAAAACCCTTTGAACAAAGGCCGAGGAAAATATTATCTGTTTCTATTCTATGCTTTTCAAATGAGAATAGGGATATGAACAAGAACCGGGGTCTCCCGTGGTCTAATGGCTAGCGCCTTGGATTCATAAGCGGGAGATGGTGGGTTCGATTCCCAACCTCCGGCAGGAATTTTATCATCCCACGGCTCGCTGGTAAAATTCCTCGCTAAACCCTAGATGTCGGCGCTAATGACCTAGATGTAGATGAGCCGTAAAAAAAAAAAAAAAAAAAAAAAAAGAACTGGAACCGCGCTAAGATGACGCAGTTCCTGCGAGTCGGACTTTTTTAAAATGGAGCACAGTTTAAAGGCAGCACAGTATTTCTTGTGCCTCGTAAAGCTGCGAATAAAGACCTCTCCCTCGTTTTATTGGCCCTAAGGGAGGGAAAAGGCAATGAAACAGATTTCATCCAGAAATGGCCTATCATTTCTTTTATGCACAAGGTGGATGTTTTACATTAACAACATTTATGGGCCATCACGCAATAATAAAATTAAAAGTTTAGGAGTAGTGCTAAGGAATATCTGAGGACCAAATCAGCTTTACAATATTAAATATTACTAGGAATCCCTGTAATAGATTGATTGATGTTGAGGTTGTCAAAATGGGAAAACTAGCTTGCCTTAAAGGTTATTTGTACGTCTGCTTTATCTTATGTATATCAGCACGGTGGCTATGTCGAATCCTTTCGTCCAAGGCGGGGGTCCCAAGAAAATCCCTTATTTTGAGGTATCATTTGGGTTGTCAAGTCTTGGACATACCCAAGATCCGTTAATTCAATAGATCTTTTGGGGTAGTCCAATCTGGGACAGCCCCAAGATCGGTTATTATAACAGATCCTTTGGCGGTCGAATCTAGGACCGTCCCAAGATCCGGTATTTCGACAAATGCTCTGAGGTGTCGAATTTGGGACAGCCCTAAGATCCTGTAACAGATCCATTGGGGTGTCGACTCCAAGACAGGAGTAATTCCAAGATTCGTTATTTTGTTAGATCCTTTAGGTTCGAATCTGGAACAGCCCCAAGATCCGATATTTAAGGTTGAGTCTTGGACAGTCCCAAAATCCGTTATTATGAGCGATCCTTTGGGTTGTCGAATCTTGGACATACACAAAATCCGTTATTTTAACAGATTCTTTCGGCGTCAAATCTGGGGTAGCCCCAAGATCCGTTATTTCGACAGATCGCATGGGGGAGTCAAATCTGGGACAGCTCAAGATTAGTTGTTTTAGGGATCCTTTTGGATCGAATGTGGTACAGTCGAGATCCCATGAATCTTGGACCAATGAATAGTTATTTCAACAGCCACTAGAGCCGTAATTTCCTCATATTAGGAAGGTCAACAGAAGATTTTCTTTAGAGAGACATTTTTCCAATGCTCAAGATGCGGGGACAGTTGTACATCCAAGGTCTAAATAGGTACCACTACTGGGTTGAATTATGTATACCAAGTACACGATATTTATTAAATCCTTTATTTTATTTTATTAACTATCCTCTACGGACAAAGTTGACCAGACCTCTTCACCCACCAGCTGGCCTGTAAACAGGTCTTTGCCTTTGATTCGTTGAGTCGATAGCTCGATTTCCTCCGCTGTTTCAGCCAAACGAAGAAATGCATCCACCATGAATGCTACAATCTCCCAAAGAGTTCATGTCATCAGCATCAAGTAGCTCCGCTGTTCTGATGAGATTTGTCCTATCTATCTGAATACACTGTTCTGCACGAAAATCCTCCTTCAAACCAAAACATGCATTCTTACTGTTTTCAAATGTGCTGAACACGAATTTGAAGTCAGATTCTGTCTATCACGCACAGTTTCTTGAGAAATTTTATCCAAAAATGTGAGTTTTTTGTAAATTTGACGAATTTTTTTTGGCATCAAAACATAGTGAAAAAAATTCAAAAGCCCGATGATTTTGAGCGCAATGAAGTATATTTGAACGAAAAAAATTTGATGGGAATATTACAAGTGGTTGAAGAAATATGGCTAAAAGTGTTTTTTCAGTTTTTGATCTTGAGGCAGGGATTTGGTCTCTAGCTGGATCTTTAGGGGAATGACCTTCCTTTCTCTTTTATGGTGGTATCCTTTTCATTCAAATCCTTCGTAAAAGCGATGGACAAGGAAGGAGAAGGTTTCATGTACTTAAAACAAAAATTTCCGCATCTCAGCGATGCTAAGATAAAGGAGGGAATTTTCGTAGGATCCCAAATTCGACTTCTACTCAAGGACCTCACTTTTGAAGCAAAGTTAAATACTACTGAGAAAAAGGCTTGGATTGCTTTTCGAGAGGTATGTGCTAAGTTTTTGGGAAACGAAAAATCTAGAGACTACCGAAAAATAGTCCAAGAACTGCTTACTTCATATAAAACATTGGGATGCAATATGTCCTTAAAAATAAATTTCCTGCACATTCACCTAGACTTTTTCGCTCCAAATTTGGGTGCAATTTCGGACGAACATGGAGAACGATTCCACCAAGACATATCCAGAATGGAAAAAAGATATACTGGCAAATGGAATGAGAAGATGCTGGCGGATTACTGCTGGACACTGCAGCGGGAGACGGAGGAGGAAGAGTACAAAAGAAAAAAAAATACTCATTGACGATGTGTGTATATTTTTTGAGTTGTGTCATATCTAGCATTATACCTGATAGCATGCAGGATTCAATTAATTTTATTTTACCGTTGAAAAAGAAAAAAAAATCTGTTATAATAAAGACAATAATTTTCAAATACAATTTTTCATATTTTCCAAGTTTCTCCTCTTTTCTCTCAAAATCAGAGGGTGGTGGAATTTTTCTGAGTTCAGATTCGGACTCAGCACACCTGAAAACATGAGAAACAGGCAAAATTGTTCAAGGGAGGGGAGAAAAGTTTTTTTTGCAGAACAGTGATATCAGAGCGTTTACAGCTTCCTCAATACCTGAATTAAAGCAGAGGCCTGTTACCTTTTGACTTGAGCAGGTCAAACCATTCTGCTGGGACTCCTACAAAGCCCTCCAAAGTCACTCGACATTCTTTCTATTAGACTCCCATCTTCCCCATTGCCTGATATGGTTTCTAGTGATCTATGTTGTCTTCATAACTTAGGAAAATATAGGAAGAGGTGATGTGTTTGGATACTGTACTCCCATCCAGAATCCAATATATGTCTAATCGTAGAGAGCTATTGGATTTGGAATGTAAATATACATACTGTTATCATCATATGCAAAGCCCTTTTGAGAGTTATACTATTCGAACTAGATTTTACTCTTTCACAATTTCGTTATTCAAGGCGCATTTTGATGAGTTAATTTCATTTCTATAGTGAGGACGGAAATGCACTAAATGAGTAAAATTAACACTAAAAAATTCTTCATGATTAAATGTTATAGTAATTAATTCGATACTGCTATTCTTAGTAATTTAGTATCTTCCCTTCTACGTGGTGTTAGAATGGATTAGCGAGAGATAAATAGATATAGATAAGTGGTTATCTCTGCGTAGAAGGTGATGAAGCGAGGGAAGTAGTGGTTCCTGGGTAGCTGAAGATGAGGCAGTGGTAATGAAATTCTGGGGATCTGGCTTAGGGATGGGGTTGCCAAGCCGCAGAACAGTGGTCTTAATCAAGGGAAATAGGGGTGAGTTACGGCTCATCGCTCCCAGGGGGTGTTAGTGTCGTTCTATTTACACATAGGTCTACCAGGGGGTGTTAGTGTCGTTTTAGTTACAGATAGGTCTACCAGGCGCGGTAGGAGGCGTCTTTTTAACACATTTCCTAGATTAGGATTTGTTCGAACGAGCATGCGGAAATAGTGAAGATTTATGAGTGAACGAATGCAAACCTGCGCTGGATAGAAGTTGCAGAGCTAGGTTCATAAGGCTGTGATGAAGTAAGTGTTTGTGGTCCACTTCTGAATGTTGTCTAGATATCGTGGATTTAGTGTAGGGTATCTATTCCGGGAGAGGATACGCATCCTACCGTACACACCAAATTTTGCTGTTGGTTGCTAGAGTATACACTCTGCGATCTGATACTACAACTGTCCAAGCAACATCCTTGGTGGGAAGATGTGAGTAAGGTAGATGTTTATTGCCTCTAAACCCATATCCTATCCTATCCCATATGTGATTTGTGTCTCAACTTGAGACTTTCAAGGACGTTTGGATTCTTTCAGGTTTTATATAGACAATGAATATATGCAAGCGTGGGAATTTTGCATTGACTGTCATATTGTCTTCAATTTTCTTTGTCACATTGCTGATGAACTTTTGTGATTCCCCAGGAGTGGACGTCTAGATGAGTGAGAACCCTGGTTGTTTCACTTCTCACCTGCTGGTGAACTACTTTGGTCACATGGACCAAGTTTGCGGATGTACTTTATGGTTAATAAGGTGCGAAATTATCATAAGGGATGATATAGTTTCAGAATTGATGGATGAGGAGAACTGAATGATATTTCTGCTACCTGAGGGAATAAGCCGATAATTCTGAATAGATCGCAGTCTTTGGAAACGAACATAACTCAATAAATGGAAGATGATTATGTTCGTGGTCTGATTAAGCAATTTCTATCTTTGAATTCAGCCAAAAATGCGATGTTCCCCTGGAATTAGTAACGTAGACAGTTCTTGTCAGCACATCCATCATACTTCATCACGACGACATAACCAGTGAAGCCTTCTGGTTTTCTATAGGGAGAAATGGACCATGGTAAAATGTTTAATTCTCAAAACATGTTCCCTTCACTTTTGCCCCAAACGTAGGGTACATTCCAAATCTTCTTACTTCCTGTAAGTTCACCGGGTTTTAAATTTACTTCCCCCAAGGTGAAATACCCGACGCTCAGAATCACTAGCTGTTGGTAATCAGTGCAAGTTGTACACATGGAATCCTTATGCGTGAATGCACTCATAGTTTGTGTTACTCCTAATCTATTAATCCATCTATGATATATTAGTTTGAGTATCTTGGAAAACATACTCTGGTGCATTTAATTATTTACGTAAGTTTACATGCACGAGTTGCTCCTTCAGGAAAATAAATGCAGACCCATCATTCATGAAAGCTATGCAGGTTGCATACAGATCTCTATGCAGGAATATTTTACTAAGAGGAATGACTCTTACATTAACATATGTAGGAACACTGAAAACATTGATAAAGGGGAACAATCTCAAATTAAAATCAGGTTCCCACTCCACGAAACATATTTTGGATAAATATAAGGAAGTAATACTTAAAACATAAAATGGCCTAAAAACCAAAATTATTATCCACTAGTTGATACCCGGCGAGCTATACTACACCTAATTTATATTAAATAGCTGTTGCCCGGCGTGCCATACTATAACTACTTTATATTATATTAAAAAATTAAGGAAAATCAATCAAAATTATCGTGTAAACATATAAAACTCAGTAATTATAACTTGGAACCTTGCTGTTATCGGCAACCAGACATGAGAAAGCAGCAGTGGAGGGGATAGCATATTTAGCTTTGGACTTTACTTGTCCATCAAAAGTCCTTCTCTCCGACGGCGATGACCTTCTGTCTCTGGCAGAGCAAGCCGAAACCCTCGCCGACTACTACGAGAAGAACCTCGCCCAAGATCCCCAAAATCTCTCTGAGACCCCGCTCCAGGCGGCTGGAATCACTAAGGCGATCAAAGGGAAACAAATCCTCCGGGATGGATGGTGTGCCCTACGTGATGCTGAAGATGCTCCCTAGAAAAGCCAATGCTTCCCTACTGAAAATCATCAATGTACCGTAACGCACTGGACACTCGGAACCACGGCGTGGTGGTCCCTCTTCAAATCCCCAAAAAGCCAGGAGACAAACCCGAGCACGATCTTCGAAAAGTTTATCCTTGTTCATGTATTGAAGTGCTGCGCGGAAGCGGACGGCATCCCCCCAGGTCAGCGAACCAAGCTGTCCACGAAGATGAACTACTCCAAAATCTTTCTGTGATACCACATGTTAACTGCCGCATGCAGGAAGCCCGGCAGAAGACGTTCCGCCTGAATCATCTCTTCAATCGAACCAGCTCTCACTCCTCATGAAGCTACAAATTTACAAGCCGATTACCTGGCCTGCTCTCTGCTCTTCAGCTCTGCGTTACATACCCGAGAACGCTGAGGCGGCTACAGAAGTTCCAGACTGGAGTCCTCCGCGCTGTACAGCACGCCACTCTCCAGCGGAAGAAGCCATCCCTCCTTCACAACCAGCTGCAGCTGCCAACAACTCAAGACTTCATACGGAGGCGTCATAACAATTTCTACGATGACCTAGTAGAAGACGCAGCCTAATGTATAAATTAAAAATGTTAGTTTTAAGTTAGGTTACGTGTTATTCTTGTGTAGCCCCTCCCTCTACAACTTTGTCTCCCCCTAGGTATAGAATCACAGACAAAGTAGGCCCAAGACCCCCCTCGTACATTTTACAGACCTTTCTAGTACAAAAGAGAGGTGGGACTGTTCGTTAGGCTCTGAGCTCGTTCAGATAAGTTTTGTAAATAAATTGCGGAGTAGGAAAAAAAAAGATAGGGGAGAGAGAAAGATAGAGAGAGGGATAAGGTAGATAGAAGTAAGGATAAAGGAACATAATGTGAAAAGAATTTAAAATAAAAAATAATTTTATTTATTTTGCAGCTCTAGAATGTAATTCTCGCTTGAAAATATTTAAGTGTTTCAGAGAAAAGAGGAAATTGAAAAATATGAGATCTGAGAAGGAGAGTCTGGGCCCAGATGCCGTAAAGCTGAGAATAACAAATTCGTCGCCATTTTATAGGGCTCTCCGAGACAGATAGGGCAATAAAGGAGATTTTCCGGGAAGATGGCTTCCTATTTCTCTGTTTCCTCCGGCTAGGAGATCCACTAAGCTATATGCAGGTGAGATAGTCACGTGGAACGGATCAGCTGTTTATGGTCGGATCTAGGCGGCGACACCTGTTAAACAAACCTTATTGTTTATTTAACTAGCTACATCTCTAAATGGTAATGTCCATTGAATCGCTTTAACATTAACTCTCCGCAAAAATAATCTCTGCTTAGTTATGCACTTTAACATTAACTGACCGCAAAAATAATTCCAGCTTATAGAGTAAACCAGACAGTTATCGACACCCCAAACTTTAACTTAAAGAAATAAGCGAACTAGTCCTTATTTCATTTTAATAAATACAGGAAACTAATGTTTGAAGGGTCCTCTAAGTCACCTATGATATACCTGATTAAAAAACTAACCACAGGGAAGGCTTTAAAATTAATACCTCGAAGACTTGAGTTGAGAGCCAGTTAATGGCAACAAGATTATGATTTCCTGAAGGATTTTCATTCAATTTTTTTGTTCCTACTGCAATAACGTTAAGTACTTTATATTGTTTGTTAATGTATGATTGAAGTGTCTTGAGTGGTTTTAAATTAAAATAATCAATTTAAATATTATTATAAAGGGGTGACAATAACTGGTCATTTTGTTATTGACATCCCCTGACAATAACTAAATTATGATTTTTTTTAAAAATATTGATGGTTTTGTTTTAATTTTAATAATTTAACCTTCCTGATTAATCGGCAATGTTTTTTTTAACTTTAATTCGAGTGTAACTAGTTATTGGCATGGGGTGTCAATTACTAGTTTTTGGATTCAATGACTAGTTATTGACACTGTCAGTTCCTAATAATGAAGTTTCTTTTGTGTCTATAACAGGTGTTAGTATTTCTATGAAACTCAGTTATAGCCAGAAGGATTTAAAGAATGCCTTGAAGGCCGTAAAGGATGGCTCCTCCATTAAAAAGGCGTCCAAACGATTTAATCAAATCTGCAGTTCAGATTAAGCGAGAAATTTGTAAAATCATTGTTTGGCCCAGGCTTGGATAGAAAAATGTGCGAAAAAGGGATTCTTGAGGAAGAAAAAGGACATTTTGCAATCCCTAAAATAATTTATTGAATTTAAAAATATGAGCTCTCCCTTTAAAGGTAATTGTCCTGGTGTTGGCTGGTACAAGGCTTTCTTACAAAGGCAGCCCTCTATAGACAGAGGATTTCCGAAGCTGTTACTGGGACCAGCGCATGTGTTTCTGAAGCTAATATTTGAAAGTGGTTAGAGATCGACATTTCAAAACCAAATGAAGATACCATAGGACTTCAAGAAGGTACAGAAAGTCATACTACACCTGAAAAATTAGATCCTGCTATGCCTACCACATATTTTCCATTAACAACAACACCTCCTGGATATCCAGAGGGAATCTGTTTGGCCCATCTGGCAACGAAAGCCGCCCTTGGCTGAAGTGCTATACTGGCCAGAATCTCCGAAAAGAAACATTCAAATTATTCATTTGACACATCACATGCCATTCGTCACAAGTAAACAATGAAAACTAATGCTGGAAGCCAATATAGAAGAAAAAAGAAAAATTTCAGAAAAAAGGCTAGAGTGGGAAAACAACAGTAAAATTCCTAAAAGGGAAATTAAACAAACCAAAAAAAAAAAACTAACGTTATGTTTCAAATGTGGCAGTATTGTAGAGGGAATTTATTTTGATAGTTCATTATGTTTGAAAGGATATGAACATATCCCTTGAAAGTGACGAGTCTGATGAATTTGTTTGTCTTGCGTGTTACATCCTGGAGTTTGATGAAGATGATGAAATGTAAATTAATTATTTTATTTCATGTTACATAATACCTACCAGCATTTATATTCATAATGTTAGAAAAAGCAGAAATATTTTAATTGTTTTTTATATTACATTAAAGTTTATGATATGTTTGTGATATTATTTCCTTATAATGACCTATATGCCGCCCCCGCGTGATAGCAGGTCGCACAGTAGTACCAAATGCCTGAATTTGGGGAAAAAACCTGTAGGTACTTGAATCTCTCTGATTTCGGTATTTTCAGGTACTTGTTTGGGCTGAATCCAATGAAAACTATACCAATTCGATGGAACAATATCTTAGGAAGATAAAAGGGAATTATCGTAGATATAATCAGGGCCCCTTAATAAGGTGGAAAGAAACTCGACCTAAAATATCTATTGTGCTCAGGGAATTATCGTAGATATAATCAGGGCCCCTTAATAAGGTGGAAAGTAACTCGACCTAAAATATCTATTGTGCTCAGGGAATTATCGTAGATATATTCATGGCCCCTTAATAAGGTGGAAAGTAACTCGACCTAAAATATCTATTGTGCTCAGGGAATTATCGTAGATATAATCAGGGCCCCTTAATAAGGTGGAAAGTAACTCGACCTAAAATATCTATTGTGCTCAGGGAATTATCGTAGATATAATCAGGGCCCCTTAATAAGGTGGAAAGTAACTCGACCTAAAATATCTATTGTGCTCAGGGAATTATCGTAGATATAATCATGGCCCCTTAATAAGGTGGAAAGTAACTCGACCTAAAATATCTATTGTGCTCAGGGAATTATCTTAAAAATATATAACAAACAGCAACATTCAATTAAAATAGGTCATATTTTACTTAATTAATAGCCATATACAAATGCAAAGTATCGAATGTGAAAAAACGCATTTTTCATTCTTAATCTTTACTAATTGCTGTTGGGCTGATAGACGGCAAACTAACTTATTTAAGTTCACTCAGTGAAAGAGGAATGTAACCACTGTCAAAAGATCAAATCCGCCGACTTTTTGACTGTCCACTATCACAGTAATGAATAAAAGATTTTGCACTCTAGAAAGTGGTGATTTTCACATTCGATACTTTGCATTTGTACCGACGATATGTATAACTCCGCATGTATGCTTGAGTGCTGAGTTGACTAAATTAACAATTAATGTAATTCTGTTAACTGTTCTTCACGTATTTCCCTATATTAAAATTTTCGCTTATAACGAATAAATTTTGACAGTTGCACCCTTGATATTAGATGGATCTCACTGTTTATGCCCAGTTACTTGCTAGCACAAACTGGAACAAGGTTTTCGGAGAGAAATTAGCGCGAAATTAATCGCAATGCTTACGCTGAGGAGTTCATATGCTTTCAGGTAATCGTTTTATAGATTCCTTATCGTAGAAAAAAGGAATAAAACCATTTTTAAAGCGATACCTGTATGTGATTTCGAGAAACAGTGAAACACCTACTTTTTCAAACTATTTTTCAGCTTGGGTATTTGAAAACGATTGATTCAGTTGGAAAATGTTCCAGATGTTCGAAATTCATCTAATCTAGAATATTTAAAATTTGGTTGCGTTTGGAGGTACTAGAAAAAAATATATTAATATACATGAAACGTTTTCAGATCTTGGTAGATTTTCTAAAATATATCGAAGACGGTTGGGAAATCGTAGTAAGTGGAACATATCTCTTCAAAAGCTTACTGTATTCTCAACAAGAAAGATATTAGTGTAATTTTTGATGGGGCAATCTCAATCGGATAAATAAGTGCTTGAAAGTTCTAAACCTTTCAAATTGTTAGTTTTGTTATTTTGAACAGGGTTTTGTCTTTGTTTACCTCAAGTTTCAATTTTTTGTTTGAGTTTCATTCCATTTAATAGTACAATGTGTTTTCCTTGGGCGAGCTTTCAGAATGTGGGAAGAGTAATTTTTTTTAGACTACTATCACGTCCCTTTTGAGCTGTCTATGATCTTTCTTCTCTTTCAAATGCCATTTCGTATTTCTCATGAATGATCAAAACCTTCTCTTCGTTTAGTGATGGCTAGAGCCCGGAAGTTAGGCAAAATGCCTTTTTTTATCTGAATGGATATATTGAAGAATCAGAGAGAAAAAAATATGTTTCCGTGCATTCAGGATGTGTAGAGACAAATTTTTTTTTTTATTTATTTTTTTTTTTTTTATTTATTTTTCTTATTTTTTTTTTTATTTTTTTTTACGGCGCATCTACATCTAGGACATTAGCGCCGACAATTTTTGTTTTGCCTTTTTTGCCTATTTTGGCTATTTTAAGATTTAATGCCTTTTTTTTTTTTTTGGCCTTTTTTACAATTTTTTTCTGCGATTTAAACATTTTAAAAAGCACATAACGAATTTCGAATTTCAGATCGTCGAAAACAAAAAAGGTTGCACAAATTAAATTACATATTACCGTCACAAATGTCCATTCGAAAGATTATTTTCCCAACCCATGCATGGAAATGAGGGTTTAAAAATAACAGAACCTTCCTAAGTAGAAGGGATGCACAAGCCTAATGAATAGGAGGAAAAGATAGGTTGAGAGAAGTACGTCTCCTTCCTTACACCCCTTTTGCTGTGACAATGGTGTAATTACCTGGTTTTCCGGACTTCGAAATAAGATAATGCAGAGGAAGTTTTTCCATAATGAAAAACATTTTTTCTGAGAAGGTCTATGAGAGTTGATACTTTGAAAAAGCATCTTGTCGTTGCTTGTAAGAAGGGAAAGTAAGAGTAAGTACACTAACTCTGTAATAAATTGACAATAAAGAAATGAATTTAAAATACATATTTTCATTAATAATGAGTGAGATTCCTCTTTGTCTTCACTTCTAATAAATGCCTATTTTAATTACAATACTGCCTATTTTCAGTATTTCAAGTGCCTTTTTGCCTGCCTATTTTAACCAAAAATAAATGCCTATCTTCCGGGCTCTAGTGATGGCACTAGTTATATGTACGGAACCGCGCTAAGATGACGCAGTTCCTGCGAGTCGGACTTTTTATTTTTAACCTTCATAACTTAAAGTAACAGCCGAAGGACCAATAATATGTGTTAAATAACAAAATTATTTTGTTTTAATATCATAAAAATTAAGGTTTTATTTAATAACATAAAATAATAATGTAATCTTTAATATATTAATAATATAATTTCTGTACTTCATAAGAGAATGTATAAATACCAGTGTTGAGATTTGAATAATTTTTCATTCATTATTCGGTGATTCAATGAATAACGTAACTTTCTTTTTTATTCATTACTGAATAAAAATAGAGGACAATACAATCAACATATAGGTAAATTTATAAAAAAAATAGTTCGAAAATGGAAGCTTAATTACTTCATTTCAGATAGTTTATTTAGTTTACTTCAATTGAAACATTGCTCGATTAAAATACCGAGATATTTTTTTTTGAGGGTTTTATTTTGGGATTTTAAGGATTTATTTTTGTTGTAAGGAGTTTTTTGTGTAAACACTCAAAGATATAAGCAAAACACGAATTTTTTAGATAAGTCATATATTTAAAGGGCTGTAACTTCGCTCCAAATGGACCATTCGAGTTCTTTGAGGTTCTTTGAGGTACAATTTTTATAGTGCAAAATATCCTTAATTATGAGTTTTTGGGGCTGTGGCTTAAACAAAAAGTGCAGGGTTTTTTCTGACCCCGGATTCGGATTCAGTGACCCCATAAACAAATAGTAAACATGGTCACTGGGTCCGGTTTTTTTTTTTTTTTTTGTTGTGTGGCTGTGTTGTTATATAAAAAAAATTATTGAATAATGCCCTCCTCTGATAATTCCCTTATTAATTAAATAGGTTTCATGAAACCAGTTTCTTCAGTGTGCACCGGGCCTAAATGTTAAGTGAAGCTTACCAGAATATATTTGTGAAAACCCCAAAAGAACCGGATAAACCGTTTCTCGTAATAGGGCGCACAGACAAACAGATAAACAGACAAAAAATTCTAAAAATCATTGTTTGGGGTACTGTTGTGTTGAGAAAGGCCCCCAATAATATTTTCCCCATATATCTTTTATGTACGGACAGCGAACCGTTAGAATTTTATAATATGTATAGATTTAAATTCTGTACTACATGAGAGAATGTATAAATACCTAATGAACACTTAATTTGATTCTATTTTAGCGCGGTTCCTCCCTCCTCCATAGGGAGGAACCCCGCTAATAAGGTTGATACAATAAAACAATCCGGAAGTGCCGACTAGAAAATTTCGCGTTTCAGAACCCCTAGAGACCGAAAATAACGGTGGTTTAAATTTGTATATATATATATATATATATATATATATATATATATATATCTAATATATAAAATTCTCGTGTCACAGTTTTCGTTGCCATACTCCTCCGAAACGGCTTGACCGATTTTGATGAAATTTTTTGTGCTTATCCGGTATCTATGATAATCGGCCAACATCTATTTTTCATCCCCCTAAATGTTAGGGGTATTCCACCCCTAAATTTTTTTTTTTATTTTTTAGACAAAATTTTTAATTTCTATTTTTTTATGATAAAACATACAAAAATACATACAATCCTCAATTTTCACCCTTCTACGATCAACCCTTATTTAATTATTTAAATAAAATTATTTAATTACTACAGGTGTCACTTCTGACCCAGTAAACAGCACGGAGTAGGGATGAGAACGAAGCCGGTCTCCTTTCTTTCTCACTCCCTACACAGTTGTCGGCCATCATTATTGTTTATGCATCAAGTGTAGTTGTAACGTTGACAATTATTATTTTGCTATCTCAGTGTAACTCTCATATTAACTTTTAATCATTCCTATTTTATCAATAATAATTTAATTATCAATTTTGAGTGTATTTTGCACGATTAGTTAATCAGATTTTAAATGGCAAGTTGAGAGGTGAAAATATACTCATACCACGGATTCCTATTATACCTACAGATGTGCCAATTCAATTCAAACGTATTCAGTTTCCCATTAGATTGGCATTTGCAATGACTATCAACAAATCCCAAGGTCAAACGATGTCTGTTTGTGGATTAGATTAGACAAAACCATGTTTTTCACACGGACAATTATACGTGGCATGCTCTCGAGTGGGTAAACCATCCAGTTTGTTTGTGTTAGCTAAAGATGGACTAACAAAAAATATTGTTCACGCTATAGCATTAAGAGATTGACATTGTTTAATAGTGTTACTGTCGTAATTGTTTAATTAATGATATATAATTTTAAGGAATAAATTATAATAACTTAAAAATAATGTTTGCCTTATGCTATTTTTATATTCCCTCATCGTTCACAGCGCTCCATGCTTATTTCACGCATATACCACATTCTTACATACATACAATATACACATTCTAACATACATACATACTTACAATAAGTAAGCTATTTTTTGTCTACACTAGAAATTACTAGGAAATTATTTTTATGGCAAAACAACGTTTGCCGGGTCAGCTAGTATATATATATATATGTATATATATTTGTCTGTTCGCTTATTTCTGGTTTCCCTAATGGTTCGATTGTGATGAAATTTGGTACAAAAAACCGTCGTCCAATTTAAAAGGTCAAGTTCGTTAACCAGCAGAATCCGCCCACTGGAAGATGGCGTTTGGGGCAAAATTTGCGCAAAAAAAATCGTAACGCTTACATTTTTGAGTTCATAAGCTTGTAAGTACTCGTTTTATAGGCTTCTTGGGCTTGGAAAACGAATGAAACCATTTTCAAGGCGATAGCTTTAACCGTTTTCGAGAAAATTGAAAAAATAGTTTTTTAATATAGTTTTTGGTTTGGGTACTTAGAATCATGGGATTCAGTTGAAACATTTTCTGCATGTTTTACTTTCATTGAAACTAATATGTTGAAATTTTTGTTACGTTTGGAGTAAAGGAAGGGTTAGAATAAAATATTTTATTAACAGACATAAAAAGTTTTGGTAACTTTGTATACTTTCCTTAATATTTCGAAAAAGGTTGAGAATCTTGCGAAACGTATGATTACCATTAGAAAGCTTACTAAATGCTTTACAATAATGGTTCTAATGAAAGTTTTGATTAGGCGATGTCAATCGGAGAAATAAGTGCTTAAACTTTTAAAGTAATTGATTTCGCATATTCGAACTGTTCTTTTTGTCTTTGATTTTGGTACTTAGAATTATGGGATACAGTTGAAACATTTTCTGCATGTTTGAATTTCATCAACACTAATGTGTTGAAATTTTGTTTACGTTTGGAGTAAAGAAAGGGTTAGAATAAAATATTTTATTAACAGACAAGAAAAGTTTTGGTAACTTTGTATACTTTCGTTAGTATCTCGAAAACCGTTGACAGTCATGGGAAGCAGAAGGTTACCATTGGAAAGCTTACTAAATGCTCTACAAAAAAGGTTCTAAAGAAAGTTTTAATTAGGCGATGTCAATCGGAGAAATAAGTGCTTAAAAATTTAAAGTAATTGATTTCGTTTATTCGAACTGGTTCTTTTTGTCTGTTTTATTCCTTGTTATTTTTAAATTGCTTATTGTCGGATAATGTATTTGACAATAAAACAGATTAAGTAAAATAATAAGATGAATTTATTGTTAGAAATGTAGCGTTCAAAGAGAGAGATCCCAAGGCTTTCCAAATGCCTTTGAGCGGATGCCTTTCTGCCCGACTTATGGGATAGCTGACCCATACAGGTAAGATTGTAAATCAAGACCTTTCAAGACTGGTTTGTTTGAGATTTCATTTGGATAGGTGTTTCGCTATTGATCTAAACAAAGTAATAACTGTTTCTATTCTATGCCTTCATAAACACTAGAGATAAGGACGGAACCGCGCTAAGATGACACAGTTCCTGCGAATCGGACTTTTTTTGATTGCCTCTGCTGTTGAGAGAAAGCATCATTAGAAAACTGGTTAGAGTATTGTTGCTAGTAAGTGTAAGTGGTACTAGAACCAATGGAAGCTCGACAAAGCGAGGGACTTAGCCGAAGAGTTGTTGACAGAGGCTAAGTCCTGGGTAAATGTTCTCACTTCACTAATTACTTAAGCCGACCATAGTCCAAGCACTAGTCGAACTTCATTGACTAATGCCAATAAAGTCCTCACGAACAGCTGCTTTTAGGACCCAGGACATCACTCACTGGGAGATGGTAGAGCGAATAGGAAGCTTAATGTGGTTATCAATACTTTAATACTGAGTATTTTCTAGCTTAGTTATTTACTTATATTTCCTGGGTGAAGCTGAAGTAAGAGTGAAACACTTTTTCTCATTAAATCTTGCTCTTGTTTATTTATAAGGTTCTGTATAATGAAGAAAGA
The DNA here is from genome assembly GCA_946811695.1 of Gonocerus acuteangulatus. Taxonomy (NCBI): domain Eukaryota; kingdom Metazoa; phylum Arthropoda; class Insecta; order Hemiptera; family Coreidae; genus Gonocerus; species Gonocerus acuteangulatus. The sequence continues at coordinate 86,909,405 of OX328126.1, forward strand.
GGAATGTACATTTTCGGATTACAATAGTAGAAGCTCATTTTGATAACACCAAGAAAAGCAACAGGAATATAAAGACACATACAAACCATGTCTATTTGCTCTTTATACAAATCCCTATAAAAAGCTAGGAGTTTATCCGGGGAGTGTTATAAGCCAGTTCAAAATCTTTTAAGACTCCCAGTTCGGAGTTACAGGGTGTCCCGCATTGAGACGTCATAACTTTAGGGGTTTATTCTGCGCCTCATTTGTAGTTCAGAAATGAGCGTCCTATCTGAAAATGTAGCAGAGCTACTCAAAATTTCGTCTATTTTAAAAACGACTGTTTTCTTAAAAAGAATAAGCGTGTTTACGGAATTTTTGATCAATTTTTCGTAAAGAACGACCACATTTTAAAAATCAACAATCAATTTTTCCCATATGCAAAATGTTGTTAATTATCCATATGCATGAGAGTGTTTGATATTAGTTTCTTAATAAATTATTCAATATTTTCTTAATCCGCTTTTTTTGGACTTAAAGGTTGTCCTCAGCCTCAGAAGTTGCATTATTTAATTCGCTTCAAAATGGTCTATATATAAAGTAGGTGTAGCATGGCACGCCGAGTAACACCTAGTAATGCACAAAAAAAAACCTGAAAACAAGAAAATTATTCTGATAAATTTAACCTTAAAAAAAATAAGAAAAATGATAGCATGATAATAATAATTTTCTCTTTATTCCTAGTCTTTATTTACCATAATATTACAGCGAGCAGCATAGGTAACATATACTACTCAGACATATTATTCGGAAAACTACCGATATGTGTACATATATATATATATGTGTGTGTGTGTGTGTGTGTGTGTGTGTGTGTGTGCGTGTGTGTGACAGACGTTATGCTGTAAAGCTTTGATATGTATTGCGGCTATTGTAGTTAAGGGATGTATGTAGAATTTTCTTAATAACATTCATCCATTCTACATCATTAATCAGAAACTTGATGTCTAGAATTCCCTGGAAATGTTTATTAAAGTCATCTCGGAGAGAAATGTAGCGAATTCTTTATTAATTTCCCTAAATGGCGCCTCTCTGTCTCCTAAAGGGAATTATAAATGGGAATGTCCGCAGAGACCCGGAGAGCCACCACGTCCAGTTATCTCTAGTCCTTTAATGAATTAATAATCACAACTACTTCTGAGCATACATACATTATATATATGTACGTATATATATATATATATATATATATATATATATATATATATATATATATATACTAGCTGAATACCCGTGCTTCGTCACGGCAGATAAGTAGTTATTTTATTGCGTTAAATAATGTTTCATTAAAATTACGTCACTTTACAATTTTGTGTAGTTCATTATAGCACGGTTCCCGTCATACTATATGTTATTCAATGGGCGTTAAAATTTAAAAGTTTATGTTTCTAAAAAGTTAATTGGAAACACCCATTATATTTGCGAGCATTACCAAGGTTATAGGCGAGGAGGCTGCGCAAAGAAAGCCTAGAAGGATTGGCTTGCCATACATCACGGTTTGACCGGGACTGTCCCGGTATTTTGCAATTGTTTCGGTGTCCCGCTCGGTTTTATCAATGTCCCGGAAAAGGCTGTAAGATGTAAAAAGTAATGAATTCATGTTTATAAGAATCTTTTATAAATCGGTTACTTTTCTGCAATCAACATTTTTACTACTGCTCTCAGTGTCAAAGAAATGAGAAGTAATCTAACTGTAAAACGCTGGAACTACCTGCACAGCGCTGCCAGCTGCCAAACACTACTATTTGGCTGAGAGATTTTTTAAGAAAATCAAGTAGCAAAAAAAGTTAAGTCCTTATTTTTAAGGTTTGGGTAGACTATCAGTTCAGGATTCCCCCTTCCCGTTACTTGCTAGGCTTAAAACTCACCATTTTGCTTATAATTTGTACTGTTTTAATTCCCCCCCCCCCCCCCCCCCCTGGTATGCCCAACCCATATTAATGTGTCTCGGTTTAACTCTCCAAAAATATGGCAAGCCTATCTGACGGGGACAGGCAGAAAAGAAACGCAATTAAAACTCAATGAGGGACAGTTTATTTCTAGTAATTCAAGGACTGCTATCATAGTGGAAATTAACCTCAATTAAAAATAATACTATGAAATAGATAATGTACGGTATCAGCTGTTCTGTTATCGTCCTAGCAACGCTTGCTGCCTAGGCTTGCATGCTCTAACCAACTCAAACTTTAAACCCCTCTAAAAATACTTAAAAATTCGAATATCAAACAATCCTTTCTTAGCGAGAGCCTACGTTATATACGGAGTGTCCATGCAAAATTTCAAAATTTTCTGTCGAGTGGTTTGGGCTGGGGGATGATAGGTCAGTGAGTGAGTGAGTGGTATTTGACAAATATATATATATATATATATATATATATATATATATAAATCCTAATTGATACAACAGAATGGATATATTCCTTTATATCCATTCTGTTGTATTACATTCATCTAAAAATATCAATCTTGTTGTCTGAAGTAAGTATTGAGTTTTTGTGAGCTTAGAAGCTCACAATATATTTTCCATAGTCAATATTCTTCAAAATTGATTAATATAACTCTACTAGCTGAATACCCGTGCTTCGTCACGGCAGATAAGTAGTTATTTTATTGCGTTAAATAAGGTTTCATTAAAATTACGTTACTATACAATTTTGTGCAGTTTATTATAGCACGGTTCCCGTCAGACTATATGTTATTCAATGGGCGTTAAAATTTAAAAGTTTATGTTTCCAAAAAGTTATTTGGAAACACCCATTATATTTGCGGGCATTACCAAGGTTATAGGTGAGGAGGCTGTGCAAGGGTTCCGGATATTATTACCTCACCTGGAAAACTCTAAGGATAGGCTTGCCATACGTCACGGTTTGACTGGGACTGTCCCGGTATTTTGCAATTGTTTCGGTGTCCCTCCCGGTTTTATCAATGTCCCGGAAAAGGCTTTAAGATGTAAAAAGTAATGAATTCATGTTTATAAGAATCTTTTATAAATCGGTTACTTTTCTACAATCAACATTTTTACTACTGCTCATAGTGTCAAAGAATTGAGAAGTAATCTAACTGTAAAACGCTGGAACTACCTGCACAGTGCTGCCAGCTGCCAGACACTGCTATTTGGCTGAGAGATTTTTTTAAGAAAATCAAGTAGCAAAAAAAGTTCCGTTCTTATTTTTAAGGTTTGGGTAGACTACCATTCAGGATTCCCCCCCCCCCGGTATGCCTATCCCATATTAATGTGTCCCGGTTTAACTCTCCAAAAATATGGCGAGCCTATCTGACGGGGACAGGCAGAAAAGAAACCCAATTAAAACTCTATGAGGGACAGTTTATTTCTAGTAATTCAAGGACTGCCACCATAGTGGAAATTAACCTCAATTAGAAATAATACTATGGAATAGATAAAGTACGGTAACAGCTGTTCTGTTATCGTCCTAGCAACGCTTGCTGCCTAGGCTTGCATGCTCTAACCAACTCAAACTTTAATCCCCTCTAAAAATACTTAAAAATTCGAATATCAAAAAATCCTTTCTTAGCGAGCGCCTACGTTATATAGGGATCGTCCATGCAAAATTTCAAAATTTTCTGTCGAGCGGTTTGGGCTGGACGTTGATGGATGAGTGAGTGAGTGAGTGAGTGAGTGAGTGAGTGAGTGAGTGGTATTTGACAAATATATAGTAGATTAATTAGTTTCACGACTTAGAGTGGGGGGAGGATGACGAACATTACTATAAAATTCCAAAAGTTAGTTTATTCGCAGATTTTCATGTTTGAAATAAAGATATTAAAAACAAAAAAAAAAAAATGAATGAATAAATGATCTTACCAACCTTAGTCAACGTGGCCTGCACACAGATATTTTTTAATTTCCAAACAATCGTAATTTTTGCGTAATATCTTTGACATAATTTCATGTAATTTCCGAACAGCTGTTACGAGCGATGTAATTCTTTTGGTGACTCGTCAAGTATTGACCATAGGTTGCATAGTTGGGCTTTGGTGGAGACTGGAAGACGGGAAGGGGAGGAAATGTTAATTAAAGAGGTGTTTGTCATTTTGACGAATGTTGGCGTTCTAGGGTTAAATAGAATATGTTTTAAGATGATTCAGAAAATTAGTTTAAAAAAATCAGATAAAGAAACGACAATATATGTATAAAAAATAAATGATATTATGACTCAAGGAGGCGTTTTATAGTCCGTGTGAACAGAAGAGTTTACTTCTCAGCAATTGCATTTCGACTGCCCGGTTGAGCTTAAACCAGCTTTATTATTTATATAGGTGTCACATAGAAATAAAGTCTTTGGAAAGATCGAATAATGAATTATTATCCTTTAGCTCACATTATTAGGATTATACTAAAGGTATCATCGGTGAATAGTGACCAAGAGGTTTTATCATTTTTTTTTTTTTTTTAAAAAAACCTGTTATGATTTCTTTTTAAACTTTTATTTATCTAACTTTTTGGAAACAGGTAAATAATCATTCGACTATATAAATAGGAACTTGAAATACAAGGGTAAGAAAAATATGATTTAAAAAATAAAAATAAATGTGATTTCATTTTCAATAGTTGTCTTCAAAATTATTCAGTTTATGATTGGTTTTAAATCAAGGAGTGCAGTGCGCTTTGTAAAACTTTAATATAATTAAATTATTTTTGGCTGACTGTCCGATGGTTGAAAAGAACCTCGAGTGGAGGCTGTAGGCATTCCAATTTTTATGACTTTTTCAATCTACAAAAAAACCCCTGAGAGGCCATTACATTTTTGGTAATACACAAATATACAAGTTTTTCTTTTAATTCCTTTGAAATAATAAGAAAGCTAACTAGTTATACGCGTCAAAAATAACCCAACAGGTTAAAAAATTCCGCCTATTTCAAGTCGACACTGGCTGACTACCTACTGAGAAAGCATATATCGTCGATCCAAATGCAAAGTATCGAATGTGGAAAGTGGCTTGGTACCTTATGACTTATACTTTATATATATTTTAACCTATGAAATATTTTAACCCTGGAACACTAACCCTAATTCATCCTACACTATTACTAACCTTTGTATCAATTTGACGTATACACAGGAAAATGACTCAGAACTTGATTATCAGGGATAATGGAGAAATATGTTTATGAATATTTGTCAATATTTAATACATAAAAATACAAATTAAAAACATAAAACATGGAGCAACAAAAAATATGGACCATTCCATACCGGGGTATGCTTACATCTAAAATAAAATAGTTTTATGAACTAAGTAATCTTATATTATTTATTTTTAAAGGTTTTATCACACATTTTTACCGATCAAAAAATGTCGGGGGGGGGGGGCTGCAGCCCCCTTATCCCCCCCTTATATACGCCCATGGCCTTTCACAAGAGATAGTAACTGGAATAATAATAATACATAATATAATATCCCAATGCCTTCTCTACTTTTAAAATAATTACTGCGTTAGCAATGTGTATTTTGCAATTATTTACATAACTAATAATTAATGGTGTAAATATATTTTAGGTGCTCGTTACTAACTCTGTGTCAAATTGATGGAATTTATGAGTCTTTACTACTACCTATGCATCAGAGTGACGTAGGCTTAATGCTCATATTACTAACATTGCATCAAAATGAAGTAGAAAAATTTACGTGCATTACTAACCTGTACGTCAATTTGATGCACTGACTTCTGGGAAAATGAAGGTCACACCTATCTAATCAGTCGCTGAGAGGTGAAATCATGCTGGATGGGGGCAGGAGGAATTGCTTCAGGAATAGGGGGGGGGGGGGGGGTAGACCGGCTCTACCCCTATTTAACGGAAGAAAATGACAATTCATTACAGTCATATGCGTCAATATGACGCAGGTTAGTGTTCCAGAGTTAATTAGACTTAATGCACATTCGTTAGTTTAATTTTCTGTAATTGATAAATATTTTTCTTTAACCCTTAGTTACTAACCTTACTTTATACCACTGAAACTAACCTCGGGTCATATTGACCCGTAACTAAAGAAATAAAGACAAATTATATGAATACAATAAAAAAACACATTCCACAAGTCTTAGGATAATCCAATTTATCATATAAATATAATATATAGACTTTAATGAAGCCTATCAATCGTCAACTGACCCGAGGTTAGTAACCAAGGGTTAATTTTCGAGAGTTTGCCACAAGGTATATCCGTCCAACAGCATTCAAAAAAATAGAAATTGAAAAGTGCCTTTTTGCAGATTCAATACTTTGCATTTGTATCGACCACATGGACATGAGAATATATTTATTTATTTAAAGATGTCACAACGTGGCGATTTGCTCTTTAAGTCAATGTGTGAACAAAGCTAATAATTATACAGATAGAAAAACTATGCATAATTGGGAAGAAAATGTTCTATACATAATGAGAATACAAAATGTTCGGTGGCGCTTTATGTCAAGTAAGAGCTAATTACCGGGAACCTTCCAGTCATTTAAGATACCAGTTGAAGGTTAGGATTTCCATCGACACTAAGAATATCGGTGCTGGATTCTAGGGGGATCAGGAGACATTCGTCAGGCGTTGTTAGGACTCATACCGGGAACCTTCGAGTCATTTAAGAGCTATGATACCAGTTGAAGGTTAGGATTTCCATCGACACTAGGAATATCGGTGCTGGATTCTAGGAGGATCAGGAGACATTCGTCATGCGTTGTTAGGACTCATACCGGGAACCTTCGAGTCATTTAAGAGCTATGATACCAGTTGAAGGTTAGGATTCCCATCGACACTAGGAATATCGGTGCTGGATTCTAGGGGGATCAGGAGACATTCGTCAGGCGTTCTTAGGACTCATACCGGGAACTTTCGAATCATTTAAGAGCTATGATACCAGTTGAAGGTTAGGATTTCCATCGACACTAGGAATATCGGTGCTGGATTCTAGGGGGATCAGGAGACATTCGTCAGGCGTTGTTAGGACTCATACCGGGAACCTTCGAGTCATTTAAGAGCTATGATACCAGTTGAAGGTTAGGATTTCCATCGACACTAGGAATATCGGTGCTGGATTCTAGGGGGATCAGGAGACATTCGTCATGCGTTGTTAGGACTCATACCGGGAACCTTCGAGTCATTTAAGAGCTATGATACCAGTTGAAGGTCAGGATTCCCATCGACACTAGGAATATCGGTGCTGGATTCTAGGGGGATCAGGAGACATTCGTCAGGCGTTCTTAGGACTCATACCGGGAACTTTCGAATCATTTAAGAGCTATGATACCAGTTGAAGGTTAGGATTTCCATCGACACTAGGAATATCGGTGCTGGATACTAGGGGGATCAGGAGACATTCGTCAGGCGTTCTTAGGACTCATACCGCATATGCCTGAAGCCTTGGAGATGAATACGGTGTATTAAGGTGACCTGGAAACGGGGTGTCATGGCCCGGGTAAATATCGAGCTAATCCTATCGATAATGGAGCTGGAGGTAGTATCAATCATCTTAGCTGTCAGCTGGTTCTATGAGCTTCCGTCTAGATGGATCTGTATACCGCTGGGAGCTTCTCCCAAGGCAATGCGCGGCTTTGGCTTACTTTACTAAAGGTGGGGAAAATAAATAACTCAATATAGTTTTTGGTTTGTCTAACAAGTTATGTCTAACTACAAGAAGGTTTATTGCACAGCCACAAATAGATTCTATCCAACTCGAAAGTCTGTTCGTATTATGTATGGTGGTTACGTCCAAGATCAGTGTTCCTAACCCTAAAAGCCAAGCAGTGGCTTCATTGGAAATCATACTATCAACATATTTCTCCTATGGAGTCTTCTTTTTTGCATAATATGGCAATTGATTGAGTCTTCTTTTAACACGGTGAAGAGACGTCACTAGAAGAATATGCTCTGGCAGGACATGTTATCCTGAAACCGGGTGCCTATCCTAACCTCTCTTGCTACAAACAGTAGATTGTTTCATAAATATATTTTTACTAACCATGGTTTTGTGATAATCCAAAAGTAAAAATTGAACAAAACCGGTCCTTTAAAAACAAGAAAATATGTATATTTTTAAGAAAATCAGTAGCTATCAGGACATTTAAGTGCTGAAAACAAACTGATCCTATAAAAACCACTACTGCGACCCATTTGGACGAACGTATGCGAAAACGTCAATCATCAGACGTATTTAAACATTGCTACTTAAGTAATGTTTCCCAACGTTTCCACGCCCAACTTGTCACTCATAAAAATCCGGAAGTCTTTTCCCTATCGAGTATCACCCACCCACTCTCTCTAAAAAGGCAGTGGCCCAGAGAAGACAGTGGGCATTCTTATTTTAAAAGTACGTCAATATCTGTGGCGGTCTCTCTTCGACTCCAGCCACTGGTCGGAGCAGAAGGTAGCTTGGGTAGGCACCTTTCAACATCATCTGTTCGTCCTTTTGGCGGTCATAGAGGAGGAAGTTGGGAGGCCTTGGACACAGAACCTTCATATTGTATCATATTATATTACGAGATGCATTCATGTACAGTATGTAATAACTAGAGCCCGGAAGTAAGGCATTTATTTTTGGGTGAAATAGGCAGGCAAAAAGGCACTTGAAATACTGAAAATAGGCAGTACTGTAATTAAAATAGGCATTTATTAGGAGTTAAGGCAAAGAAGAACCTTACTCATTAATGATGAAAATATGTATTTTAAATACACATTCATTTCTTTATTACCAACTAGCTGTTACCCGGCGTACGCCTACTTTCTGCTTCCATAAAATCAAAAATAAATTAGGAACCCCGTTCATTGTTTCGAACCCGTGACTTCCGAACTGTGAGTCATAAACGATTTTAACATAGCCTATGGCTCTATGGGACGATTTTATCATGGCCTACGAGACTTCCCGGATCAAGACCTACCAGTATTCCAAGTTTGGTCAAAATGTGTGGATTTGTATAAGGAACAAACGGACAAACAGTCAGACACGTGATTTTTATATATATAAATAGATTTATCACAGAATTAGTGTACTTACTCTCAAGGGAATTGCTTCTCTTGTTACAAGCAACAACAAGATGCTTTTTCAAAGTAGCAACTGTTATAGACCTTCTCAGAATAAATGTTTTTCATCATGGCAAAACTTCCTCTGCATTATCTTATTATTTCGAAATCCGGAATACCAGGTAATTGCGCATTGTCACAGCAAAAGGGGTGTGAGGAAGGAGACGTACTTCTCTCATCCTCTCTCTTTCCTGCTATTCACTAAGCTTGTGCATTCCTTCTACTAAGGAAGGTTCTGTTATTTACAGAGGTTAAATCCATGGGCTGGGAAAATAAGCTTTCGAATAGATATTTGTGACGGCAATTTGTAATTTAATTTGTGCAACCTTTTTTGTCTTCGATGAACGGAAATTCAATATGTGCTTTTTGATATGTTTAAACCGCAGAAAAAAATTGCATAACAAGCAAAAAAGGCAAAAATAGGCAACGGAAGCCAAAATAGGCAAAAAAGGCAAAATAAAAATTGTCGCTACACTTCCTAAATGCGCGAAAACATATTTATTTCTATCTAATTCTTCAATATATCCATCCAGATAAAAAAGGCATTTTGCCTTACTTCCGGGCTCTAGTAATAACCAGCTGTGGATTTCTTTCACCTGATTGTTCCCTGTGCATGTACTTATTAAAGGATGCATTCGCCCATGGTCAATCTGAGTCCCAGACGCTGACCAACGAAATATGGCCCTAGAAGTCAAAACGTTTAGCGCGTGCGAGATTTGAACTCTTGAAATCCAGCACGTTAGTCTGTAACTGTACCACTGAGCCATAATCGCCACGATTTGTACATAAATAACCTCCGTATATACGTAAGCGAGTGTACACATACATAGGTAAGTATGTATACTAGGATATCCCTACATGTAGACAAATAGGCCAGACCGAACACAACCTGAAAATGCTAGCGATCAACACCCCAACACACTCATCCCAATGCTTGTAGACGCGCCTTCAGCTTCTGTGTTGGTGCCTACATGCTCGACGAAGGATGAAGTGTAGATTACAGAATGCAAATTGAGGAGTTTAGGGCTAAACGTCGAGAGGTTTAAGCCCCAAGAGATGCGGCCAAGCCCCAGGTTAAGCCTCAGTTAGGCTTTAGAACGGGCTTAAGAACACCCCGACTATCTTAACCCTTCCTCCTTCAACCCTCCTTAATATTCCTTCCAACCTTACCACTATATCTCTCTCCTTCTTCTTGTACAGGTTAGCCTTATTCATAGTCTTGCTGGATTTACCACACTACTACAGCGAGCACTCCACGTCATATGTAATATACTACATGGACCCTGGAAATCTTATTTTGGCGCAGTTACTCCGTTAGTGCGCAGGTTTGTTGCGGATTCTTTATGATTTAGTATCAAATATCGAATTAAAACTCTTATAATTTTATAATAATTCAAATTTATATATATATATATATATATATATATATACATATATATATATGAAGAGGTTCGTTCGTTCCACAGGAACAAGGTTTTCAGGACGCTCAAAAAACTCAAAACCACGTCTTGTAAAGTGGTCATATAAAAATGACCTTTCCTTCGAAAGGTACAACTTTCATGTTTATGTTTATTATGTTTCATTTTAATAGACCGCACTAGTATTTTTAAAGTGGATTAAGACAGGAAGAGTGACACAAGTGCCGTCTGCTTTACAAGCTCTGAAGCTAGGTACATACAGTTTTGATGGTTGATAAAGAGATATTTACCATGTCTTTCAAAGTCATAACTATGACGGTGTGAATAAAACCAATTTTTGAGTTGTGTCGCTTTAGAATTACTAGTGCGATATGTTGAAATATCATTGAAATATCTCTTAGAATCTAATGCTACCTGAATTTTTCAAAAATGGAACGAACGAGTTTCGCACATCACCTCCTCATATATAATATAAACTTTTCTTACCTATAGGGGGCGAAGTTAGCTCAGTGGTAGAGCACTGGACTAATAAGCTGGTGGACCTCAGTTCCAATCCCGAGCAAGCTCTAACATTTTTTTCTTCTAGTATCATTGTTCATGGGTTGAATTCGGCCTCCCTGACCGTCCCTAGGCCAACCCAGCTTTTAATTAATATATCAATGGGTACCTTGGTGCTAATGACCCAAGAAGTCGAAGCAGCAAGGGGAAAATCAGGCGGTCGGAGCATAGTATTGACCACACTTTCTCCCTAGCGTGCCGTATGGTCATGAATCAGATACCTCTATAGTATCTGCCCCTCAGGGCCCTCGTGGCCTGTTACGGAACTGATTTTTTTTTCTTATCTATATGAAGCATAGTTCCAAAAAAAAAAAAAAATATATTTATTTTTATTTTTTTTACTGTATAACTGTCTCTACATGTTTTGTTGCCTGCATACGACCTTCTCAGGGCCCATAAACCTTTCATGAGTGGACCTTTCGCCATCTATTTAAAGACATATTTATGTGTGGCACACATGCAGGGTTTTGCTGGATCATGTGGAGATGACATGGAGTCAACCAAATATGTAAGGACATTATGAAATAATGTAGTACAATATAAGAACTACTAAAAGGAACTACGCCAAATATATCCGAACAAAGTAATTATACTCAACTCTTTAGGAATATGTGGATTATAATTATATAGTTGAGTTTTCTTCAATTGGAAGTAATTTTGTTATGTATACGACTTACATTTTCCGCTTTTTTAAAAAAAAAAAATTACATTCATTGACATATCAATAAAGCACATTTTTTTTTTAATAATACGTTTATTTAACATCTGTACATTAGTTAAGTTTGCTCACAAATATAATTAATAATATATACATAAATTGATTAATACAAATGATAAAGTTAAAAAAAAAATAATTTAAATATAAATAAATGAATAAATAATAATAATAATAATAAAATAAATTATTTTTTATAAATAAATAATAAAATTTAAAAAAAATGAGAAACTGCGCAAGTATCAGGAGTTGTCCATAGAGCTGAAAAACTTATATAAGTTAGATTCCGCAAGGATTGCAGCCGTCATAATCTCGACCAACGGGCTCATTCCAAAAACGACGATTGCCGCAAATACCTACTTGAAACTGCCGGAGGATCTAATTACAAATGCCCAACATGCGGTACTGCTTGATACCGCCAGAACGGTTCGGAAATTTTTAAATGAACGCCCGTAAAAAAAAAAAAACAAAAAAAAAAATCATTAAAAAACAATTCTTTCGGTTGGCAACAGCCCCCGAAAGAATTTATCCCAGGAAACTGAGGAGAAAACCCCCAAATAAATAAAAATAACTCAATAAAAAATAATAAATAAGTAATTACGAAAAAATAAAATAATTTGAATAACAAATAATAGTGATGATAACGCTTTTGGAAGGAGCCAATCAATATTGGCACTTCCTAATTTGGATTTTTTTTTTCCAGTCGATTAGCTGGTCACGAGGCCAATGTCTCTGGAGTATTCTAGGCGGGTTTGTGGGTGGGTTTGGAAGGAAAGTGTTTGTGCTTGGTGGTGGGATTTGGATGGAAAGACAATTTGGAATGAAAGGTTAGGAAACGGGATTTTGCTAGTTCTTGGACGAAAGGGATGTTTAGGTCATTATGAAGAGTTTTATTGGAAACGTAAAAAGGGGCATTGATTATTTTGCGAAGGACTTTGGATTGGAATGCCTGTATTCTCTGTATGTTAGAAGTTTTAGTTGTTCCCCAGAGTTCAAGTCCGTAAGTCCAAATAGGTCGGATTATGGTTTTGTATACAATGAGTTTGTTGTGTATTGTCAGTTTTGATGAAGGTCCCAGCAGTCGTCGTAAGAGCCCGTATCTCCTGTTAAGTTCCTGGCTTTTCAGTCGGGTGTGTGGGTTCCAGGTGAGTCTACTGTCCAGTAATAATCCCAGGAAGCGCACCTCGTTGGATGTGGGGAGTTCTTGGCTAAATATGACGACTGGAGGGCAGGCTCTCTTGTCGAGGAATAAAGCACATACTGACAGATTGTAGACTCAGGATACATTATAAATATCCTTACAATATGACCTACTTACTTTCCAAAGGTAGTCAATACATTGATGAATTTATTAAATATCAACTACATTTACATTTGTACAAGAATATTTAAAAAAGATAACCATAGCCATTAAATGTGATTGATTTTTCGTTAAATGATCCAATAAAAAGATACTCCCCCTTTTGTTGGGGGAATGGACCAGAACGTACAGAACATTCGACACTAACAAACAATAATTGATACACCTGTAAAACTAGATTCCTTTGTTCCTTATGTATCATGTTGATAATGTGCAAAACCCCAGAGTTAACTAAAACTTATATGCGATCAACCTTATAAGCGGGGTTCCTCCCTATAGAGGATGGGAGCAAACGCGCATATATATATATATATATATATATACCTATATGCTGGTTGCGAAGACAGGTATAGTTGGGATTCGGCTAGGAGAAAAACGTCAGACTTTCAAAAAGAAATCTGTATTTTGGACGTTTCGACTGCAACAATGGCAGCCTTCTTCAGCTAAAAAATATATACAACTTATAAGTAAAGAAAATGTACAAGTAGTAAGTAAAAGACAGGCAGAAATGAGCGGAGTATATATATCAATACAATAAATTTTAACCAATCTTATTTTTAAAAACAATGAAAATACGGTTGTTGGAAAGAAACCAGCATGTAGAACTTGTTAGTAAAAACAGTACAAAAAAATTTAAACAGTAAAAACAACGCACATTTTTTATGTAGTGAAAAACAAAATCTATTTTATAAGTGAATAAATAGATAGATATTCACTTAGAAAATAGATTTTGTTTTTCACTACATAAAAAATGTGCGTTGTTTTTACTGTTTAAATTTTTTTGTACTGTTTTTACTAACAAGTTCTACATGCTGGTTTCTTTCCAACAACCGTATTTTCATTGTTTTTAAAAATAAGATTGGTTAAAATTTATTGTATTGATATATATACTCCGCTCATTTCTGCCTGTCTTTTACTTACTACTTGTACATTTTCTTTACTTATAAGTTGTATATATTTTTTAGCTGAAGAAGGCTGCCATTGTTGCAGTCGAAACGTCCAAAATACAGATTTCTTTTTGAAAGTCTGACGTTTTTCTCCTAGCCGAATCCCAACTATACCTGTCTTCGTATCTCTACAGCGGCTAACTATCTCCATCTACTATATGCTGGTTGGTTATAGCACTATGAGTTGTGAGTGCGACTAGGGGAATATTTTCCAGCGTTAGTGATGCTAAAAAGTGAACAGACATGTTTGAGTTTTGATGTTTTGTAAACATCTAAATATTATTGTCTAACTCTCTCTTAGCTAATAGTAAAGTTAAACAAACTCATGAATTGCCAGGAGAGAGAGTTTAGCTTGTTGTTTGAGTTAAAGCTGCTAATCCTAATGATTGTTAGGGCCTATAGGCGATATACATCCTAAAATATACTCGCACTAAAATATACTCGCAGGATTTAGTGCTACAGCAATTATCTCTTGATAAAACATTAAAGATTGTGTTTCAGTTCATTGAATGGATCAAGTGATGTTCCTTTGTGTCTTCCCTATTTATTGGAAGGAAACCCCCTTTGACGTCGATTTCATTATCCAATACTGAAGTACCGATAAGGAATGTCGACGTGACTTCAACCCGAGTTAAGAAAATACTGGATGTTATACTTGTGCCAATCAGTGTTGGGAATAAATCATTCAGAATAATAATTTATAAATACTTTTTCATTCATCATTCAGTCAATTCAATGAATAACGTAAATTTTTATTTTTATTCATTATTGAATAACAATGATTTATTCAATGACATTTTTTATTGAATGGAAGTTATTTATTCGAATGAAACAATTTTTTAATTAAATTTGTTTTTTTTGACTGAAATATTTTGTTAAATACAAGTGATTTACTTTAAAAATCGTTTCTAATAAAAATTACTAAGTTCATTGAACTTTGTCTTAATTTATTGAAAATTATTTATTTAAGTGACGTTGTTTACCGAACTTAATGAATCTGAGTTTGTTCTGAAGTAGTATATTTTAAATGTATAAAAATAATGTATGAAGAATGAAAAATAATTAATAATTTATTAAACAAAACAAAATTAGTCAATGATAGTAAATAAATCAGTGAATGAATAACTTATTCAATGAAGAAATGCTTATTCATTAAAAATGTATTTGAATGATTATTGAATAAAATATTTATTCAATAATGCCTATACATATGCATATATATATATATATATATATATATATATATATATATATATATATATTATACTCCTGGTTCTTACTTACTCCCCATTTTAAAATTAAAACCCTTTCTTTTTGTGGTGGTCTTCTCCAGCAGCCAGCACAAAGCCGTGACTGGCAGACGGTGGGCTTCTCTAGCAGCCACCTCACTCTATATCGTATAAGGACGGCCGCTTCTTTTCTTTTGTTGTATTTATTTCTATAAGTTTGTATTTTTGTATAAATCGGTATTTCTTGTATTTTAAAAAGTGCAAATCGCCTTCGTTGCGATGCTCGAAAATTAAATTTATAAAAATAAGGACGGCGTATCTAAACTTTTTATTATTACAATTATTAGTCAGTGGTTTCTTTCCTTCAACATTTGGTAAAGAGTGAATCGCTACTTTCGCGAGCTCTTAAATAAATGAATTCAATAATGCCCTACTTTTGTGTCTATATATATTTCCTGTTCTCCATCTTGGGTCCACTAACCGATCCGATTTTCATTAAATTACGTGAATACGATCAATAATTTTTCATTCAACAAAAACAAAAATTGATTTTTCCTTTCTAGTTTTCCATTATACAGGGGTACTGGTAAGTAGACCCACATCCATCGCAAAGTAAAATTTTTGTTAAAACAATTTTAAGTCTATATTCTCTTTTCCAAAAGTTAGCAACCAAAAAGACATTTAATATTTTAGACTTCTACGGTATATTTCTTCGGTTTTCGGTATTTATTTTATATCTAGCGTTTGAGCTGAATGTTTTTATTGTTTTATTATTTAAGACATCCAGAATAAACTATTAATTAAATAAAACTATGAAATTTGTTCGAGACAACAGATGGTACAACCCAATAACTAAAATTTACATTATTTTATTCCTAAAACCTGTAGGTTCAATAAACTGCAGTTTAATGCGTTTTTCTTTAGTGTCACTACCTTTCTCAGTTATTATAAATTAAGAATTATAAACATTTTAACTGGAAAATGGAATATATGCTGAAAATTGCTAGTTTTTACCAAAATTATTATTTCGCGATAATGTAGATCGACAAACCAGTAAAAAATGTATATGTTTGACTATTTCTGCTGAGCCACTAAGATTAAAAAATAATTAATCTGTAAAATGGAAATTTAAATGGCTATTTTGTATTAATTTTTTTAAATAGGTCTATTTTTAAATATGTTAAACATTTTGTTTGTAATTTACAACAATTTGTAAAATGTTAATTTTTTCACTGACAGCGCAATTGTAAAATTCCTATGCAAAAACTATTTAACTAATTTAAAAGAAATTTAGTGGGAATTTTTATTTTATAATTCACATTATTTTCCTAAGAAGTCAAAAATATCTTTTTTTTTACCATTTCTTCATACTTATTGCTTTATTCTAATACAGCATAAAATGTTATTACTTCTAAAAAACGAAATGTTATAGAAAATTGTATATAAAATCTTTTGAGACCTAGGGATGGTGTCTAGCGTGAATACTTTCCGAGTTATTGAGACCTAGGGATGGTGTCTAGCGTGAATACTTTCCGAGTTATTGAGACCTAGGGATGGTGTCTAGCGTGAATACTTTCCGAGTTATTGAGACCTAGGGATGGTGTCTAGCGTGAATACTTTCCGAGTTATTGAGACCTAGGGATGGTGTCTAGCGTGAATACTTTCCGAGTTATTGAGACCTAGGGATGGTGTCTAGCGTGAATACTTTCCGAGTTATTGAGACCTAGGGATGGTGTCTAGCGTGAATACTTTCCGAGTTATTGAGACCTAGGGATGGTGTCTAGCGTGAATACTTTCCGAGTTATTGAGACCTAGGGATGGTGTCTAGCGTGAATACTTTCCGAGTTATTGAGACCTAGGGATGGTGTCTAGCGTGAATACTTTCCGAGTTATTGAGACCTAGGGATGGTGTCTAGCGTGAATACTTTCCGAGTTATTGAGACCTAGGGATGGTGTCTAGCGTGAATACTTTCCGAGTTATTGAGACCTAGGGATGGTGTCTAGCGTGAATACTTTCCGAGTTATTGAGACCTAGGGATGGTGTCTAGCGTGAATACTTTCCGAGTTATTGAGACCTAGGGATGGTGTCTAGCGTGAATACTTTCCGAGTTATTGAGACCTAGGGATGGTGTCTAGCGTGAATACTTTCCGAGTTATTGAGACCTAGGGATGGTGTCTAGCGTGAATACCTTCCGAGTTATTGAGACCTAGGGATGGTGTCTAGCGTGAATACCTTCCGAGTTATTGAGACCTAGGGATGGTGTCTGTCGTGAATACTTTCCGAGTTATTGAGACCTAGGGATGGTGTCTAGCGTGAATACTTTCCGAGTTATTGAGACCTAGGGATGGTGTCTAGCGTGAATACTTTCCGAGTTATTGAGACCTAGGGATGGTGTCTAGCGTGAATACTTTCCGAGTTATTGAGACCTAGGGATGGTGTCTAGCGTGAATACTTTCCGAGTTATTGAGACCTAGGGATGGTGTCTAGCGGGAATACTTTACGAGTTATTGAGACCTAGGGATGGTGTCTAGCGTGAATACTTTCCGAGTTATTGAGACCTAGGGATGGTCTCTAGCGTGAATACTTTACGAGTTATTGAGACCTAGGGATGGTGTCTAGCGTGAATACTTTCCGAGTTATTGAGACCTAGGGATGGTGTCTAGCGTGAATACTTTCCGAGTTATTGAGACCTAGGGATGGTGTCTAGCGTGAATACTTTCCGAGTTATTGAGACCTAGGGATGGTGTCTAGCGTGAATACTTTCCGAGTTATTGAGACCTAGGGATGGTCTCTAGCGTGAATACTTTACGAGTTATTGAGACCTAGGGATGGTGTCTAGCGTGAATACTTTACGAGTTATTGAGACCTAGGGATGGTGTCTAGCGTGAATACTTCCCGAGTTATTGGGACCTAGGGATGGTGTCTAGCGTGAATACTTTCCGAGTTATTGAGACCTAGGGATGGTGTCTAGCGTGAATACTTTACGAGTTATTGGGTTACGAAGTATTAAAAAAAAAATTGTTTTCTACTTTATTTTATATTTGAAAAAAAAACAAAAAAAAAACATGTTTCAGGATTTTTTTTAAATTACGCATACCTCGATTATTGTTATTTCATGTGTTCCGAACATTTCCCTGCAAAAATTAGCGTACCCCCCCCCCCCTCTACATCCAACTACATATCTAGTCTATACGATTCGATGCCCATAATTCTAGAATGAGACCATTAAGGTTAATGGATTGTTGATTGCCGAATTCATCTGAATAGGAAATTCGCTTAATTCCTACAGGGAGGATGAAGACGACGGGAAGGCGAGCTGGGGAATCGATGTGGAATGCAAAACCCCAGAGGGAGAGGGGAGAAGGCTCCCCACACGGAGGGAGGAAAACAGCCCCCCCCCCTACTCCAACACACAGGGCTGAAATTTAGGAAGGACTCGGCTTCCATTCACACTCAATGCGGCCTTTTTGTCTGGGAAATTGTCTGGAAAATAGTCTCTCTTTCATTCACACTCACACACTCCCCCCCCCCACACACACACTCACACACACATAGAGATTAACGCGATCGTCTCTCCCTCTAACTGACGACACCCACTCCGAACTACCGCTAATATCGTTGGGTCTTCTTCGAAACATGCCTTTCATAAACATTAACGTTTTTTTTTTTTCATCTTTTCATCATGTCACATAATATTTTTGTATTGTACAAAATCAAATTCTTTGTTTTTATCTGATTCTGTCATTACTCAAGCTGTTTCATTCCAGAATAATTCCACTCTATATTGCACTTTTACTTTTTTATTTATTTGCTATTATTATTTTTATAAGGCAATTCAACCACACGGGTCATTTTTGCCTATTGAAATTTACTGAAATAAATGTTAACCCTTTCTGGACGGTGGGCTTCTCCAGCAGCCAGCACAAAGCCGTGACTGGCAGACGGTGGGCTTCTCTAGCAGCCTCCTCACTCTATATCGTATAAGGGCGGCCGCTACTTTTCTTTTGTTGTATTTATTTCTATAAGTTTGTATTTTTTTATAAATCGGTATTTGTTGTATTTTAAAAAGTGCAAATCGCCTTCGTTGCGATGCTCGAAAATTAAATTTATAAAAGTAAGGACGGCGGGCTTCTCTAGTTCTTTTAGAATATTAGTCAGATTTCTTAGTAGACGTGTTTGAGACTTCTCGGAGATGATAAATCGCAGCCCGGCCCTTCCTCAGCTCCAGGAAGTAATATTAAAGAGCATTCTAGGATTTCGACGAAGACGGTAGGCTTTTTCCGAAACGTAAACAATGTAATTTGCTGAGGAAGCATCACAGTTTCCAGGGATCTATGTTTTCTATCAGTAGTACAAAGGTATTACGTGGAAAGGTTTCTGCGCTAATTTAAGAATATATGTATAACACAACCCAAAAAAAAAAAAAACAGCCGTCAGGAAGGACAGGCAGATATCGGGAGGGTCCCGTCACCGGGTACCGTCGCTCATACGACTGCTGCCGTCTCTATATGGTTAATGTAATAATGGAGAAAATAAAACAAATTATGTTGTTGAAAATAAAATACACTTAGGAATATTGAAACTAAAAATCAGATTACATAAAAATTAAAGTTAATTGAAATATTTTATATTTTAATAATTAATTTTTTTTGTAAATAACTGCTTATTACATTTCATTAAATAGCTCAGTGGCTCTCAAAAAACTCAACGTTCTTTGGCTTGATTCATGGTCGTCTCCAAGTATATCACAGAGTGGACCATGTATGTCCATTTGGTTCCGAGCGGATTTGAAGGGTCTGCATTCGGTGAAAATGTGTTTAATAGTAAGATATTCGCCAGAAACACTGCATTCAGGCCTTATATTACATTTTTCAGAGTTTGGAAAAAGGAAATATTTTTACAGTGTGGGAAATCTATCATAAATAACAACACGAATATCTTCTTACTTCTTCAACGTAAGACCAGTAATAAATACTCTAGCAGTGAAATATATTACATATTGATATAACAAATATTAGGTAAGCTCATTTCGTGTATTACAATTATACTATTTACAATATTACAATACAGTCTAACTAATATCGCCTTCGCCTTATCAATGTACGTAGGTAAATAATAGGCATGTACCTAAAAATGATAAGATGGGTATAAATGTTTCTTAAAAAATCAAATATAGGTTCTCCTTACCAAGACGATTCATTTGAAAATGAAGGAATTCGGGCGGAATATTGGATTTCGGAAGAAACATCAAGTACAAAACGGGCACAAACACAAGTGCCCGTTTTGTACTTGTCACTTCCGGATGTGGAGTCAAACACAACTATTCAGGATTTTTCAATTTTTGCCTTCAATATAACCCTAATCATCTATCATCCTGCAAAATTTGAAGTCTCTAGATTGTCAGGAAGTGCCTAATAATTTTGATGAGTGAGTGAGTCCTATAAATTCCGATATTCCATCGCCTATATTTCAGAAACGCTTCAATGTAAAATTATGAAACTTTCTAATTTTACTTCAATCTATTTGCATAATGCCTGTGTAAAATTTCATAAGTTTATCTTTATCTGGTTCAAGGTTATGATAGAGTAAAAATCGGCTCGAATACGCCATGGGTCAGAACTTGACTTTTGTGATATTTTGCTAGTATTTCTCTCTATTCTAACGACTAAAATCCATTTAATGATGTTTACTTATATATATATACATATATATTGTTACGAAAGGGTCTATCTCCCCTCAAGTCAAGCCGGGACGTTGTCATGAAAGTTAGTATGAGCCCACGAGACTTATAAGGCTTTGACACGAAAGTGGCTATAAGACTTTGGGGAGGGTGGCAGGCCGTTGTCTGGAAAGTACCTATCAAGCCACAAGACTTGCCAGCTAGATGTCATGGAGGTGGCTGTAAAGCCACAATCCTTGCCAGCTAGATGTCGTAGAAGTGGCTGTAAAGCCACAAGACTTGCCAGCTAGATGTCATAGAAGTGGCTGTAAAGCCACAAGACTTGCCAGCTAGATGTCATAGAAGTGGCTGTAAAGCCACAAGACTTGCCAGCTAGATGTCATAGAAGTGGCTGTAAAGCCACAAGACTTGCCAGCTAGATGTCATAGAAGTGGCTGTGAAGCCACAAGACTTGCCAGCAAGATGTCATAGAAGTGGCTGTGAAGCCACAAGACTTGCCAGCTAGATGTCATAAAAGTGGCTGTAAAGATACAAGACTTGCCAGCTAGATGTCATAGAAGTGGCTGTAAAGCCACAAGACTTGCCAGCTAGATGTCATGGAGGTGGCTGTAAAGTCACAAGACTTGCCAGCTAGATGTCATAGAAGTGGCTGTAAAGCCACAAGACTTGCCAGCTAGATGTCATAGAAGTGGCTGTAAAGCCACAAGACTTGCCAGCTAGATGTCATAGAAGTGGCTGTAAAGCCACAAGACTTGCCAGCTAGATGTCATAGAAGTGGCTGTAAAGCCACAAGACTTGCCAGCTAGATGTCATAGAAGTGGCTGTAAAGCCACAAGACTTGCCAGCTAGATGTCATAGAAGTGGCTTTAAAGTTACAAGACTTGCCAGCTCGATATCACGAAAGTTGCTATCTCCTATCGCGTATGGATTACGAAGGCATTACCTTCAACAGAAGAATAATATTTTCTTATAAATCTTCTGAACGTAGCTGAGTGTATAAGAAAAGAAACTGCACATTGACACAAGGAGAGCACGGAGGAAGCGAAGGAGGGTGTAAGAGGCACGAAGCCGAGAGAGAGAGAGAGAGAGAGAGAGAGAGAGAGAGAGAGAGAGAGAGAGAGAGAGAGATGGTAGAGAGATATTGTCATGTCCTGAAGAGGCGGGGTGAAATTAATGAAACCGGCCTGAGGGGATTAGAGCCGAGACAGACTGTCATGACAGCCCTGATTCTTGACAGTCTTCTCTCGAGGCTCGAGAAATATGGCGTACTTCCATTCCCATACAGTCCTCACTTCCAGGCACCCTTTCCGAGTGCTCTACAGGTATCCATCTTCTTTTCACTTCTTATTTAATTAAGAGTTGATTCTTATATTCTCTGTTTACACCTGATGTTTTACCTTTAAAGGATTTAGTACTTATAATAACCTAGAATAAAAATTCAGAATACAGTCCAGTCACCAACAAAGGGTTAAGTCGGCACTGCACCTGATTCGGAAGACCAGTTTAGTCACAAACCAAAGCGTTCAACTGACGATTTCACCCGCCTAGTCACAAACCAAGTCCTTCAACCGTCATTTTATTTGATTCGGAGTACCAACCTAGTCACAAACCAAGTCCTTCAACCGTCACTTTGTTTGATTCGGAGTACCAGCCTAGTGACAAACCAAGCCCTTCAACCGCCAATTCGTTTGATTCGGAGTACCAGCCTAGTCACAAACCAAGTCCTTCAAACGTATCTGAACCTTAGGACCAACCCAGTCACAAATCATGTCCTTATACCGTCACTGCATATCAAACTGGGAGCATTGGTATCGTCAGTAAACATGAGTACCTATTTGAATCGACAATTTGCTTACCTGTTCTACTAATCAAAGTAGTTGTCTAGGCACAAATCATTACATTTTAAAACAACCCTCTACTCAAAGAGTAGGTCACTCCCCTATTAACACAATGGAACAAATTAGAGTCTCACAAGCAGCTGTTCTTGAAGCCATGGCAGGAAGCAGAAATAGCAGAATAAGCAGGAGGGTAAAACTAGTTGACAAGGTCGTAAAATAACAATTTCCCCCTAAGAAGAATCTGATTGGTGGAGGTCTGAAGAAGGGGGGGGGGATTGTAAACCTACATATGGCCGATCATAAAGCCTGCAATATTCCTTTCCGCCATGAACATTAAACTTTGATTTATCCCTTCTATTTCTGACATAAATAGCACTTCTATATTTAGAAGAAAAATACTCAAGTCCTATTGGCCCTTTATTTTATATCGAGTATACTTCCGATTACTAACAATAGTCCTATTGCCCCTTTGCTTTATATCGAGTATACTTCCGATTACTAACAATAGTCCTATTGCCCCTTTACTTTATATCGAGTATACTTCCGATTACTAACAATAGTCCTATTGCCCCTTTACTTTATATCGAGTATACTTCCGATTACTAACAATAGTCCTATTGCCCCTTTACTTTATATCGAGTATACTTCCGATTACTAACAATAGTCCTATTGCCCATTTACTTTATATCGAGTATACTTCCGATTACTAACAATAGTCCTATTGCCCCTTTACTTTATATCGAGTATACTTCCGATTACTAACAATAGTCCTATTGCCCCTTTACTTTATATCGAGTATACTTCCGATTACTAACAATAGTCCTATTGCCCCTTTGCTTTCTATCGAGTATACTTCCGATTACTAACAATAGTCCTATTGCCCCTTTACTTTATATCGAGTATACTTCCGATTACTAACAATAGTCCTATTGCCCCTTTGCTTTCTATCGAGTATACTTCCGATTACTAACAATAGTCCTATTGCGCCTTTGCTTTCTATCGAGTATACTTCCGATTACTAACAATAGTCCTATTGCCCCTTTACTTTATATCGAGTATACTTCCGATTACTAACAATAGTCCAATTGCCCCTTTGCTTTATATCGAGTATACTTCCGATTACTAACAATAGTCCTATTGCCCCTTTGCTTTATATCGAGTATACTTCCGATTACTAACAATAGTCCTATTGCCCCTTTACTTTATATCGAGTATACTTCCGATTACTAACAATAGTCCTATTGCCCCTTTACTTTATATCGAGTATACTTCCGATTACTAACAATAGTCCTATTGCCCATTTACTTTATGTCGAGTATACTTCCGATTACTAACAATAGTCCTATTGCCCCTTTACTTTATATCGAGTATACTTCCGATTACTAACAATAGTCCTATTGCCCCTTTACTTTATATCGAGTATACTTCCGATTACTAACAATAGTCCTTTTTTTTTTTTTTTTTTTTTTTTTTTTTTTTTTACGGCACATCTACATCTAGGTCATTAGCGCCGACATCCAGGGTGTAGCGAGGAATTTCACCAGCGAGCCGTGGGATGATAAAATTCCTGCCGGAGGTTGGGAATCGAACCCACCATCTCCCGCTTATGAATCCAAGGCGCTAGCCATTAGACCACGGGAGACCCCAACAATAGTCCTATTGCCCCTTTGCTTTCTATCGAGTATACTTCCGATTACTAACAATAGTCCTATTGCCCCTTTACTTTATATCGAGTATACTTCCGATTACTAACAATAGTCCTATTGCCCCTTTACTTTATATCGAGTATACTTCCGATTACTAACAATAGTCCTATTGCCCATTTACTTTATATCGAGTATACTTCCGATTACTAACAATAGTCCTATTACCCCTTTACTTTATATCGCGTATACTTCCGATTACTAACAATAGTCCTATTGCCCCTTTGCTTTCTATCGAGTATACTTCCGATTACTAACAATAGTCCTATTGCCCCTTTGCTTTCTATCGAGTATACTTCCGATTACTAACAATAGTCCTATTGCCCCTTTACTTTATATCGAGTATACTTCCGATTACTAACAATAGTCCTATTGCCCCTTTACTTTATATCGAGTATACTTCCGATTACTAACAATAGTCCTATTGCCCCTTTACTTTATATCGAGTATACTTCCGATTACTAACAATAGTCCTATTGCCCCTTTACTTTATATCGAGTATACTTCCGATTACTAACAATAGTCCAATTGCCCCTTTACTTTATATCGAGTATACTTCCGATTACTAACAATAGTCCTATTGCCCCTTTGCTTTCTATCGAGTATACTTCCGATTACTAACAATAGTCCAATTGCCCCTTTACTTTATATCGAGTATACTTCCGATTACTAACAATAGTCCTATTGCCCCTTTACTTTATATCGAGTATACTTCCGATTACTAACAATAGTCCAATTGCCCCTTTACTTTAGATCGAGTATACTTCCGATTACTAACAATAGTCCTATTGCCCCTTTACTTTATATCGAGTATACTTCCGATTACTAACAATAGTCTTTCAATTAAGAACATAGCACATTCCTCAGAAAACAACGCGAGGAATATATTAGTTTGTAAGATGTGATATATCAGTTGCGTACTCCAATTTTAAGATTTAATTTTATACGCTTCAAATAAGATACATGTTATTTAAAAGTCGTGTGCTGCGGCAAAAATTGTACGGTACCTATATAACAACACACTCCAGAATGTGCTCAACGTGATATTTAAATGATAATATTAAACTAAAATTAACTTTTCTATAATCATGCTCTATTCCTGAGCCTTCTTAATGGCATACAAGGTCTGCATTGCTGCTCGCTGTGATCCACCATTCAGACTGTCCAATCCACTGTATTATATGCAGAGGAATGAGGTGGGCTTTATCCTCTGACCGCTCTAACGGCTCAACTTTTCTGCATTCCGTAGATTGAAGCAAAAAGTGTCCCGATTCGAATGTAGTTATGAAATGACCTCGTTAAAGCTCGCCGTGTTTGGTGATATCACGACCAGAAGAACGAGCTTATGGATTTAGGAATCTCACCGGACTAGGTGAGAATGCTAGAAGGTTTGGTGTGAAGGTGAAATCGTGTTCATCTTTATTTATGCTTTCATTGCTGAGCTGTCAGATCGGCTTTTCTACATCAAGGCTCGACGCCGCTGCGGTATTTGAAATTATAATACAAAGTATAAATCTATCTATCATTTACAGGAATTCTTAGACCTTTCTATCATTCATCGAGGAGTAGCCACCAGAATATCGAGTAGTGTTTCAACTAGAAATAGACAGTATTTTCGCTTATCTTGATATTTTATTCATTTTGAGAACCATGCAATTTGCTGAATTAAATTTGTGGAAGGAACTACAAGTCCTTATCGTTTAAAAAGTACAAGCATTAATAATAGACACATTGTTGACAATTTTTTTTTTTTTAAAGAAAGCAAATATACAGAGGAAATATAAAATCAAAAACAGGCTTAGTGTAATGACATTAAAAACAATAACAGAAAGAGTATCGTTTATCGAAGCGTAGCAATAGAAATTTAACAACACTTGCTTCGGATATTTTGGTGTTTTGCATTTTTAATGATAGTCTATACTGTTTTTCTTCCAAAATAAGATGGATTTTGAATTTTGTGTAGAGAAGAATTCGTGCATTCTATTCCGTGAATTTTCTTTTTTGTTTGAACTGTGAACTATTTTGTAGATAATCAACATATAAAAAGTACTGTACATCAGGAGGTATGAGTTCTTTTACCGAGTGTATAGCAATGAAAAACAGAGTTGTTCTCAGTAAACTGCCTTGAGGTACGCCCATTTCTTGTTTAAAAGCATCTGAGAGACAAGTTTCGTCTCTGACTCTGATTGTTCTGTTAGTAAGGAGGAAATTGATGATTTTGAGCGACTTCACTTGAACACCACATGCATATAGTTTGGAAATAATTCTGTTTTGCCGGACTGTAAAATGTTTTGTTTATATCGAAGGATTTACACTTTTCGTTAATGAATGAATCTGTGATTAAAGACTATATGTTACAGAATTGTATGCATCTCTCTGAAGCCACATTGATATATTTAGAGACGATTCCCAAATGCAAGATACCAGCAAATATTTCCCTAATATTCAAAAATTCATTTCAAATATCTTACAGACACAGCTGACAATAGATGTTGGGCTATAGCTTGTCAGGTCAGACTTATTTTTATTAGGTTTAAGTATTGGAATAACGGTGCAATTAAACGATATTATATATTTGTAATTAACAATCAATTTATTTATTTATTTATTGATTTAGAGTCCGCTAAAGCGCTATTTTCTCTTTTCAAAGTTGGAAAGAATTGATATTTTCAATTCAATGTTCATATGAGATTTACCATAATGCTATAAATTTAAATAAATAAAGGTAAGAAAATTTAAATTTTGAAAACTTCAAGTGATTAAATGAAAGAAAAGAGAATTAAAATTTTGAAATATGAGAAACAGGATATGATAAAAACGTATTAGTTTGTCAAGTGTACTCATTACTTCACTTCACGTTAATTCATACATGTTATTTTTTTTATTTATTTTAGCACTTTCCTCCGAAGGAAAGTAGCTATTGAGGTTGGACTCATGACGGAATTTTTGAAAAATTTCTTCATATCTTTATCGATCCTACCTAGTAGACACCGAAAATGACCCCCGTTAAAATTTATATATATCTATATATATATATATATATGCATATATATATATATATGTGTCTGTTAACACGATAGCGGCCAGAGTTTTTGTTTTTTCGTCACGAAACTTGGTATATAGCATTCAATTAGCAAACGATTGAACGAGTTCGTTAACCACTAAAGTCGGTCCACCGGAAGGGGGGGTTTACCCCGAACCTAAAACACTTATTTGACTATGTCAGCCGTAATATTTGTTATATTTCAACGAAACTTGGTATTCGTAGTGGTAATATAGAGAGAAAAGTGAGATTTAAAAATGAACTAAATCGGTTCATTAGAAGGGGGGGTTTACTCCAGACCCACAATACCAATTCGCCACTACCAGCCGTGATTTTTGGTATATTTCGTCGAAACTCGGTATTCGTAGTGCTAATCCACAAGTAAATATGTGTTGTAAAAATTAACTAAATCGGTTCATTAGAAGGGGGGGTTTACTCCGGACCCAAATTCCTAATATACTCATACCGGTCGTAATTTCTGCTGTATTGTAACGAAACGCGGTATACGTCGTGGGTAACTCATGAGAAAGAAGTGTTGTAAAAATGAGCTGAATCGGTCAATCGGAAAGCGGGGGTTTAATTTGTAATATATTTGAATAGAAAAGCCGGCAGACGTAGGTTCACAAAGCCGCCGCAAGGAGCGCTTTCTACCACTAGAGTGACTGTATCCTGTTCCTGCGATAGATCAAAATACGATAATATGAGGTGTTTTGTATTTATTACGTACTGTAGTAGGTACCATGTGTAAACATAACTCATAAATCAGTTACTCATTACAAAATGAGAACTATTCACGTTTTTATTTTATTTATGTAGGATATTTTAAGCAAATTGTTCTGGAAAGCAGTCTACACTACCCAAATTCTGAGGAAAGTGCTTAGTTATGCAGCTCCTGCGTGACGGACTTATTTTTTGTGTGTTTGCTTTAAAGGTTATTGTAGATATTTGTTTGTTTAAGGTATATGAGTATTGTGTTAATGTGAGGACTGTTGTCGGTCAAGAGTTCGTTCATGTCATGAATATTGTGATTTTGTAAGTCATATATTGCTTGAAATATTTCAGTCATTGCTGTATGCGTTTCGCATATGTTGTTGACAGAGAGTAGAGAACTTAGAGAATCGGAACATATTATAACAGTATTGATTTGCATTAATGGTAAGTTTCTTATAACCAAAAGTATTCCATAGGGTTCTGCCGAAAAAACAGTTGATTCAGTATTTAATTTAGAGCCGAAATGACTTCCTGTGATAGCTGCTGATTGAGCCTTGTATTCCCCAATTGCTTAGCTGATATATTATCGTCCTTCGCCAGACGGTATCAAAAGCTTTCTCTAAATCCAGCGAAATTGCCAGTACCAACTTCTTTTGGATAAAAGAGCTGCTGATCGAGCATTGTATTCCCCAATTGCTTAGCTGATATATTATCGTCCTTCGCCAGACGGTATCAAAAGCTTTCTCTAAATCCAGCGAAATTGCCAGTACCAACTTCTTTTGGATAAAAGAGTTAAGTATGTCATTTTCAAGTCTGCTTATGTGGTCTATGGTGCTGTGACCAGGCCTGAAAGCACATTGATAGGGTGATAACAAATTATCTCTTTCCAGGAACCAAATCAATCTTTTGTTCAATATTTTTTCAAATACTTTTGACTAGTGTTGTTAAAAGCAAGCCCTGACTAGAGGCTTGAGGCCTGAACCTTGAACCTAACCTCTACAGCCCGAGCTCTGAGGGCTCGATGAAGGGTCCGGAGTGAGGCTTCAGCCTAACCTTATCAAGCCCTGAAGGTTCAGCAAGGTTCTCCCTCGAGCCTTGAAGGCTCGGCCTTGGAGCCCTGGGAAGGTAGAGCTTCGGCAAGCACGGTTATAGTAGTAGTAGGGCAGTGTTGCCATCAACGCCTCACAGAAGAGTTTATTTTTTAGGAAAAGTTACTATTTTTACCCAATTAGTGATCCATTTAATTAGTTTATCAATGAAATGGTAAATTTAAATGCCAGCGAATAATTTCAATGTGGCGGAAAGAATTTAGGACGAATCTACTAAAGTATATTTCATGAAACAGCTGTTTGCCCGCCGTCCGCCATTTTGGAAATGAAAAGTAAAAGGCTTCAAAGCATGCGCCTTCTCCCGAGGCGAGCCTTCCAAGCCCTGAGAGCTCGAGCTTTTAGCTTCTAGCCTCAAAGGCGCGCTCTTTTACAACACTACTTTTGACATACAGTTGGTCAACGATACTGGACGATAGCTGGAGGGAAGTCTCTTTTCTTTGCCATTCTTTAGAATTGGTACAATTATAGCCTCAGGAGTGAGGATAAGCCCCCTCAAGGAATATTTTATTAAATAGCTTAAGAAGAAAAACAAAGCCCAATGGTGGTAAACTTTTTATCATTCCATAAGTTGTTTTGTCAGGTCCAGGTGAAGTCTGTCTAGTAGTTGAGAGTACCAATTTCAGTTCCTTAAGGGTTATTGGATCGTTAATGGGGTTGTCGTGATCTGTTAGTATCGGTATTTCTGTTCTTTCGGTTTGTATTTTTAGTTCCAGAATATTAAATAATCCTAAATAAAATTTGACTAAAATTCTTTAATTGAAGCCACTTTTCTTCCGTGATAAACAAAAAGAAGGAAACTTTCGTATGATGTCAATTTGGTTACGCAATCAACAGGTGCAGACACAAAATCACAACGTTTCAAGATTTCAAATGTCTTCGCGGAATTCTTTATGTACCTATTTGTAATAAAGTGAAATACTTTAGCTATCTCTAGGTTTTTTCAAAGGTGCGATTACCATATGTAGGAAAGGTTGTGCTTAGGAGTTTGCACGCAATAATGACGTATTAATTAGTGTTTTAGCATTTAATTATGATTTTTGTGTAAACTCTGAAGAATTGTAATAAAATAGGTAGGATGTAAACGTAACGGTCGTAAATACAGATAATAAGACGAACACGGGAAGGAGTGAGGAAAAATAGGTTCGGGCCTTAAGTGGAAATACCTAAAGGATTAATTTAAATTCGTGATAAGAAGGAGGCACGAAGAGACGAGAAATTTTCAATAACGGCAAGGGAGACAGAAGGGGGGAAAGAGAAGAGGGTGAGGGAGAGAGGAGAGGGTAGAGGGAGAGAAGAGACGGAGAGGGAGTGAGAGAGAGGGGGGAGAGGGACAGGAGAGAGGGAGATGTTAGGAGTGGAATCACGTCTGGGGAATGGGAGATATTGGGGTTATGAATTGAAGGGATAACCCTGCCATCTGGTGGAGGGATAGGAAAGCTAGAGCGTGATATTCTAGGAGCTAGCAGTACCTCTGCTTCTTTGGTTATTACGGCTGAGGGAAGAACTTGGATGCATTATTCGGTACTTGTATGTACACTGGAAACCTGATTCCAGGTGAGAATGTGACGAATGCTTCTAAGTCCGTGACTGTCAGCGCTATGGAAGGATGTAGAGCAAAACGGGACGTGAGTGTAGGTCTGTCTCCTGAGATCCTGGCACTGGAAGAGCTATCTGCTTTTTTGATTACTGCGCTGAGAGAAGAGCTATTTACTTCTTTGGTTACTGCGCTGAGGAAAGATGTTGTTTGCCTGCTTAGGTACTTGTCTGCACACAGGAAACCTGATTCAAAGAGAGTCTGTGACCAATGTTTCTTAGTCCGTGACTATCAGTGGTATGGAAGGAGGTAGAGCAAAACACACAGGTCTTTCTCCTTGGGTCCTGGACCCGGAAGAGCTATCTTCAAGGCAAGTAGTACGTAAGTGCATCTCTCTCTGGCGGTGTTCTGCTGTCGTGACATGGACCTCCCCAACGCAGTAGAAGATCTTTCTTTGCACTCTTAGAGGTGTTGGCGACGGCCATTACCGTTTACAGAAAACCGCTCGTGGCGCATGCTTTGTTTTTCCACGTTAGAACATCCCCTTGCAGCACCAAAAGTGATTGTTAGAAGTACGTAGGCGTTTCTTCTTATTTCGATGGATCAGCTGATTCTGATGAAATCTTCTACCGAAAAGCTTTCTTCGATCTATTCTTGGGGATGCCCAAGACCAACTTGTGTTTATGTTGCTCTGCACATGATTTGACACATTCCTACGCACTCCTCATAGCCTCGGTTGGTTCTAGCCAGGTGGCTGCTTCTTTCCTGGTTATAGCGGCCTATATCCGAATCCCATCCATGAAGTTAGAGAGCTCTCCCATGTCGCACGAGATCTTCTCTATCTAGCAAGTCACCGTACCCATTTCTTGTGTGTTAGCCGCCTGGAATTTCAACTATAAAGACAGTGGCAGTAGCTCTCGGACCTGTAGCCATTCTTTTGTGCAAAAGTCGGGCCTGTATTGTTTCGCCAATTCGTCGTGACGTATATCGATTCCGACCCGACTGAAGGACTTTAATCCCGCTGGGCCTTATAATGGCTCAGCTTGTTTGTTTACATAATTCTGTCTTCAACTCCCGTGACATATATAATTACGTATATACGTAATTATGCATATATATATATATATGTGTATATAATGTAATTTAAATGTTCTTGTTTCAGAGGACAGGTAGCGTGCGTGGAGAGGACATCCCCTACGCCCTAGGCCTGCCTCTCACAGGAGGCATGCCTCACTTTCCACACAACTATACCTCTGATGACGTCACAGTATCCAAGAGGCTCATACACTACTTAGCGAATTTCGCTAGGAAAGGGTGAGTAGATGATTTTATATTTATTAATTCATTTTTTTACGTTGGATTTGCTTCTAGGCAATTAGCGCCGGGTCATCTATAGGTTGCCACCCTTCCTTAACATCTGCCATGGAGCAGGAAATATATTCGAAGTGACAGCACTACACACGGGCTCGTACCCACATCACCGTCAAATGAATCCAGCATGCTATCCACTACACTAAAAAAAAATTTATAATTTATTGTTGTTGCGATTACTTTAAAGCGCCGTACCCCGTAACCGTGTTGCTAAGTCTTCACCTGATTGAATTCTGCTATACCTACATCCAGTCTGTTGTTGGCATCAACCTCTTCACGTCTCGCCACCAACCTGAATATTTCCTGCAAGTATTCACTGGCATCCATCGGGAATATTAATATGTTATTCAATAGATCAAGATAATCATTGAATGACCATTGAAGGAATTTCATTGTTCCATCGATTTATTCGAAAAACTAGAATTCCTCAAATATTTATATATAACAGCGAATAAGGCGGAAGGTCGATAAAATATCGTCACACACTTTTTATTTATCTTCCCTACATGTTTCGCACTCTTTTTGGTGCCTCTTCAGGGGAACACACTTAAACATTAAATTCAGCCTCAACCTGAGGAATGGAACCTTCAGACGAGGCCCTGCTAGTGGAAGGTTCCATTCCTCAGGTTGAGGCTGAATTTAATGTTTAAGTGTGTTCCTCTGAAGAGGCACCAAAAAGGGTGCGAAACATGTAGGGAAGATAAATAAAAAGTGTGTGACGATATTTTATTGACCTTCCGCCTTATTCACTGTTATATATATTTGAGATAAGGGTCATTTAATGAATAATTTCAAATATTTATAAAATTGAATTGGCTGAAATATATGGATTTAATGTTCAATTGAAGAACTTTGAAATATCCTTTCTAAGGAATTTATGATTCATTCCAAAATTCCTCTGTGGGACGTTCGATAAATATAAATACAACTGTAGAAAAATAAGGATACAACATTCCTAAGCCGAGGATACAACATTCCTAAGCCGAGGCCTGGAAACAACATTCCTAAGCCGAGGATACAACATTCCTAAGCCGAGGATACAACATTCCTAAGCCGAGGCCTGGAAACAACATTCCTAAGCCGAGGCCTGGAAACAACTTTTAAAAAAAATATTTCAATTTTCTTCTATATCAACGTATTTTTGTCTGCAATGAATTTTTGTTTTGCTCAACTCATTAAAGAAACAGGTAAACAAATAAGAATGCCAGCTGTAATTAAATCTCTATGAAAAGCGAGGTTTTAGTATTGAAATTGTGCTAATGTTTAGAAAATAGTAATATATTTAAGAGCCAGTGAGAAAAACGATAAATGTCGCTAAAAAATAATTGTGAGAAAAATAAAAAAACAAGTTTCATATTCTAAATTTCCAATGCTTACAATCCTAAATTTTTGGGCAGTTCAAGTTACAAATATTTCAAAACAAGCAAGCAAGCTTCGAAAAATCAGTGCAATATTTAAGAAAGCTTTTTTTCCCATCAGATAACACATAATTATATTTTTACCTTCAGGTATATAATATATAATATATCGAACATATTATGTTTGACGTTATTTTTCGTGGATGATGTTCATGGCAAGTTTCTATAGAAGGTTTTTGAAGCTGGGTTTAACCAAAAACTGTTTAAGTCATTGAACTTGGGCTCAGGAATTTGGACTGGTCCGCTGTAAAGATTTTTAAGAGTCTCTCTTGGTCACTCGTACAGCAAGTATCGTTCTTGGGCTAACGAAAAAAAAATTACTGAAATCATTGTTGAAAATTGACCTGAAAGTATAATAATGTACTGCGTTTTTATGGTTCTCATTATGTAGGAAAATTAATAGGCCAACCTTCACTGGTTGGGAAAGTTTATTTTCAGAGCGCTTTCGAGATCAATTCTCAACATCAGTACCTGTTGACAACAATATAACGAATATACAACAAACCTACAAACTAAAATAAAAAAATTGATATACATTTTGAGAAATTGTAGTCAATAGCTTAAAACAGTAAAAGTTAGAATCGTTAAAAAAAACTGAAATAAATTAAAAACAAAATTAAATTAAAACATTTCAAGTCAAAGAATGAATAATATATATATATATATATATATATATATATATATATATACACATACACATATATACGTATGTACACGGATGGAGGCTGATAGTACTCTTCTAAAGCTATTATCTTGCACAGAAATCTCCATTGCGTAAAAAAAAATGTGGTATGAACCTGCCTCATCATATTTTGTCCACAGACCTTCCTGCATCGATATATTCCTGCATATATATATATATATACTCTAAGGCTTGGATAGAGAAAGGGATATGCTTAAAAGACACTGTTCCATCGAGTCCATCTTCTTTCCATCAATAAGCTAAACCGAAAGGTCTCTACTTTTCGAAGTCCCCAAAGTTTTCGTCCGTCTCTTCGGAATTCCTTCTTGTTTTAGGAAGAAAAAAAAAGTAAAAAAGGCAGAAAGTATATCTATATTTGTGTTGCTATGAATATGTATCACACATCTCGGTATGAAACTCCGACTCAGGAACTTGGCTCGGTGGTGGGACGACCCTCCAAGAGACAAGTATTAAAATACTAGCCCCAGGCACTAAGTCCTCAGGACTTGGCCAACTTTATTCATTTAAACTTTACACTTTTTGGTAAAGTTCTGAGCGGCACTTTGGGATTCATTACATCTTAGTGGGCTATTTAATCCACGCCCTTTATGATTTATATTTAATGTGTTTTCTTGAATCAACACAGGGGTTCTTCTCCCGCCATCTCCTTTAATACCTCAATATTACTTTTCTTTAAGATCCTTCTGTATGTTTTTTTTTCAAGGACCGAAAATAATCATTGCTGGTAATTGGTGATGATCGAATCTTTAAAAATACCGGTCTTAACTGTCTTATAAAATAATTGTGATGTTCTAGTTATACGGTTTTATTAATTTCATATCCTTGAATGTATGTATATATATATATATATATATATATATATATATATATATAATTTCATTTTTCATTTAAATTTCATCTAGAAACGTCTAGTTTTTTATTCGGAGATCCAATTTTTTCTTGTGATATTTTCGTTGCCTTATGTTTGTTGTTATATTTTTTAGCTGTTAGACCTTTTTTTTAGTATATAATATATATATATATATATATATATATATATATATAATTAGTATACATTTGTTACGTAGTCGTTAATTTATTTTGGATTCGTTTATATTTTGTTGACTTCTTTTAAACCTAATAAATTAATAACTGTTAATGTGAATATGTAACAAGGGAGATTGAATGTGAAAAAAAAAAAAAAAAAAATCAGGAGGATGTGATGAAAATTTCGTGTGGTTGTTCTGCACGGTAGGGCGCTGAGGACCATGAGTTTTTTTCGCTCACGAATACATCAAACAAAACAAACTATTAATTTTTATTTCAAATGAGTTTAACTTTTGTTTTAATTTTTATTATTGGGAAATCAGCAAAAGGTTCCAAATAAGGTTTTCTTTATTTTTTCTTAGGATAATACACATTAATGGTTCCTCTCGTGATAAGAGATTAATTAAACTTTAATTATTGAACTGTATCTCATTATTTCTTAAACTACACTAAAAATATATCCATGTTTTTATTCTCAAAATACAAAATCTTTTTTTTCTTAAAAAAAAATGAAAAAACTTATACTAGAATTTTTTTTACAGAGTATTATTATAAAAAATTTCCAAACAATTCTTATCGAGGAAATATTTATAAGAAAAATTATTTCATAACAGTTATTCGTTAATTTAATAAATATATTTTATGAAGAAATTTGTTTCTCCTCATTTTTAGGAAACATTTAATTTTTATTTCGGTCCATGGGTTTTTTACTAAAGATCAAAACCTACCAATAAATTCTTCTATTATTTTACTAATGGTACTAGGGATATGAACGGTACCGCCCTAAGATGACGCAGTTCCTGCAAGTTGGATTTTTTTTTTGCCTTAAAATTATGCATAACGTAATGTAAATATATAGACAATAAGGTAATAAATTGCAAAAAACGCATATTTCATTTTCAATCTATACTGATTGCTGTTGGACTGATGGACGGCAAACTCTCGAATCTAAGTTCTCCCAGTGGAAGGGGAAGTACCCACTGTCAATGGGATCAATGTTTATACGGACGGCTCTAAGACTTTATATAGAGCAGGAGCAGGGGTCTGGAGTGGGGGAGAGGGTGGCTTAAGGCTACAAATTTCCCTTGGAAAAACCTCAACTGTTTTCCAGGTGGAGATATACGCCATCCTAGCGGCGGCCCAAAGAATGAGTGAGAAGGGAGCCTTTGGGAAGAAGATAAACATCCTTAAGGACAGTCAGGCTGCATGCAAAGCACTGAGGAGTCAGGAGATTAACTCTAGAGTGGTTGACGATTGTCAGTCAAGACTTAATCGGTTGGCAATGAACAATAAGGTTGTCATTTATTGGGTACCAGGACACAGAGGCATCCCAGGTAATGAGAGGGCAGACAGGCTGGCAGGGTCAGGAGCGGAAGTGACGCCTGTGGGTCCAATGCCTTTTGTGGGATTATCAATGGCCTGTGCCAAGGAAGCAATAGCGGCAAAAGCCAGAAAGGATTTTGGAAAATTATGGGAGGGCCAGAAAATAGCCCATACGAAGTCCTTTATAGATTTTAACAAACTTGGTAAAAAGGACATTTTTCTGGATATGACCAGAAAAGATCTGGGGGAGACGGTCGCAACGGTCTCAGGTCATTGTACTATGAATAAGCATATGTACGTTATGAAGATGAAGTCTTCTCCGGTATGTAGGTGGTGCAAGGACAAGGAGGAGAGACCCAACCATGTTACATTTGAGTGTGTAGCATTGGAAAGGTGGCGATTCATGCATTTTGGCAGCCTTGGAGAGGATGAGATCAGGAGGTCGGCTGAAATCTGGCATTATCTGAGATTTATCAGGAGCTTCAGAGAAGCCTACGCAGGCACACAGGACTCGCACAATAGGACAACGGCCGAGGTGCACCTCGCGCTTGCGGGGGTTATTGAGTCCTAATCTAATCTAACCAATGTCAAAAGGTCGAATCTGCCCACTGTGTGACAGTTCAAAAGCAAAGTAATGAATACAAGTTTTTTCACTCTGGAAAGGGGGGATTTTCACTTTTGATGCTTTGCATTTGTATCGACTATATATACACAATGTAAATATATAGACAATACGGTGTTATAATGTTATATAGTAATATAAACAAAATGTAAGGTGTACATCATGGCCGTGTATAGGAAATAATTTCGGGAAGGCTGGGGAAATTTAGGGGGGGGGGGGCTGGAAGCATTTGGGGGTTATAATAAACAATGTTAAACTAAAAAAATCTTAATTAAAGCTAGGTAGGTTAATTAAAGCTAGGTAGGTTAATTAAAGCTAGGTAGGTTAATTAAAGCTAGGTAGGTTAATTAAAGCTAGGTAGGTTAATTAAAGCTAGGTAGGTTAATTAAAGCTAGGTAGGTTAATTAAAGCTAGGTAGGTTAATTAAAGCTAGGTAGGTTAATTAAAGCTAGGTAGGTTAATTAAAGCTAGGTAGGTTAATTAAAGCTAGGTAGGTTAATTAAAGCTAGGTAGGTTAATTAAAGTAACAAACTAATAAAGAAATAAAATAGTGGGAAGATAATTTATATTTACAACACTTTACTTATTTACAATGATGTTAAAAAAAATAAAAATAAAAATAAAAATAAGGAAAGTGGCATACATATCAGTTTTACAAAAACGCAAGAATATATTTTAGAAGAAACTATATAAATGTATAAAAAGTCCGACTCGCAGGAACTGCATCATCATAGCGCGGTTCCATTCATATCCCTAGTGTCATTTTGTATACTTAGGTTAGAAACAGTTATTACTTTGTTTAGATCATTCTTAATGTAAACACATATTCCAAAGAAAAGCAAGATTGTCGGCAAGGCACAAGAAACTATTCTAAGCAGAAATTACTCTTTCCGCCGCACAGTGGTCAAAGAGCGCTCAAAACATGATTTTTTGAAGTATTTTCTCCGAACACATTCGCCTTAAATATATGTTAAATACCTCGTGAGAGTGCCATTTCTTGAGTTTTAGGTCCCCACCGTTGATTGGAGGACGGTGGTTAATCATTAAAGTACTAGAAAATTTCCCGAATTCTCATGTACCAAAATCGTTTCTTCAACTTTAGTTGTTCAGACCAATGAGGTTGACGTATGTTTTTTTTTGTTGTTTTAGTGGGATGTTCGAAGGACAAAAAAATCATTTTTTTACTTTTCGAATCGTCTTCATGGACGGGGATACTGGAAAAGTAAAAATATTACAAGTATCAAATTTCGTTTTGTCTTATAGTTTTTGCGTCTCTCTGCGTCCCTCTAATTTCGGGCTTAAATTTTCTGTGGGCATGTATAGAAAGAGTCCAGACTGAAATTAGCTGGATAATTCTGCCTACTTCGGTGCTAGAGGTGAACGAACTCGGTAAATAACGAACAGACAGTCGCGCGTTATCTTTATGTAAACATTGGAATTAAATCCAAGACTCATTTGTTTTGCAGTACTCAAGTTAGTGTTGACTGCAAAAAATGTCTGAGGTGATCCGAGTGAAAAATCATGTCCTAGTTGAAATATTGTTGAATTCAAACGACAAAAGTGTGCTTTCGGTATGCGAGTATTTGACAGATCAATTTCCAATAGCTGATGAGCATATTTCGTTGCTCCAACGGAAATTATCTCAAACTGTTGAGCTGAAATTAAAAAATAATGGGCTGAGATAAGAGCAGATGTATTTTTTGAAGAAAAAAACGGCTTTAATGGGCTCTACCATCACCTGAGCCCAGCCGAGTGCAGTTCAAAGGTGGGGGCCGACCGCAAAAATATTTGTCATGTTATTGATTTATCAATAACATTATTGTGGCTATAAGACTGGTAATTGTGCACAATTTCAAGTTTCTAACTAAACAACAGCAAAAGTTATTGAGTTTTGAGCGCTTTTTGACCACTGTGCGCCGTCCAAAGTTTCGCTCTACGAAGACTCTACTACGAATATGTTTCTAATTTACTTAACTTGCTTTACTAACATATCCATTTTAGTGTTAAATGCAATTAAAAATACTAAACTACTAAATGCAATTAAACAAAACAAATTTTTTTTAATGAACTACGCCACATATAACCACAAAATATAATTATATTTCTACTATAGCATTTGGCTGCTTGACTTCCTCCAGTTGAAGTAGCTGTCAGCTCTCCTAGGATGCATCTTGATTAATGATGTGCAATAAAAACCTACCTGAAGGTACCTGCCTGGTACCTCGACCCGGGCAGATGTCGGACTCTACACGAAGAATGTTACTTATTTACAATGATGTTTAAAAAAAAATTAAGGAAAGCGGTATACATATCAGTTTTACAAAAAACGCAAGAATATATTTTAGAAGAAACTACATAAATGTATAAAAAGTGTAAATATTCGACGGTAGAATTGTTTGTTGAATCTATTGAGTTATACATTCTGCTGATAAGAGAGGCGGGTGTTGTGATAGGGGAATGCGCGGGAAATGAGCTGTTTGCCGGTATATAGCTACCTGATTTCCATCCCATTATTCATGGATCTAGCTAGGAATGCAACGGCCTATCTGATGCTTGCAGTGGCGGCACTATGCTCCGACAGCCGCTACACATCCCTGATTTATACCTTCCCATGTATCTTGTCAATCTAACGGGAACTACTCCACGCAGATACACACTCACAGACAAACGTGTGTATATATACATATAAATTCACGTTTAAATGTAATCCAATTTGAACCATTATTTTTTTAATCTATGGGTTCTGGAACATGAAGTCTTTGCACTCTTTACTTCCCCACGAAATGGTCGGATTTTGATTAAATTTGGCAAAAAAATACTTTGTCTGATAAAAAGTTGAATTAGTTAAAGAGAAAAACCCGTCCACTGGAACATCCAAGGTCCAAACCTTAAGGCAAAACTATACAGTCATTGCCCTGAGATTTAAACTGAACTTTTATAGCCAAATTTACTTTAAAAATCATATGAAAAGTTTATCCTGACACAAAAATGTTAGCATTAAGATTTTTTGGTAATTGAATCCATCGTCCCGACCATGTCAAACTATCGAATATAAAAATTATCGTTTTTCAGATTCGATACTTTGCTGTTGGATTGTAAACGATACGGCTTGTCGCAAATTGTTAGAACTCTAACCATTTAGAATTTCCTTTAATCCGTTAAATGAAACATCGAATAAGACCATTTTTCAATATATTACTTCGTCAATGGATAGAATATGTTCGTTCACTAGTTTGCTCCATTTTCATACTCGATAGTTTGACATGGTAGGGACAATGTATTTGTTAACCGAAGAATCGCTATCCTGCAACACATTTTTGTGTTATGAGTCTTGCAGGTGCACGTTTTATAGGTATATTAACGTAAAAATAGCCATGTTTCAGTTCAAATATCAAGGCAGGAGGTGGTCAGTTTGGCCTCAAGGTTTAGACTGAACGGATCTAGCACACACAAGATAAGTTGAAAAACCTCAAGTCAGGGACTGCACAGTCCAGTTGTTACGAGCTGGTTATATGTCTAGCCGGATTATTCTTATACATAGGGAACGGATGTTTTTGTATTTACATATTTTTTCTGATTCTTAAATCGTATGTGTTGATAAAATTCGCACGTTTTAAGTGATTTTGAAGCATTTAAACAGGTTTTTATTTTACATATTTTTTCAAAAATCCATATTTTAGCGCGGTTCCTCCCTCCCCCATAGGGAGGAACCCCGCTTATAAGGTTGATACAATGAAACAATCCGGAAGTGCCGACTAGAAAATTTTGCGTTTCAGAACCCCTAAAAACCGAAAATAGCGGTGGTTCAAATTTGTATATATATTTGTCTGTTCGCTCATTTCTGGCTTCCCTAATGGTCCGATTGTGATGAAATTTGGTACAAAAATCCGTCGTCCAATTTGAAAGGTCAAGTTCGTTAACCAGCAGAATCCGCCCACTGGAAGATGGCGTTTGGGGCGAAATTCGCGCAAAAAAAATCGTAACGCTTACGTTTTTGACTTCATAAGCTTGTAAGTACTCGTTTTATAGGCTTCTTGGGCAAGGAACACGAATGAAACCATTTTCAAGGCGATAGCTTTAACTGTTTTCGAAAAAATTGGAAAAATAGTTTTCGAATACCGTTTTTGGTTTGGGTACTTAGAATCATGGGATTCAGTTGAAACATGTTCTGCATATTCTACGTTCATTAAAACTAATATGTTAAAATTTTTGTTACGTTTGGAGTTTAGGAAGGGTTAGAATAAAATATTTTATTAACAGACATAAAAAGTTTTGGTAACTTTGTATACTTTCCTTAATATTTCGAAAAAGGTTGAGAATATTGGCAAACGGAGAGTTACCATACGAAAGCTTACTAAATGCTCTACAAAAATGGCTCTGATGAAAGTTTTGATTAGGCGATGTCAATCGGAGAAATAAATGCTTAAAACTTTAAAGTAATTGATTTCGCTTATTCGAACTGTTTTTTTGTCTTTGATTTTGGTACTTAGAATTATGGGATTCAGTTGAAACATTTTCTGCATGTTCTACTTTCATAAAAACTAATATGTTAAAATTTTGGTTACGTTTGCAGTTAAGGAAGGATTAGAATAAAATATTTTATTAACTGACATGAAATGTTTTGGGAGCTTCGTATACATTCCCTAATATCTCCAAAACGGTTAGGAATATTGGCAAACGGAGGATTACCATGCGAAAGCTTGCTAAATGTTCTACAAATAGGATTCTGAAACAATTTTTGATTAGGCTTTGTCAATCGGAGAAATAAGTGCTTAAACATTGAAGTAATTGATTTCGTTTATTGGAACGGTTCTTTTTGTTTGTTTTTATTCTTTGTTGTTTTTTCATTGCTTATAGTTGGATAATGTATTTGACAATAAAACAGATTAATTAAAATAAGAAAAACAATTCATTGTTAAAAATATATCAGGCTGTACCGTATGAAATGTCAGTTTTGGATTTGCCGATTTCCTTTAAATGTCTTGAAACTGTCGAGGCTCCTTCTCCGAGTTCTTTGGCATATTCCCTAGTGTTTTCAAGTGCTTATAGTAGTCAAATGTATTTGCCAATAAAACAGGATACGTATAATTAGAAACGATATTTTATTTTTGCGCAATCTTCGGATTCTCAGATGCCGTATGAATATCTATTAGGCCCCCTTCGTATATTTTCCTTAATATCTCGAAAAGGGTTAGGAAATCGTGGCAAGAGAAATATAACAGTTCGAAAGCTTACTGAATTCTCCACAAAAAATGTTTTGAAGAAATGTTTGATGGAGTTTCGTTTATTTAAACGGATCTATTTGTGTGTTTCCCGCAGTTTTTGTTTTCACTTCTCGTTATTTTTGTACTTGCTTATAGCAGTCAAATATATTTGTCAGTAAACAGGATACGTATAATTAGAATCAATATTTTGTTTGTTAGAATTCGAAGATGCCGTATGAATATCTAGATTACAGTACTGGTGTTGATTTGTTCTAAGTATTCCCTATTTTTATCTGTTGCCCATAGTTTTTTATTGTTAGTAGTTTTTTCTTATTTATTATAGAATATAAATCTATTTGGCTATAAAACTGGATACGTAAAATTAGTAACAATATTTACGAGATTTCTGAGCGAAATGCCTTTAAGATTTTCTACCACCACGAACGGCGTTTTTCCTCTATTTTTATCCACTAGATAGGCTTTATTTGGCATATTATTCTATATATGTTTTATTCAGCAGGGGATTCTGATGAAATGTCGTGTTTTTTTCTGTGGATTTTAATTACGATGTGTCTAAGATTGGGTAACATTAGCGAGTCTATATAGTTAAGAACCGACGACGGAGGTTGACTTCTTGCTATGATTTAGTCTACATATGTACATTAAGTCCTAAATCCAAAAAATAAATTTCACAACGGTTAGATACTATGAGCGAATAGAGAGTGGGTTCA
Organism: Gonocerus acuteangulatus; assembly: GCA_946811695.1. Lineage (NCBI taxonomy): Eukaryota > Metazoa > Arthropoda > Insecta > Hemiptera > Coreidae > Gonocerus > Gonocerus acuteangulatus. Next base: position 86,952,718 of record OX328126.1, read on the forward strand.
GTGCCCGTACAAACATAAGGTCCGCAGGAAATTTACCTGTTAAGAGTTAATCCTCAAGAGCTGTAAATATACCCCAGGTATCTGCCGACACAAATACAAAGCCTAGGCGGAGAGCACCCCAAAAACACAGATCCAAACATAGGTTATATACTAAATATTCATAAAGACTACTTAGTTGTAACCCGATTCATCAATTAGCAATCAATAGTTTTCAACACAGGTTATATACTAAATATTGATAAAAAGTATTTAAGTAGAAAAAAAAAAAGATTCATCAAGACTTGTTTTTGGTCCATTTGTATCTACTCCATAGACTTAATTAGGTATATTATTCTATATATTGACTCGTTATTCGTCAAGACTTGTTATTTGTCCTTCTGTATCTACTAGATAGGCTTTATTCGGCATATTATTCTATATAGGCTTTATTAGGCAGGGTATTCTACTCTATGTTTCGTGTACTTGTTCTTGATCCTTCTGTACATGGGCGTATATAGAAAACAATTTCGGGTGGGGCTGGGAAAATTTAGGGGGAGGGGGTTGAGACCATTTCCAGGGTATGGAATATTAAATATTTAGAACTTGGATTAGTTTTAGGCAACTAAAACTTTTTTACGGCTCATCGACAAATCTTGGCCATTAGCGCCGGGCCTCCAGGGTGCAACCAGGAATTTTCTCAGCGAGCCCTGAGATGAGAAAATTCCTGTCGCCGGTGGGGATCGAACCCACCATCTCCCGCTTATGAATCCAGCGCGCTAGCCACTAGACCACGGGAAACCCCCCTAAAACGCTATTAAACGTAAAATAAAATATGTTTTATGAACTAAGGGATCGTATTTAATTTATTTTTAAGGGTTTTACGACAAGTTTTTATCATCAATTCAAAATTTCGGGAGGGGCTGCAGCGCCCTCAGCCCCCCCCCCTCATATCCGCCCATGCTTCTGTATCCACTAGAAAGGCTTTATTAGGCATATTTTGTATTGATTTATAGAGCTTTGCTTTAGAAAAAGAGCCGGATTGTGTAATTTCCGCTTCTGTGTATAAGTTAGCTATTGTCGGTCTCCCTGATGCCTTAATATCACTTTTATTCGAGATGAAGTTCCAGGTTATTGCTGTCACTCGCTAATGTGGAGCAGAGGCGATGGACAGAATCTTGTAAATCTTCTCAGTATCATCTGCTTTATAAATCGTTAGTCCACACTGATGCAGCCGTTTCCTACATGTCAGATGACAGGTCCCTCTATGCAGTCCGTCTAATCAAGAAGGCTAGGACAGAGATGCTGCATCTAAACAGTAGGCCATGGCGAACAGACGGGCGTGGTCACTGCTCCATGTGCAATCTCAAGGAGGAGGAAGACACTCTGCATTTTCTCGCGAGATGTCCGATAATGAAGGAATTCAGGAGGGCGCACTACGGAAAGGACCTACTCACCCTTGAAGAAGTCAAGCAGATTCTGAACGGAAACAACTGGGATACCTCATATAAATATTTAAAAAATATATGGAAATATCGACAGTTTTTAATTTTTCAATTTAATTATTGATTTATAAGTTGTTTATTTTATTTATATATATATATATATATATATATATATATATATATATATATATATATATATATATTCTCTCAGTCTATTTTATTATGACTGTATTTATTAATTATTATTTCATTTTATGTTTTATTATTTATTTTAATTTTTCTTTTTCTTCTTTTATCCATAGCCATCTTAAGTGGTATCCATAACTTGCAAAATGTATATTTTTATTTTATGAAATTAAGTTATGTATATAGGTATGCACTCTGGCTGATGGACAATGTCCAAGCCTAAGTAAATTGTTTTATTATTTGTGTGTGTGTGTTTAACGGCGCATCTACAACTTGGCCATTAGCGCCATTTTATTATTCTCTTTTTATATTTGTATATATATATATATATATATATATATATATATATATATATGTACGTATGAAATAATAAATTTACATTCATTCATTCATTCATTCATATCACTTTTATTCGAGATGTTCGAGAGGATTTTGACAATTTTCACGAGATATATAAAAAAAATAACTTTATTTCTTTTCTAAGCTTATTAAATGACACTAGGGACATGAACGGAACCGCGCTAAGATGATGCAGTTCCTGCGAGTCGGACTTTTTTACATATTCTGCCATAAATACTTATTTTTTTACATATTTTGATATTCTTTTTATATTTTAATAGGACAATATAGAGGAAACCAAGAAGCTTTCCCGGCGCTCTTGGTCTAGGAGCAGATGCGTTTTAAAAAGAAATATTAAACAATTTATTGTTTAACAATTGTATTATCCCTTTAGTCTACTCTCTAAAACAAATGAACTAGTGAAAGAATCATGTCTATATTATTTTCCAAACTCGAGATATAAAATAAAGAATTTTCAGCCTATTATATTTTGTCTTAGCTCTTAAGGCGCATTGGAAGAAACACCCGGACACGTGTCGACAATTTTTTGGTGCAAAATCACCAGGAAATAAATGTGGCTGATCGGTTACCCCACCACTGTATAATCCCCTTATGAGATCAGACGTCATTTCACGTTTGACAATTAAAAATGTATGTTGTTGCAAACAATTTTACAAAATAATGTTCACTTCTTTTTTCACCTTTTAAAATGAGTTCCCAATTTCTATTTATGCTTTTTTTTTAATATGTTACCTATACAGTTTTAGTCATTCTTTTCTTTCCATTTATAATAAAGTTTGTAATAATTATTTATGGGGGTCTTCCGTGGTCTAGTGGATAGCGCCTTATATCGGCGCTAATGGCCCAGATTTGTCGATGCGCCGTTAAAAAAAAAAAAAATGTGGTATTTTTTCACTACATCTTTTCAATTTTTTATTACATATTCCATAATAAATAGTTAAATATATATGTACATATTTATATATACTATAAGAAAACGTCAGGAGAAAGTAAATGTTCTAAAACTCAGGATGTTCCCGGAATTAAAACGGAAACCATTGGCAGCAGGTAAAAACTGTGATATTCTCAACTAGGAGACCATGAATTATGCCATCACCATATTAATTCTGTTATATTTTCATCTTGTGTTTGATGTTTAGTTGAACATAGATATTATATTAGCGAATTAAATCATCACAGGTCTATAACTGCTTCACCACAAGTAATATAACACCTTTTGAGGAAATGGCCTACAGACATGATGGAATTAGAGAGAATTGGAAACAGAACGAAGGGAGACTGTACGCCGCCACCTTTGTGACGTCACTCCCTGCTAAATTAGTGATCGAGGGTACAGCTGGCTAACCTGTACATCAAAGCACCTTTACCCCCACTCCCTATTAATTAGGCCCTTCCCTGTCCGACATGTCCCTGTGGGGATGTATTGTATGTTTTAATTAGGATTCTCGGGCAAAGATCGTGTTCCGTTGGACGCGAATCGATGTGTGGAGTCGTGAATCGATCTTGTTCATACTTGCAATTACAATGTTCTGCATGATGTTTAACTAATTTATTAATCATGGAATCCATGTTGATTTGGTGAATTGCAGGAAAGGTGTTGTAGTCCAGACTTTGATCAGTGGTGTGTAGCAAATGGCAAAGCATTGAGGCCGGTCCTTTGAACATATTCACCTCTTTTGAAACTATGTCTCCAGAGTAGCGAAATAAATCTCGCACTCCGTGGCAGGTAGCCATGCCTTTTTCGCCGGCCTTATATCTACCAAAACGGTCCTTCTGTCCCATCCAAACGCCAAAGAAGAAGGCATTTTTATTGAAAGCCAAACTGCGCTAAACCAAAAAGCTACGCAGTCACAAGCTAGATACTATGCCACCAAACGTACATACGACGCTTGTAAGCAGCGCAAAGGACCATTGAAGGGGACCATCGATATAATTGTTGCAATGCTAGTTTGACTTTGCATCGTCCAGTACCATGGTTGGGGAAAAAGCCAGGCATATTCCTAGGCTGAGTTTCATACTCGTCAAATCCTCAAATAGCTAAGAACATTTCGACGATACAAAAGCAAACTAACGATTTATGAAAATCACCACTTTTCAGAAAGTTCAGAAGAGAGTGGAAAAGAATTTATTCTTAACTTTTTTTGGACAGTCAAATGTTCGGCAGATTTGACCTTTTGATAGTGGAATACTTTCCCTTTAATAGAGTGAAGTCAGATTGAAGAATTTGCTGTAAATAAGTCCAGCAGAAATTATTAAAGATGGACAATGAAAGATGCATTTTTTCATATTCGTTAGTTTGCTTTTGTATCGACGATTTGAGCCAATGACAGGATAATCACGACCAAATCAACATCAGGAAGGTAGTGCAGTTAGAAACCAGCCACTCTTGGAAGTTGATGATAAACCCAATTTACCAGGAAATAGAAATAGGTCCAAAGCATAAGACCTCTCTCCTAAAAACAACCCAAACAAACCAACGGAAAGAGGATTAAATCATGCATCACATGTACAACGAATCCAAAATGGATGTAATCTATGAACTGTCTAAAGACGGGAAACGGTGTTTAGTTGCCTAGTAAAACAGCTGTTTACCTGTAACATTGGAAAGCAATAAACTGGATATTTATAATCTAAATCCTCGAGTAATGATTTTACAGAATCCTGCTAAGAGGGCGCAAATATTTACTTTTACGAGGCCCCCGACAGACATTCAAATATTGGCTAAATTCTGCCTTGAAATTTCTAATCACTTGGTCTCCCTTGGGAATTTGGGTAAAGGGGTGCGTGCAATTTCTTACGTCCAACTAATTACGAAGTTTAGAACAATGAATAATTTTCCTAACAAACTTAATTCTTTAGTGAGCTTTTGAGTAAGAGTATGTGAGTTGAGGCTTGGGGTAAACGTTAGTAAAGCAAACCTTGGGCGAGAATTAGCTAGATGAAGCCTGGAGTGAGAGTATTGAGATGAGACTTGGATTGAGAGTGAGGCCACGAGTAGAAGTGAGTGTGGCGAGGCATGGAGTGAAGTGACGCCTAGAGTGAGTAAAGTGAGGCCTGGCTGATAGTGAATGAGGCGAGACGGAATGAGAGTGAGGCCAGGAATGTTGGTTAGTAAGGTGAGTTCTGGAATAAGTGTTAGAGTGAGAGTGCGTTAGGTGAGACCTGGAGTGAGAATGAGCTAGATGAAGCCTGGAGTGAGAGTACTGAGATGTGGCGCGGATTGACAGTGAAGCCACGAGTGAGAGTGAGTGAGGCGAGGCAAGGAGTGAAGTGACGCCTAGAGTGAGTAAAGTCCTGAGTGAGTGAGGCCTGGCTGATAGTGAGTGAGGTGAGACGGAATGAGTGTGACGCCAGGACTGAGAGTGAGTGAGGCGAGACTTGGAGTGAGAGTGAGTCCTGGAGTGAGAGCGATTCTTGGAGTGAGTCTTAGAGCGAATCCTGGAGTGAGAGCGAGTCCTGGATTGAGAGCGAGTCTTGGAGTGAGAGCGAGTCCTGGAGTGAGAGCGAGTCTTGGAGTGAGAGCGAGTCCTGGAGTGATTACTCGAGCGAGTCATAGAGTGAGAGTGAATCCTGGAGTGAGAGTGAGTCCTGGACTGCTCCCAAGCCGCTGGGTGAAGGTGCTTCAATGAAATCCACTTCAATACAATTTCTGCTAGGAGACCTCGTGAAAAATCTAATAAATTCCTTCCATTCACAATATTGGCTTTCTTCTCCTTTTATTTTCCCTTTTCATTCATACCTCTGCACGAGTTGCCAATCCGACCTGGGGATGGCACGGACTACCAATGAGCAGGAATTTACCGTCCTCTTGTCGTCTTGTCAAGAATCTTCCTCGCTTCCTACGCCTTTTCATCGGCTCCGTTTCCTCTTTCTGTAGGAAGTCTTCTACGATCCTTATTAACCAGAAACTAAAAAGAATCACCTGAGCGTATAGTTTTTTTCAGAAAAAAAATCATACCAGGCCAAATTGCATAATATATGTTTAAAAAATAGTATTTCGAAGAGGAAAGACCTCCATTTTGCATGACACACCATATGCTGATCAACTCAAATTTTGAAATTGGAAAGTAGTTAATTCATCAAGATAGTAATTTAATTACAAGAAATTTATGACCAATTTGCATACAAGGACACAGATTACGCCATGTAATAGCATTTTTGTGGTAAAAACACTGTATGCAGCCTCGGCGTTTTTGGCTAATCATATGACATTATCATATATGTATTTTGATGGAAACTCTCGCGTGATTGTTTTTTTTAAGTTGTATAAATGACAAAAAAATTTAAATTGTATTGTACAATTTTAATTTGTTAATGGTATTTTACCCATCGGTAAGTAAAGTCAAGGCACTGAGTTTATTTAAACTTATTGGACCTTTTGCTGTTTGTAATAATCTATATATATAAAAATCTCGTTTCTGTCTGTTTGTTCTTTATACAAATCCACACCGTTTGACCGATTTGGGCCAAACTTCGCACGATACGAGCCATTCTACGTACGAAACGAATAAGAAAGTACACCTGGGTAGATTTTGTGTGAGTTTTTGATATATGAGTATCCGCATCAAAGACGATATGTTCAATATAGTTACTACCCTTTAAATTAAATAATATAAGTGACACATAATACAGTTATGTTAATACATATGTAGAGTATGTAATAATTACAATCATGTAAGAAATCAACTTTATATTAAAAAAAAAAAAAAAAAAAAAAAAAAAAAAAAAAAAAAAAAAAAAAAAAAACCCTGTACTAAGGGCAATGAAATAACATCAGATTAATACAAAATATGGAAATACTAGAGAAAATAAAAACGTCTAGGTGTGACATGTATAATTATTAATATTTAGGGTTGCTCCGTGTAAATGTTTTTATCCCGGGTAATTCCTTCTTCTTAAAAGCAATGCCGTTACACAAAAATAGTCGATTCGCAAAAATATTTTGTGTAAAGTTGAAAAAAGATGGGACTTGCGTTATGACCCTGCGGAACACCGACACTAAAGGGGTTTTACGGTCGGGAAATTGGTTTTCACAAGAGACAAAGAACATCCTGTTAAGAAGAAATATCTTCATTAAAGACAGGACGTAAGAGACAGTGGCTTAGGCTTTTTCATGAAGAAAATGGCTCAAGATATTTTGTAAAATGTTTAAAGGAGTCAGATGGATCTAACTACAATCCACCTCCTAAAGATGGTGCCATCTACGAATATGGAATGAAACTAAAATCCAACCAATAGCATAAATTATAGATGATCTCTAAATTTAAGCTAAACCCATTCTTTTAAATCCTAACTAATACATAAAATGGAGATAGTTAGCCGTTGCAGTGATATGAAGTCAAGGTATGGTTGGGATTCGGCTAGGAGATGGAGATAGTTAGCCGTTGCAGTGATATAAAGTCAAGGTATGGTTGGGATTCGGCTAGGAGATGGAGATAGTTAGCCGTTGCAGTGATATGAAGTCAAGGTATGGTTGGGATTCGGCTAGGAGATGGAGATAGTTAGCCGTTGCAGTGATATAAAGTCAAGGTATGGTTGGGATTCGGCTAGGAGATGGAGATAGTTAGCCGTTGCAGTGATAGGAAGTCAAGGTATGGTTGGGATTCGGCTAGGAGATGGAGATAGTTAGACGTTGCAGTGATATGAAGTCAAGGTATGGTTGGGATTCGGCTAGGAGATGGAGATAGTTAGCCGTTGCAGTGATATGAAGTCAAGGTATGGTTGGGATTCGGCTAATACGTCACAAAACGTGAGTCCTTCAGGAAGAAATCTGTATTGGAGGTTTCGGCTGCACTTTGGTAGCCTTCTTCAGCTAAAAAATATATACAACTTATAAATTAAAAAAGGCAGAAATGAGCGTAGTACATATATATACATCATGACAATAAATTTGAACCAATCTTATTTTTAAAACAATGAAAATTCGGTAGATAGGTAGTTAGAAAGTAAACACCATGTAGAAAGAAATAAGCAAACAGTACAAAACTAACATTATTAAAATTTTTATATTATGAGAAAAACAATCTATTCTATAAGTGAATACAATTTATAATAATAAATATACAGATACGCACCACTAGAGAATGCCTAGGGGGGAGGAAGGAAGACCAAGAAGACATTTAGGTAACCATGGTTGAATGTAGGAGGGACAGCTACTACCCTGGGGGTTTTATAGTTATGACTGGGGGAGGGGAGGAGGAGGCGGTAAGTCTCATGACTTTTATTTTTTAGCTGAAGAAGGCTGCCAAAGTGCAGCCGAAACGTCCAATACAGATTTCTTCCTGAAGGTCTGACGTTTTTTTCTCCTAGCCGAATCCCAACCATACCTTGTCTTCGTAATACATAAAATGTTAAATTTCCTTGTTTTTTTTTTTTAGCCGTCATAACACAAAGACTTATTTAGTTATTTTGTTGTTTTTTTATTAAACACAAAATTAAGCTTTATGAGAACATTTTCAACAGTTTTCGAAAAACTTAGATAAACTAATGCTTTATTTTGAGCAAAGATATATTAAAAAGCAAGTAGTTTGCGACCTGTCGTATATTTTTTTAACTATCACAGTTAGTGGATTGTGGCCATTCTTTAACCTAATAAATTTTCTAAGTAAAAGTTTTGCCGTAAATTCCACCACGGAAAACGGTTCTGAAGAAATATATCCAACAGATAATAGATTTTAATTTATAACATCTTCTGCTGACTGGAAACCTTTTTATAAAATATAAGAAATGAGCTTGCCTATGGTTTTTACCAGGGACCGAAAATAACTATTAATTTTTATTTCAAATGAGTTTCACTTTTCTTTTAATTTTTATTATTGGGAAATAAAAATAAAAATTTCATCATAATTGATATATTTTATTTTTTTTTTAAAACAGTTTTCTAATAATTTTTATTTTAAAAACGTAAAAATAAAAATTATTTAATATTATAAGACAGTGACCCTATTTTTCCAATATATTCGTTTGTGGCAGAAGGTCAGACCTTCTGCCACAAAAGAATATAAAAATTATTTGAATATTATTATTTCAAAATTTTTTTGTATAAATGTTTTAATAGCAATTTTTATATTATTTCAACTTTTAAACATTATTTAAAATAAAAAACAATATTAGTGCCATAATGAATAGAAACTTTGATTCACTGACATAAACTAATAACTTCAAATAAACAAAAGGTTCCAAATGAAGTATTTCTTAATTTATTCTGAACATAAAATACATTAATTGTAGATAAGTGATAAGTGATTAATTAAACTTTAATTATTAAATTAATGAAATGCATATCATTATTTCTTAAACTACATTGAAAATATATCCATGTTTTTACTTTCACAATACAAAATCTTTTTTTTTTTTTTTGTTTTAAAATGTTAAAATTAAACTAGAATTTTTTTCGCAAAATTTTATTATAAAAATTTTCCCAACAATTTTTATCGAAAAATGTTTTATATAAGAATTATTTCATAAGAGTTATTCATTAATTTAAAAAATATAAATTATGAAGTATTTTTTCTCATAATTTTTAGGAAACATTTAATTTTTATTTCAGTCCTTGGTTTTTACCTTACTCACTGGACGAGACGGGTTTTGGTAATTACCTACTTTTGAAATGAAATGAACTTTTTTTTCATTCTTATTATACAGAATATTGAACAATTTAATATATATAATTATAAATAAAACAGCTTGTATAAATTAGGGATTGGGTAAATCTTGCAGCGATAAAAATTGGTGGATGAGTCGGGATTTAAAGGTTTCTAGGTTGGTTGAATGGCAAACAGACAGAGGTAAGGAATTCCATAGCGAGGTGGCACGGGTGACGAATGATTTTTCAAATAATGCAGTACGGTTAATCTGTGTCTTGTTGTCAACCCGATAAGGATGAAGGTACTTACCGAAAAGCCAATACCAGCCCATTAAGTACGGAACCATTTCTTTATCATTTCTCTTGTACCTAACACACTAGGAGGAAAAAAACGTTAGACCTTCAGGAAGAAATCTGTATTGGACGTTTCGGCTGAACGTTGGCAGCCTTCTTTAGCGCTAGGGGATCCCTAGGGAGGAGGGACGAAGACCAAGAAGACATTTAGGTGACCATGGTTGAATGTATCGATACATTCCCCTAGTGCTGAAAAAGGCTGCCAACGTGCAGCCGAAACGTCCAATACAGATTTCTTCCTGAAGGTCTGACGTTTTTTACCTCCTAGCCGATTCCCAACCATCCCTGGTCTTCGTAACAAATAACCTAAAATTCATAAATTCTTACAACATTGAAATTTAAAATACTACTATTTTTTGTTTTGTCGATACATATATAGCAGCCATTTAAGTGTGTATAAGACTGCCAGCCTCAAACTAGCCACGCCCAGAAAATACTTTTAGCTAGACTTGAGTAGCTAGTCCTGGTGTAGAGGTGCTGAAGAAGGAGCCACGCTGGAAATAGAGTTAGCTCTCCAATAGTGCCTGCAGATTGATGGGGAGAAATGGGATACAGCTGCTCTCTCATTTCATCTCTCTTTCTCTCTCTTTTATCTCCCTCTCTCTCTCTCTCTCTCTCTCTCTCTCTCTCTCTCTCTCTCTCTCTCTCTCTCTCTCTCTCTCTCTCTCTCTCTCTCTCCCTCTTTCATCTCTCCCCCTCTTTCTCTCTCCCTCTTTTTCTCTCACCATCCTACTTCCCTCTCTCTCTCTCTCTCTCTCTCTCTCTCTCTCTAGCTTTCTGCTTCTTCCTATGCCTCTCCCTCCAACCCCGACACGACCCCGATCGGTTTTCCATGACCTCCCACGCCAGCCTTTCAGACTTCTATTTGATTACCTCACCTTTCACTTTTTCTTATTTTCTTCACTCCTTCCTACCGACCCTACGTACTTTTTGCCAAATCTATATGTAGAGGCTAGAGTTTAGCGATTCTCTGGCGCGTTGGCCAAAACGGTATTTCCACCAACAAAAACTGCCTCACCTTCCCTTATAAATTTTGTTTTATAATATCAATCATACACAACCTACTATTTGAGTTGAGATGACGTGCAACAACATCTCGGGTGGAAGGAATATAACAGATTAGCCCATTTGTTGCTACTAACACAGATCTGCGCGCTTGGCCGGAGTTCAAACAACTGCTCCTCTGACATATTTTGTGCCTCAGAACCGCCAACGAGCCGTATCTAAATCAAATAGTAGACTCCTAGTGTAGGAATCTTCTCATTTGCAAACCATGCCAGCTTTAAGGCCGTTAGCCCTCAGAACTTTTTACACCTGCATTCAGAAATTAGCATTGCCTGGTTGTTGAGGCTCCAGCTATGGAACAGCTGGCCAAGATTTAAGCCTTGCATTACTAAGCGGCAAATAGATTAAAACATTTTCTCTCTTCCACTTGTAGAAAATGTATACTAGATTAAGAAGAAGGACGATGTACGAAAACTAAAGGTGTTGTAAACACCATTGTCTAAACTATGTTGTTGTAAACATTATTCCTGGGATAAATCTATTATCAATAACATGTTTAATTTTAAATTATACTTTTTTTTCCTTCCTGATAAAATTGTTGCTGTTTCAGAGATCCGAACGGAGCACTGCCTAATCACGGGGATCCGGAACACGATCTGCCTTTCTGGGAGACCTATGACTCCATTAACCAGCTTTACCTTCAACTAGGTAACTATAACTATCGGGTTCTGTAAATCTTGTTGCTCTAGTTCTATGTTGTTGTTTTTAAATCACCTTAAGCTGGCCGTGATTTAAACTCAGTTCTCATGGTCTCCCCGTAGGCCGTATCTTAAAAAGGAGACGGTGTCCAACTAGGCTCTAGACTAGGCGCGCCTCCTAGGCACCTGGACTAGGTGGCCCAACTAGCCAATAGACTAGGTGCCCCTACTATGCTCAAAACTAGGAGCCTCTACTAGGCTGTAGACTATGCGCCTACACAAGCCACTAGACTAAGTGCCCCACAACTCTCCAGACTAGGCACCTCCAAAAGCTACCAACTAGGTGTAACCACTAGACTCCAGATTAGGTGCCTCCACCAGGCATCTAGAGTCAGTGACTCTACTATTTTTTTATTTTATTTATTGGTTCTTTGTTATAGGGCAATGCCCTCTACAAATATTTTGGATTATTGCATATATTTTGGATTATTCTTCAACTGACCCTTTTTTCCCAATCTTCTTATTTTCGTGGTAGGCGGAAGGTCAATTAATAAAAACTTCGCCATACAGTATCACCAACTTTATTCATTATATATGTAATTTTTCCCCTGAAGAGGCACCAAAAAAGGTGTGAAACATGTAGGGACGGAATAAAGTTGGTGATACTGTATGGTGAAGTTTTTATTAATTGACCTTCCGCTTACCACGAAAATAATAACATATTTTGGATTTTTTACATAACACTTCCTTACATATCAAAATATCCAACCATAAAGTAATAGAAAAAAACTAAATACGTCAATAAATAGATTTTACCTAAAATAGTAATATGAAAATAATAGTTAATCAAACAATCTATGTACATGCTAGATAACGTAAGACATAAATAGGTCTAAATGGTATTTCAAACTAAATAGTAAAACCAAATACATGCCATGTATGGAACAGTACAAAAACTATAAAGATAAAGTAATGCAAGCAAAGCATTTATATGAAAATCAAAATAAAGAAAAGGAAATTAGGCAAACCACATGCTATCATAAGAGGAATATAAGGAAAAAAGTCCGTCTCGCAGGAACTGCATCATCTTAGCTGCATCATCTTAGGTTCCGTTCATATACCTAGTCTAATTTGGAAAGATTAAAATAGAAGCAGTTATTATTTTGGTTCCACCAGTCTTTTTTTTAAATTAATTATTATAATGGCGTGTCAACCCTTAAGGTCACTAACGCCATTCCTATGTGTAGTAAAGTCTTGAAAGGTCATGATATACGATCTTACCTGGAAGGGTCGCCTAACACTAGGTCCCGCTAGTTACAAGGTCTTGGAATCTTGAAAATCTATATTTCTAACAATAAATTGTTTTTGTTATTTTACTTAACCAGTTTTATTGTCAAATACATTATCCAACTATAAGCAATTAAAAAATAACAAGGAATAAAACAGACAAAAAGAACCCTTCGAATAAACGAAATCAATTAATTTAAAGTTTTAAGCACTTATTTCTCCGATTGACATGGCCTAATTAAAACTTTCTTAGGAACCTTTTTTGTAGAGCATTTAGTAAGCTTTCGAATGGTAATCTTCCCCTTCACAAGATTGTCAACGGTTCTCGAGATACAAACGAATGTATACAACGTTACCAAAACTTTTTATGCCTGTTAATAAAATATTTTATTCTAACCCTTCCTTAACTCCAAACGTAACCAAAATTTCAATATATTAGTTTTTATGAAAGTAGAACATGCAGAAAATGTTTCAATTGAATCCCATGATTCTAAGTACCCAAACCAAAAACGGTATTCAAAAACTATTTTTCCCATTTTCTCGAAAACGGTTAAAGCTATCGCCTTGAAAATGGTTTCATTCGTTTTCCTAGCCCAGGAAGCATATAAAACGAGTACTTACAAGCTTATGAACTCAAAAACGTAAGCGATACGATTTTTTTTGCGCGAATTTCGCCCCAAACGCCATCTTCCAGTAGGCGGATTTTGCTGGTTAACGAACTTGACCTTTCAAATTAGACGAAAGATTTTTGTACCAAATTTCATCAAAATCGGACCATTCGTCTGGGAGCTACAGAGCGAACAGATATATATATATATATATATATATATATATATATATATATATATATATATATATATATATATATATATACAAATTTGAACCACCGTTATTTTTGGTCTCTAGCGGTTCTGAAACGCGAAATTTTCTAGTCGGCACTTCCGGATTGTTTCATTGTATCAACCTTATAAGCGGGGTTCCTTCCTATGGGGGAGGGAGGAACCGCGCTAAAAACCTTTCTACAATAGACACACTAAACTTATCATTTCTTATTAGCAAGAGAATGCCACCACTTGCACGACCGAACTTCCTCACTTTAACTGGAGAAACGGATATACAGATGAAGCCTTCTATAGATGTCGGTAGAGAGACTGGTTCTATGACGGTATGATGGGTTTCCAAGCAGCAGAGAAGGTCCAGGCCCGAGATAGCGCCATAAGTAGATAGGTTATGGAGGCCCCTGGAGTGTGATTTCCTTCATATTGAGAGATCTTGATCTAATGCCGAAAGTCTTCGAGTCAACATTATTCCCAGTTAAGCTGTGTTCAGTTGGCCGGATGACCCGCCCTTTCTTGATAAAAAATCTTTCATCGAGACTTGTGACGTGGCCTTTCTTCTGAGGACTCTGAACTTGATCCAACTGTCCTAGCAAATCCTGGTGACGAACCTCCATTGTATGCTGTGCAGGACCAACAGAAGCAGCAGTGACTCTACAAGCCACTAGACAAGGTAAGCCCTACTAGGCTCTAAACTGGGCCCCAATACTAGGCGCTAAACTAGGAGCCTCTACTAGGCTCTAGACTAGGCGCCTACACAAGCCACTAGTCTAAGTGCCCCCACTACACTCCAGACTAGGCGCCTCCACAAGCCTTTAAACTAGGTGCACTCACTAGACTCCAGACCAGGTGTCTCTACAAGCCACTAGATAAGCTGCCACAACTAAGCTCCAAATTGGTGGCCCCACTAGGCTCTAGACTGGTGTTCCCACAAGGCATGTATAGGTCTGCCACAAACAAAAGAACTAGACAGTGCGCAGGCGCTGCAGCCAGCCCATGTCTTTGTGGGCGGACTATGGACTAAGTGCCTACACTAGGCTCTACGTGTATTAACAAAGATCGATTCTAGCAAAGGTATCTGGTAAAAGTCCGACTCGCAGGACCTGCATCATCTTAGCGCGGTTCCTCTTCATATCCCTATATTCATTTGAAAAGCTTAGAATAGTAACAGACAATATTATCCTCGGCCTTTGTTCACAGGGTTTTATGGCTTTACCTGTTCGGGTCCGCCAGACCCTAGAATCCTCTTCTACAGATACTTCATTTAATACGTTTCAATGACTTGGAAAATATCAAAATTTTTCACATATTCCTCTGTTCTTTTACTATAGTAATAATTCTATAAATAAAATCAATTAAAAAATAAAATAAAAAAACCAACAGCATGAATGCAATTGAAAATATTAAAAAGACGTCATCGAATCTCTTTCTCTTGGCAAGCTATATTTCTAACAATGAATTGTTTTTCTTATTTTACCTAATCTGTTTCATTGTCAAATACATTATCCAACTATAAGCAATTAAAAAATAACAAGGAATAAAAACAGACAAAAAAAAAACCGTTCGAATAAACTAAATCAATTACTTCAAAGTTTAAGCACTTATTTCTCCGATTGACATCACCTAATCAAACATTGTTTCAGAGTCTTTTTTGTAGAGAATTTATAAAGCTTTCAAATAATCTCTATCCACTTATCACGATTTCCCAACCGTGTTCGAGTAATTAATGAAATTATACGAAGTTCCCAAAACTTTTCATATCTGTTCATAAAATATTTTATTCTAACCCTTCCTTAACTCCAAACGTAACCAAAATTTCAACATGTTAGTTTTGATGAAATTCAAACATGCAAAAAATGTTATAACTGAATCCCATGATTCTAAGTGACCAAACCAAAAACTTGATTTAACAACTTTTTTCCGATTTTCTCAGAATCGGCTAAAGCTATCGACTTTAAAATGGTTTCATTCGTTTTACTAGCCCAAGAAGCCTATAAAACGAATACTTACAAGCTTATGAACTCAAAAACGTAAGCGTTACGATTTTTTTTCGCGAATTTCGCCCCAAACGCCATCTTCCAAGGGCGGATTTTGCTGGTTAACAAGCTTGACCTTTCAAATTGGACGACGGATTTTTGTACCAAATTTCATCCAAATCGGACCATCAGGGACGCCAGAAATCCGCGAACAGACAAATATAAATATATATATATACATATATATATATATATATATATATATATATATATATATATATATATATATATATATATATATAAATTTGAACCACCGTTATTTTCGGTTTCTAGGGGTTCTGAAACGCGAAATTTTCTAGTCGGCACTTCCGGATTGTTCATGAGATCAACCTTATAATCGGGGTTCCACCCTATGAAGGGAGGGAGGAACCTCGCTAAAACCAGGAGTCACCGTAACTACCCAAGTATCTGGCGACCCCGATCTGTCACCTCGACAAACTGCTGTCTCCATAGAAGTTATAAAACTTTCCGAATCAGGACTTGAATTTTTTAGTTTCCTTCTGTCCCAGGAATAAAGAAGACGAATTGCTTATGACTTTCAGAAA
The DNA here is from genome assembly GCA_946811695.1 of Gonocerus acuteangulatus. Classification (NCBI taxonomy): domain Eukaryota; kingdom Metazoa; phylum Arthropoda; class Insecta; order Hemiptera; family Coreidae; genus Gonocerus; species Gonocerus acuteangulatus. The sequence goes on from OX328126.1 coordinate 86,969,031, forward strand.
ACTTTAATACGATATGTTTCTTTTAGAATATACACGTCCGATTCTTTATTTATGTTCTTTTGTTGGTACAAAAATGACATTAATGTTTTTAGCCGGATCTACAAAAAAGTCCGTCCCGCAGGACTGCATCATCTTAGCGCGGTTCCGTTCATATCCCTAGACTAATTTGGAAAGATTAAAATAGAAGCAGTTATTATTTTGGTTCCACCAGTCTTTTTTTTTAATAAATTATTATAATGGAGTGTCAACCCTTAAGGTCACTAACGCCATTCTTGTGAGTAGTAAAGTCTTGAAAGGTCATGATTTACAATCTTACCTGGAAGGGTCGGCTACACTAGAAACCTACCCGCTAGTGACAAGGTCTTGGAATCTTGGAAATCTATATTTCTAACAATAAATTGTTTTTGTTATTTTACTTAACCAGTTTTATTGTCAAATACATTATCCAACTATAAGCAATTAAAAAATAACAAGAAATAAAACAGACAAAAAGAACCATTGGAATACAAAAAAGGTTCTGATGAAAGTTTTGATTAGACGATGTCAATCGGAGAAATAAGTGCTTAAAACTTTAAAGTAATTGATTTCGCTTATTCGAACTGTTCTTTTTGTCTGTTTTTATTCCTTGTTATTTTTTAACTGCTTATAGTTGGATAATGTATTTGATAATAAATCAGGTTAAGAAAAATAAGAAAAACAATTTAATCTTAGTGATATGGATTCCCAAGATATAGCTTTTCAACTGCCTAGCGGGGTCCTTCCTAGGGCGGGTTGGCCTATCCAGGTACGATCGTAAATAAGACCTTTCTTGAAAGTAAAGATGTAACTGTCAACTTTGGTCCTCCTCTGCCTCCCGGCACTTTCAATGCTGACGAAGGCTACCAATGAGTAGCCGAAACGTCCTAAATATAGATTTTTTAACAAAAATCGTATTGAGGTTTCTTTAGCCGAATCCCAACCATTCCATCTTTACTTATCACCTCGACGGCTAACTATCTAATCTTCATGCTTTCTAGAAATGTGGACCCAAAATAATAACAGCTTCTATTTTAATCATTTTAAATGAGTCTAGAGATAAGAACGGAACCGCGCTAAGATGATGCAGTTCCTGCGAGTCGGGCTTTTTGACCTTTGATATAATACTCCAAGAAATTGCTAGCCCAAGAAGGTGCTTCAAGTTGGAAGGAAGGTTCTATAGATCTGTTACAGCTATGTCTATTTTTTTCTGAACATCTCGTTAGTAAATAGATGAAATAAAATGCTTGGAAGGGAATTGCCTATAATGCAGAAAGAAAGGGAAATATAAGGGCTGGAGATGAAGGGAAGGTTTGTAAGTGGATTTTACCTCGAGATGTCCAAAGGGTAGGGAGCAGCACATTTTGGGGCAGAGCAAAGTAGGAAAAGATGAAACTAGAAAGAGTGAGAGATAAAAGCAAGGAAGGCTGTTAGGTGTTGTATCTGATGTCTGGCGTGTGAACAGTGTGATTGTACGACTTTTCAATAGACTACAGTTCGGTGGAGATTTCATAGCAAATAAGGTTAGCAAATAGAACTATCGTATAGATTTTAGTGTGCGAAAACGTTCGCGGGCTGCGTATATGGTTTAAAATAGAACCACCAAGATACAAGGCTTTGATGTTTGGTGCCACACTCTTTGATCATCGTCGCCACTAGGCTTACTCGCTCACTTCGGCATTTGAGTGAGTGTGATATTATATTTTTTTAATGGAATTTTACAAATTGTCCGGTATGCCAGATCCAATCTAAAAGTGGCTCGGTTCTTGTCCAAGTCTAGATGGACACGGAATTTACAAAGCCAACATCCAAAACACAACTAGTGAATAACATTTTTCATGTTCCATCCTACACAAAAGAACATCATCACAAGCCGTCTCAGGTGAACTGAAATGGTAGGCAAAACTTGAAAACAAGAGGAGGACTAGTGCTTTCTGCAGGGACAAAGCAACCTTTGACAATGTTGATATGGTGACTAACACACTCTACAGAAATAATAAGACTTGCAGAAACCTTTGTCTGTAATTCTTAACGTTTTTATATAAATTTCTTATGTTTTGTTTCAATATTTTTCAAAAAAATTAACAATCTATTCTAATGACATCTTGAAAAAAATTATGTATTCGGAGCCACAGACCAAGACGACAGAAAAACACAACGAAAATATTTTACTCCGCCTCATTTTGGCACAAAAACGTTTACAAACTAAGTTAAATAAATATACATAATTTACTCAAAATCGGTTACAGATGTCAGATGGTTTTATTCGATTACTTATTTTAAAATTGTAACTTTATATAAGTTAATTTAATTTAAATTTTAACGTCCATTATTATTAACTGTGAATTTTGGGACGAGTTATCTACAGGTTACCACCCTTTTCTAGTCAGAATAGGGCTGAGATGCCTTTTCTTTTTTCTAATGAAAAACCACCACCCCATAGTAGGAATCGAACTCACGACCTTTGGCACGAAGTGTATCTATATATATAAAAATCACGTGCCTGTCTGTTATCTGTTTGTTCCTTACACAAATCCACACCGTTTGACCGATTTTGACCAAACTTGGCACACTGGTAGGTCTTGATCCGGGAAGTCTCGTAGTCTAGGTCAAAAATCTCTACCAGCTGTCTGTTTGTATGTTTGTTCCTTGTACAAATGCACACCGTTTGACCGATTTTGACCAAACTTGGCACACACCTATATCTTGATCCAGGGGGTGTTATAGGCCAGGTTAAAATCGTCTAGAACTTACAGTTCGGAGGTAACGCGTTCGAAACTGTGAACCCGAACATTTTGTGTTATTAGATTTTAATATTACTTATTTGGTTTCAAATTAATTTTGGATTTTATACATGCAGAAAGTAGGGGTAGCATGGCACGCCGGGCAAAAGCTAGTAAATTAAAAATATTCAGAAATGTAACACTACTGCCTTATTTATGTTATATAAAAAGTTATATACATGTTTAATATTTAGGAATGGAAGGAAGACGTTTATTACATGAAGCTTGATTGAACAGCTGTAATATTGTTTTGTTTTTTTTATTTAATGAGTTTTTGAAAGATTGTAGATTGTGTGAGCTAATTAGAAGGATGTTGATTTATTCATCAAAGGCTATAAAATAGATTGGTGGAATAGCCTTTATAAGTCCTAAATGAATGAGCAGGCTATAAAGGTATAAAGCCTTTTAGTGGCTCCAGTTAATCAGCTCTCTTCATTCCGGGGTCTTGCTCTTTATTCTGGGCCCTATTTAGTTTTTATTATTCCGCCTTAAACACCTTATTCTCTTATATCTATACATGTTCCTCTTCCTTTCCCTCCCTCTCTCTCTTTTTTTTTTTTTCATAAATATACCTTATTCTCTTATATCTATGTATACATGTTCCTCTTCCTTTCCCTCCCTCTCTCTCTTTCTTTTTCATAAATATACCTTATTCTCTTATATCTATGTATACATGTTCCTCTTCCTTTCCCTCCCTCTCTCTCTTTCTTTTTCATAAATATACCTTATTCTCTTATATCTATGTATACATGTTCCTCTTCCTTTCCCTCCCTCTCTCTCTTTCTTTTTCATAAATATACCTTATTCTCTTATATCTATGTATACATGTTCCTCTTCCTTTCCCTCCCTCTCTCTCTTTCTTTTTCATAAATATACCTTATTCTCTTATATCTATGTATACATGTTCCTCTTCCTTTCCCTCCCTTTCTCTCTTTCTTTTTCATAAATATACCTTCGTAACTTTTAAATGTTTTCTACTACATATATATTTGTCAAATACCACTCACTCACGCACTCACTGACCTATCATCGCCCAACCGTAACCACATGACAGAAAAATTTGAAATTTTGCATGGGCGCTCCCTTTAGAACGTAAACACTGACTAAGAAAGGAATTTTTGATATTCGAATTTTTAAGTATTTTTAGAGGAGAGTGAATTTTTGTTTGTATAGAGAGCAGGCAAACCAAGGCAGCAAGCGTTGCTAGGACAACAGGTCAGCTGTTACCGTACTGTATATATTTCATAATATTATTTCTATTTTATCTTCATTTCAACTACGATGGCAGACCGTGAATTACTAGAAATAAAGGTAAAAATGAAGTTTCACGCCTTCAAAACCGATTTCTTTCAAGTTTTGTACGATAACGTATTTTGATGCACTAAACACGAATACGATTAAAAAAAAACTTTCGCATTTAACTAGGAAAGAAGTTATTAAGCACTAAAGTTCACTGTTATGCAGGTTATGAGAGCTAATGTAAACAAACTAAATTTGTCAACATGCGCATGCGCGGGTATAGAAAAGTTCGTAATAAGGAAGTTTCATTGAAATTTACCATAAATTATCTAAATTCATCAGCAGTTATTTATTCACAATCATTTTTTTAAATAATGAAACACTCTTCACATTTCTTGTTTCGTTCATGAAAAGTATTATATAACAGAAATCCCTTAATAATTAGCTAATGCCTTTATAATTATCGTTCTAATTCGCCCCAGTCAATCCAACTCGCTAAAATTAATAGAATTCTATTAATTTTAGCGAGTTGGATTGACTGGGGCTTTGTTATCTTCTTGAGCGAGCGTAGCGAGCGGAAACGCATAGTACGTATGCCCTTAAGCGACAGGTGACGACGGGTGAGGATGCCATTAAAATTAACAATATTTTTGAATAAATGGTTTCTGAACATTTCAAATGAGAGTTCTCTGTTTCCCAATGTTACATATCTGCGCATTCGCGTGTTTACAAATACGCTGTTGGCGCCTAGTTTTATAACCTTCCTAACTTTAGTGCTTAATTCTATTAATTTTAGCTAGTTGGATTGACTGGGGTTTTGTTATCTTCTTGAGCGAGCGTAGCGAGCGGAAACGCATAGCATGTATGCCTTAAAGTCGTCATGTATGCCTTTAAGTCGTCATTTATGCCTTAAAGTCATGTATGCCTTAAAATCGTCACAAATTTAGTTGTTTACATTAGCTCTCATAACCTGCACAACAGTGAACTTTAGTGCTTAATAACTTCTTTTCTAGTTAAATGCGAAAGCTTTTTTTTATCGTATTCGTGTTTAGTGCATCAAAATACGTTATCGTACAAAATTTGAAAGAAATCGGTTTTGAAGGCGTGAAACTTCATTTTTACCGAAATAAACTGTGATTTTGTCCCTGACAGAGTTTACTTTTTACCTGGTGATGGTCTATCCGTGGTAATAATATCCCAAACTCTTAAACTCCTGTTATTGGTAACCTGTAGATAACGGGTTATCTCTTGGTTATCTGTTTCTTGACACTGGCCCGGAGCGCCCCAATGTCCAGAAACATTATACTTTGATTACTTAACAATTGACGGAAACCGTGCTACAATAAACTGCACACAATTATATACACAGTAGCGTTCATTTTGATGTTACATTATTTAACGTAATGAAATAACTACTTATTGCCGTGACGAAGCAGCAGGACTGTACATTTGTCAAATACCACTCACTGACCTATCATCGCCCAACCCAAACCAGTTGACAGAAAAATTTGAAATTTTCCATGGACACTTCCTTTAAGATGTAAACACTAACTAAGAAAGTTTTTTTTATACTCAAATGTTTAAGTATTATTAGAGAGGTTTGAATTTTTAGTTGATTTTAGAGAGAGCATGGACGCCTAGGCAGCATGCGTTGCTAGGACGATGACAGTTCAGCTGTTACCGTACTGTATCTATTTCATAATATTATTTCTATTTGCGGTTCATTTCAACTATAATGGCACACCTTGAATTAATAGAAATAAACTGTGATTTTGTCCCTCATAGAGTTTACGCTATACCTGGCATCCGAGGTAATAATACATGTATCCCGAACCCTTGCACAGCCTCCTCACCCATCAGCATCCCCAGACAGAACGCTTCTTGGTAATGCTCGCAAATATAATGGGTGTTTCCAAATGACATCTTGGAAACATAAATTTTTAAATTTTAACGTCCATTTATTATTGGCAACGAATTTTAAACTGAACTGGTTCCTATAGATAACGGGTTATCTCTACGATATCTGTTTGAGCGCCCCAGTGTCAAGAAACATTATACTTTGATTACTTATCAATTGATGAATAACATATATTATAACGGGAACCTCGCTATAATAAACTGCACAAAATTATGTAGTAGCGTTAATTTTGATGATACATTTTTTAACGGGATAAAATAACTACTTATCTGCCGTGACGAAGCACAGCTATTCAACTAGTCCTATACAAGTATAAAACAATACACAGACAAGTACAATGAACGAAAGAAACCATATATCTGAGAAAATATAGAAGTTAATGTTGCCCATGAATGCAACTATGAAATACAATTCTATTTGATTCAAGGAGAGAGCCCTGTATTTGTCGTTCTGTAATTCCAATACGGCTTTCTCCGGTGAAACCTTCTAGCTGAAATTGTCCTCCGCACAATAGCAGCCTTAGACAAATAGTTGAATAGTAGTAACTGAATTTACAATCACCAAGTGTTCGTTCGCCTTTGTTGGAAGAAACATAATTAGTCGGACATGAGACCTGCACATGATGGCGGTGCTCCTTTGTAGGGCGAAACAGCTTGAATCATTCAAAGGAAATTTTCTAATAGCTTATTTACAAGAGTCGATAAACCTGAATATTTTTGAGAATTCATACAAAAATCGACATCCTAACAAATCAAAACATGTGACACTTAGGCAGAAGATCATTTCGCTATTAAATTTATTGGAGACTTTTCACAAATTACAGAACCCGACATGAAACAGGTTACACGTACTCAATAAATGGCAGGCTGAATGGTTATCTTTGAATGAAAACAAGCTTCGGGAGATAAAGCCATTCATAGCAAAATGGAACTCCAGCAATAGAACCTGCCGGAGAGATGAAGTAGTCCTTACAAGACTTAGAATTGGACATACACTACTAACTCACTCTTACTTAATGACAAAACAAGACATACCACTATGTACAGAATGCAATAAGACATTAACACTAAAACACTTACTAAAAGACTGCAGGATACGTGAAAACATCAACATGCCACATGATATGTACGAACTTTTGACAGATGGTAGCCCACACATATCCATTATTTTACATTTTTTAAAACAGATAAACATGTACGAGCAAATTTAGAAAACCTTATACTAATATGTTTCACCATTTATTAAATTTTATTTGTACAAAATGGACCGAAAAGATCGAATTTTAGTTTACTGAAAATAATTTATTAAATTTACCACCTTTTTGTTTATAATTTTATAGCTGACGTTTTATGTTTTACACATATATATATATATATATATATATATATATATATATATATATATATATATATATATATATATATATATATTGTAGCGGTTATCAGATAACCCCCAATGTTAAGTGTATAGGATTTACAACTTACAAGAATGAATTGCAGTTTTCAATTGCGAGAGAACACTTAATAATGTTTTATTTATTTTTTTAAAACATGTGTTTTTTTGGGGGTTATCTGATAACCGCTACAATATATATATATATATATATATATATATATATATATATATATATATATATATTCTTTTTGCCATTCTTTTTAATGTTTCTAAATTTGGATTTTTAGATCTTTTAATTTTTTTGCACCCTAGGTGTTTATAGAGCAAATCGCCCTGTTGCGGGCTCTGAAATCAAAAAAATAAATTATAAATCGTTTCAGAAATAAGTGTCAATGATTTTCGTGAACCGGAACATAAGTCATTAAATAGTATAATAAACACGAGTAGGTGAGATGGAAACCCCGTCCGTTCCACAGGAAGATATTTTTCAGGAAGCTAAAAATACCCAAAACAATGTCTTGTAGAGTGGCAAGATAAACTTTTTTTTCTCCTTCGAAAGGTACAGCTTTATCTACAGCTTTGTGGTATAGTTCAACATGTGCTGCAAAATAGCGTTAACATATCTACCTTTTAGAATCTAATGCCATCTCAATTTTACAAAAAAATCGAGGGACCGAGTTTTGCACCTCGCCTCCTCCAATGTAACGTACTGCTCGGTATTCAGCGTTTATGTAGTATAAAACAGCATTCAAATCGGTCATTCGTTCGAAATTACAATTCCAGATTCGAGATTTGTATGAAAAACTAGCCGTTACCCGTGGCGTGCCATGCTACGCCTACTTTCTGCGTATAGAAAAGCCTAAATAAATTAGACACCAAATAAGTATTATTAAAATCTAATAACACGAATCTGTAACTGTTATGAACCCGTGGCCTCCCAACTATGAGTCCTAGACGACTTTGACCTAACCTATAACACCCCCTGTATCAAGGCATACATGTATACCAAGTTTCGTAAAAATTGGTCTAACGGTGTGGATTTGTATAAGGGACAAACATACAGACAGACTGCTGGTAGATTTTTTCGACCTAGCCTACGGCACTCCCCAGATTAAGATCTACCTGTGTACCGAGTTTAGTCAAAATGGGACGAACGGTGTGGATTTGTATAAGGGACAAACATACAGACAGACAGCTGGTAGACGTTTTTGACTTAGCCTACGACACTCCCCAAATTAAGATCTACATGTGTACCGAGTTTAGTCGAAATCGGACGAACGTTTGGATTTGTATAAGGGACAAACATACAGACAGACAGCTGGTAGATTTTTTTGACCTAGCCTAGGAGATTTCTCGTATCAAGACCTACCATTATTCCAAGTTTGGTCAAAATCGGTCAAACGGTGTAGATTTGTATAAGGAACAAACAAACAGAAAAACAGACAGACACGTGATTTTTATATATATAGATGAAGAACTTAATGAATGTTAGTAACCTTTTCATTAATTTCTCTCAAAAAGCCGGGACTAGGAACTTCTGACGAAATCAAATCTTGCGAAATCATTGGACAGTCCAATCAAGATTTTTAAGAAATTTGTTATATTTTATAATGTTCTATTTTTTCTTATCGGGGATAAGTTTTAAATTTTGAGATATTTATTAAAAAAATCGAAAGTTCTAAAACTATTCATGGATTTTAATGTAATTCGTTATTATTTCAATATTTCTTCTTATTCAAATATAACCCAAATTATTATGCTAATTTGCATGAGTGTAGATCATGACGAGAAATGCTAGAGTCCCTAAGATGTAGCGGGCGTACCTAAATTCTGATTGCCTTCATATTGGGCTGACTTCATTCGCCGTGTTTCATATCTACTGCAAGTCCCCCGTACATCCGTCCTCTGAGCATACTAGGGGTCTCTCGGTGTTACGCATAATCCATTATCAGTACTCTGCAGTAAGATATTACATGTTTTCTGATGTTAACAAATTAAGCAGTACACCTCATCAACCAGTGTCCCTCTCTAATTCCATGATGATTTGTTGCAGGAGTGAAGACGGAACTGAAGAGCCACTACCGAGGACACAAGATGTCCCTTTGGCTTAACCTCATTCCCCAGCTTCATCAGCCAGGTCTGGAAGAGCTCAGCATGCGGCATCATCACTTCCAAGAAGAGGGGGCACAATATTACGACGGTAAGGAACAGTTCATTAATGCCAGATTTACCTTTTACCATAATTAAATAAAAGATCTTTTACCTTAATTCTTAGTGTTAAATGGAAACTAAACCAGATCTACCGGCTACGCGATTCAATGGAACAACATTTGGTTTAAGTAATGTCCCTCTGTCTAGACAGAAGGCTAAGCAAGAATACGGAGAACATCTCTATTCCAAAAACTCACTATGATGGACGCAAGAAGCTCACATGACATGATGACACTCTTTCCTCGCAATATACAGGACGAGAACGACAGAGACCGGGAGACAGGGAGAGAGACAGAGAGAGGGAGATGGTTCTAAACGAAGTAATGGACCCATCAGTTTCGATAAGCCGCCCTTTTATCGGAGGGCAAATTACTTTTTAATGATTCCTCTAGGCCCCGCAGCCCTAGCGGCACCATCTAGAGGAACCTCCTTCACTCCCTCCTATCCCTACACCAGCATCTAGAGGCACCACCTTCACTACCTCCTGTCCCTACAATAGTATCTAGAGGCACCTCCTTCACTCCCTCCTATCCCTACACCAGCATCTAGCGGCACCTCCTTCACTCCCTCCTAGCCCTACACCAGCATTTAGCGACATCTAGCGGCACCTCCTTCACTCCCTCCTATCCCTACACCAGCATCTAGCGGCACCTCCTTCACTCCCTCCTATCCCTACACCAGCATCTAGCGGCACCTCCTTCACTCCCTCCTATCCATACACCACCATCTAGCGGCACCGTCTTCACTCCTTCCTATCCCGACACCAGCATCCAGCAGCACCTCCTTCACTCCCTCCTATCCTACACCAGCATCTAGCACTATGTAGAGGCACCGCCTTCACTCCCTCCTATCCCGACACCAGTATCTAGCAGCACCGCCTTCACTCCCTCCTATTCCTGCGCCAGCATCCAGCGGCACATCCTTCACTTCCTCCTATCCCAACACCACCAGCGGCAAGTCCTTCACTCCCTCCTATCCCTACACTAGCATCTAGCGATACCTCCTTCAATCCCTCCTATCCCTACACCACCATCCATCACCATCTAGTTCACTGCCTCCTATCCATACAGGGAACGACACGAGTAATCATAAACATGCTAATTAAAACGTCTGATGCTAATTAAGAATTATGTTAATTTTCTAGCGCAATGTTTACAAGGTGATACCCCGAGCGGCGAAGGTATAACGACTACAGAACGAGGATAATCCAGGAGAAAAGTGCCAGCTCTAATTTGTCTCGAGATACTTACAGAGGAGATGGGTGGGGAGGGGATAGGAAGGGGGGGGGGATGTGTTAGAATAGAGGTCTTCATTGGAAGGAGAGGGGATGAAGAAGGTACAGTAGATAGCTAGTTGGAATTAGGTCTTGTTCCATCTTACACGAGCAGATTAGGCTTAGCCTCGCCCAAAATATCATCTTGTAATGTCTTTCTCTTTTTATGCTCAACTTCTTCTTCTCTCCTTTCTTTCTATCTCATTACGTACTTCCCTTACTATTTCTAAGGTAACCAGCAAAGGGTCATCCAGGAATAGGCTTTACTATCTCATTACATACTTCCCTTACTATTTCTCAGGTAACCAGCGAAGGTTCATCCAGGAATAGGCTTTACTATCTCTTTACATACTTTCCTTACTATTTCTCAGGTAACCAGCGAAGGTTCATCCAGGAACAGGCTTTATTATCTCATTACATACTTCCCTTACTATTTCTCAGGTAACCAGCGAAGGTTCATCCAGGAATAGGCTTTACTATCTCATTACATACTTCCCTTACTATTTCTCAGGTAACCAGCGAAGGTTCATCCAGGAACAGGCTTTACTATCTCATTACATACTTCCCTTACTATTTTTCACGTAACCAGCGAAGGTTCATCCAGGAATAGGCTTTACTATCTCATTACATACTTCCCTTACTATTTATCAGGTAACCAGCGAACGTTCATCCAGGAACATTCTTTACTATCTCATTACATACTTCCCTTACTATTTCTCAGGTAACCACAGCGAAGGTTCATCCAGGAACATTCTTTACTATCTCATTACATACTTCCCTTACTATTTCTCAGGTAACCAGCAAAGGGTCATCCAGTAACAGGCTTTACTATCTCATTACATACTTCCCTTACTATTTCTCAGGTAACCAGCGAAGGTTCATCCAGGAATAGGCTTTACTATCTCATTACATACTTCCCTTACTATTTCTCAGGTAACCAGCGAAGGTTCATCCAGGAATAGGCTTTACTATCTCATTACATACTTCCCTTACTATTTCTCAGGTAACCAGCGAACGTTCATCCAGGAACATTCTTTACTATCTCATTACATACTTCCCTTACTATTTCTCAGGTAACCAGCGAAGGTTCATCCAGGAACAGGCTTTACTATCTCATTACATACTTCCCTTACTATTTCTAAGGTAACCAGCGAAGGTTCATCCAGGAACAGGCTTTACTAGCCACACAAATTACCTGCTCATAACTGCTGTAATTATTGTTTCATTGCAATGAAATTTCGCTAAAAGATACATTCAGTTAACTATAAAATTTAACTTATAATTTGTACTTTAGAAAACATCACTACAAAATGAAGTTATTAATGTGTATCGGGGTTGTACAAAAATCATTCAGAATGATGAGTAATGAATAAATCTATTATTTCATTATGAATAATTTTTCATTCATTATTCAGTAGTGAATGTATTTCCCAGCGAGGCAGTTTAAAAACGTTATTAGATTTTAATATTACTTATTTATGATAATTTTGATTTTCTAGATGCAGAAAATAGGTTTAGCAAGGCAAGCCTGGTAGTTATTATTTACACACATATATATATATATATATATGTGTGTGTGTGTGTGTGTGTGTGTGTGTGTGTGTGTGTGTGTAAATAAAAGCTGTTACCAGGCTTGCCTTGGTAAACCTATTTTCTGCATCTAGATAATCAAAATTAAATTAGAAATCAAATAAGTAATATTAAAATATAATAACGCAAGTCTGCAACTGTTTGGGTTTACAATTTCAAACCCGTAAACTCCAAACAGTCCTCAACGATTTTGACTTAGGTTATGGCACTCCCCGTATCAAAAGGTACCTGTGTCCCAAGTTTGGTCAAAATCGGTCAAACGTCGTGAGTTTGTGTCAAAACAGACAGCTGATATATATATATATATATATATATATATATATATATATATATATATATATATATATATATATATATATATACATATATATATATACAAATTTAAATCAATGTCTCTTTTGTAACGCTTCAATAATAACGACATTACTAAATTGCGTTGACGTTTTTCTCCTAGCCGAATCCCAACTATACCTGTCTTCGTATATTTCATTATTTATTTTGTTATTTTAAACTATTTAATGTTATTCCCTCCCCCCTCTGAATATTGTATCATCATTGCCCCAATCCAATTATAATTTATGTACATATTTACTTATGTTTTATTTTATTATTTAGGACCACTAATAATATTTTTATTCGTTTTTATATGCTTTTGTTTTTTCTTTATTTATATTTATATTTTTAGGTTAAATTTGTTTTTTTTTGTTTTTTTTTTTGGCTTTTTAATGGCATGTCAACCCTTTAAGGTCATTAACGCCATTCCTTTGATTGATAATTATTGTTTAGAGATTACACATATACATAGATACACACACACACACACTCATATACACACATACATCCATACACGTACATATGCATATCAGTGTCATTTAGCCATGCTTACGGAGGTATTTTTAATTTAATGTGTAACTAAATTTTGTTGTATTGAATTTTTATATAAGGTTGAATTAAATTTTGTCAATTAACTTCGAGGCATTTAAAAAGTTGAAAAGCCGCTCTACTTGATTACTATCGTCGCCTAGAATTTCATCTAAGGAGTCAGGTAGTTGGTGTTGTTCTTTTAGTTGTTCATAAGCACGGCAATTCGTTAGAATGTGTTTATCAGTGAGTAGCACATTGCATGAGCTGCAAATTGGCGGAGGTTCCTTTGACATGAGAAAGGAATGGGTGAGGTTTGTATGGCCAATTCTCATACGGGTTAACACTACTTCCTTTCTTCTTGTGCCATTTGTTGATGTCTTCCATGATTTAACACATCTCTTTATTTCTCTGAGTTTGTTTTCCCTTACTTGTTGCCAAACAGTTTGCCATGTATTCCAAATCAAGTCTTTCGAGTGGGCCATTAAATCAAATTTTGAAACTTTATAGAAAGGCATACCTTCTCTAATTGCTTTCCTTGCCAAGGTGTCAACTTGTTCATTTTTATTTATTCCGCAATGTCCTGGAATCCATACAAATGTAACCTTTTGTTCCTTTAAATTTAGCTCGTAAATTCTTTTAAATATATTCACTATTATGGGATGCGATGAATATGGATCACCTATAGCAAGGAGAGCAGATAGAGAATCTGTAAATATTGTTAAATGGGATTTTGTTGGAAAATTAATATTCAGGGCTTTGTCAGTTGTGTATGTTCGCTCTCCCAGCGATCTGCAGTAACTATACAGCTGAGCTACTAGCAATTAAATTTGTTTATTGTTATTGTTTTGGGACGAAGTCCCAGAATAAAGTATTTTTATCATCATCACCATTATCATCAACAATAAATTGATATACTTTAATGAAATTAGGCTGCAGGGAGGAGGTATGAAATATATCAAATCTACCAGAGAATCCCTTGATGTCGACATCCCTTGTCCCCTTGTACATCCAGAGAACGGCACGAATTCCTAAACCGAGGATCAAGAGCAGGACTATTAGTTTGAAGAGATATATTACGGACTCCAATTATTGTAATGTTGAACAGCGGACATGTTCAACATACAAGCTATGCACGCCATCTGCAGGCTCACGATGCAATTTACAGCTTGAATTAGTTACAAATAGCTACTACTAACACTCTCTAGTGGGAAATACACAAACTAATTCTGCACGAGTGCTCACTCTAATCTAAACAACTTTGTCATATTTCGCTTTGTGTTGTATCTATTTTCCGCTCTACTTATTCCTTCATAATCCATTTCACATCTCTCAAAATATATTTTCGAGCCATTTCGAGTAATTTTCTCTATAGGTAATATTGCATGGTTGGTATTAAAACAAACGTATTAAAATGTTTTATTAATATATATATAAGATAAGTACTTTATATGAGAACTAAGATAAATAAATAATGAATATAAAGAAGTAAATAAAAATATATATAAAAAGTGTTTTTATTTTCTAGGTAAATTACATTTACTTTCTATTTAAAAATCCTATAAGATAAATGTATATCTAGAATATAAATTTAATCTTTTTAATGCCTGAAATGTTGTTTACTAATCGCAGAACGAAATATTTGTTGTTTATTTTTTGGAAGAAATATTTTTTTATAATATTGAGTCATTTAGCTATACTATATTTGTAAGATCTATAAAGGACTTGCATAGCTGTGAAATGTATATAGTTCTAGTAAGAGGAAGGAATTTTTTTTTTCGTGTATAGTAATCAGCTTACGGGGCGAGTTTAACTCAGTGGACTGAGAGTCAGAGCACTGGACTAATATGCTGGAGGACATGAGTTCAAATCCCGAGCATAGTACTAAAGATTTTTATCTTCTAGTGTCTTCGTTCATGGGTTGAACTCGGCCTCCCTGACCGTCCCTAGGCCAATATAACCTTTATTTAATATATAAAAGGGTACGTGCAAAGGGGAAAATCAATCGGCCGAAGCATAATGGCCAATGTACCTCCCTAGTGTGCGGTTTGGTCATGAAACAGATACAGTAGAACCTCTTATATCCGACCTTCCCATATCTGACTCCTCCCGATATCCGACCTAGTGCTCGTTGCTGGAGGTTGGGACGAAATCAGTCAAACCACCCTTCAGAAGTCTGGTTTGACCTTGTTTCAATGATGGTCGAAAAAGATTTGACCATTATTGAAACAAGACGAATCTGAGACTGAACATGAACCGACATAGACAGAAGAAGAAGTTGAAAAAGCCACAGCAGAAGAATTAAAAAATCGACAAGTGTATCATCATGATCTCCAGATGACAGATGTAGAAGAGTGACTTGTTGAAGCTGATGTTTCAGAAGTTACCAATGAAGATCTCAATGATGACTCAATCATTGCTGTTGTGCAGAACAAAGCCGTGGACGAAGAAATCCACTCGGATGAAGACGAAACCACCAGTGACGGTGTAGTGAGTCATTCTGCTGCTAAGGACGCCTTCGACGTAGCGATGAAATAAATTGAGCAACATCCAAATGCAACCCCAATGGATGTATTGTTGGCAAAAAAAGTGGAGGGACACTTCCGCAAAGTCAAGATTAAAAAAATTAAAACAAAAATCCATAACTGAATTCTTTAAATAAAGTATGCTTAAATTTTGTTCATATTTTCAAAAGAGTAAATGTTTGAAATGTGTATATCAACAGTTTTACAATTACAATACAATAAAGTTGCATTACAGTATGTACGGTACATTATAGCTGGTTTTATAAATTTCGAAGGCGTTTTTTTTTTCGTCCTCCCGATATCCGACCTTTCGGCCGTTCCAACCATGGCCCGGTCCCGTCATGGTCGGATATGAGAGGTTCTACTGTACCTCTATACTATCTGCCCCTGAGGCAGATATACCTTCTGTCTCTCTGGTGGATGTGCTGTCTCGACATAACTCCTGTTGGATGGAAGTCTTAAAGTTATGTTAAAAAAGTCCAACTCGCAGGAACTGCATCATCTTAGCGAGGTTCCGTTCATATCCCTAGTGTCATTTGAAAAGCTTAGAAAAGAAATAAACTTTTTTTTTATATATATCTCGTGAAAATTGTCAAAATCCTCTCGAACATCTTGAATAAACGTGATATTAAGGCGTCAGGGACACCGACAGTAACTTATACACAGAAGAGGAAATTACACAATTCGGCTCTCATTCTAAAGCAAAGCTCCATAAATCAATCCAAAATATGCGTAATAAAGCCTTTTCTAGTGGATACAAAAGAATCAAGAAGAAGTACTCAAGATTGAGTAGAATACCCTGCCTAATATAGCCTATATAGAATAATATGCCGAATAAAGCCTATCTAGTATACTAGATAGGCATTCTTCGTCATTTTTTTTTCTATAGATACAGAAGACAAAAAACAAGTCCTGACGAATAACAAGTCAATATATAGATTAATATACCTAATTAAGTCTATGGAGTAGATACAAATGGACCAAAAACAAGTCTTGAGGAATCTTGTTTTTTTTTCTAATTAAATACTTTTTATCAATATTTAGTATATAACCTGTGTTGAAAACTATTGATTGCTTATTGATGAATCGGGTTATAACTAAGTAGTCTTTATGCATATTTAGTATGTAACCTATTTTTGGAACTATGTTATTTCAGAATCTAGTATAGTTTAAGATATTTTGGCGAATGAAGTAATTAAGTTGCTCTCCGCACCCTGCCTGGGCTTTGTATTTGTGTCGGCAGATACCTGGGGTATATTTACAACTCTTGAGGATTAACTCCTAGTAGGTAAATTTCCTGCGGACCTTCTGTTTCTATGGGCACTGACCGACTCTCTATTCGCTCATAGTATCTAACCCTTGTGAAGTTTATTTTTTGGATTTAGGACTTAATAGACATATGTAGACTAAATCATAGCAAGAAGTCTACCTCCGTAGTCGGTTCTTAACTATGTAGACTCGCTAATGTTACCCAATCTTAGATACATCGTAATTAAAATCCACAGCAAAAACACGACATTTCATCAGAATCCCATGCTTAATAAAACATATATAGAATAATATGCCAAATAAAGCCTATCTAGAGGATAAAAATAGAGGAAAAACGCCGTTCGTGATTGTAGAAAATCTAACAAGGCATTTCGCTCAGAAATCTCCGAAATATTGTTACTAATTTTACGTATCCTGTTTTATAGCCAAATAGATTTATATTCTATAATCAATAAGAAAAAACTACTAACAATGGGTAAAAGATGAAAATAGGGAATACCAAGAATAATTCTAAAGAACGAAATCAACACCAGTACTGTAATCTAGATATTCATACGGCATCTTCGAATTCTAACAAAAAAATATTGCTTCTAATTATACGTATCCTGTTTACTGACAAATACATTTGACTGCTATAAGGAAGTACAAAAATAACGAGCAGTGAAAAAAAAACTGCGGGAAACACACAAATAGACCCGTTTAAATAAACGAAACTAACTAACTAACTAAGTTTTAAGCACTTATTTCTCCTAATGTGACGACCCCATCAAACATTTCTTCAAAACATTTTTTGTAGAAAATTTAGTAAGCTTTCGATCTGTTACATTTCACTTGCCACAATTTCCTAACCCTTTTCGAGATATTAAGGAAAATATACGAAGGGGGCCTAATAGATATTCATACGGCATGTGAGAATCCCAAGATTCCGCAAAAATAAAATATTGTTTCTCATTATACATATCCTGTTTTATTGGCAAATACATTTGACTACTATAAGCCATTGCAAACACTAGGGAATATGAAGTATTAAGCACTTATTATTTCGATTGACATCACCTAATCAAAAATTGTTTCAGAATCTTTTTTGTAGAGAATTTAGAAAACTTTCAAATAGTTTCTATCCATTTATCAAAATTTCCCAACCGTGTTCGAGATAATTATGAAAGCATACGAAGTTCCCAAAACTTTTCATGTTTGTTCATAAAATATTTTATTCTAACCCTTCCTTAACTCCAAACATAACCAAAAGTATAACATGTTAGTTTTGATGAAGTTCAAACATGCAAAAAATGTTTCAACTGAATCCCATGATTGTAAGTACTCAATCCAAAAACGTTATTCAGCAACTATTTTTCCAATTTTCTCGAAAACGGTTAAAGCTATCGCCTTAAAAATGGTGTCATTCGTTTTCCTAGGCCAAGACGCCTATAAAACGAGTACTTGCATGCATATGAAGTAAGCGGAACGATTTTTTTTCGTGCGAAATTCGCTCCAAAACCCATGTTCCTGGTGGGCGGATTCTGCTGACTAACGAACTTGACCTTTCAAATTAGACGAAAGATTTTTGTACCAAATTTCATCAAAATCGGCCCGTTATTCGCTGAGCTATGCCGCGAACAGACATATATATATATACAAATTTGAACCACCGTCATTTTGGGTCTCTAGGGTTTCTGAAACGCAAAATTTTCTAGTCGGCACTTCCGGATTGTTTCATGAGATCAACCTTATAAGCGGGGTTCCTCCCAATAAAGAAGAAGAAATAATTGTTTTTATGTCTGTTGCATTCATCAGGTTTCCTAATGGATTACATGTTGCAGGTTCCGTGCGGCCTCAGAGCTTGCAACGTCCAGTCCTTGCAACACAGCCTCCTACAACATCAACGAGTACTTCAACAACATCAACATCATCTCCTAGACCGGAAGTAGACTCCAGCTCGACGGAATGTCCACCGAACTCTACAGCAGGACCAGCAGCGAGGCCTGCTACCAACAGCAATTCACTGCTGAGGAAGTTAGCATCCAGTCATTATCAAAGCTACACCACTGCCCTAACTGTCACCATTGCTGTCGGGTAAAGCATCCATTTCCTTTAATATACATGTTGACAATATACATACATTTAAGAAGAAATAAAAGAGAAACAATATTTTCTATGATAATTTCGAGGCCATTATGTCGTCGATACTAAAGCAAACTAACGAATATGAAAATCACCACTTTTCAGAGTGGAAAAGTATTTATTCATAACTTTTTTTTGGACAGTCAAATATTCGGCAGATTTGACCTTTTGATAGTGGAATACTTTCCCTTTAATAGAGTGAAGTCAGATTGAAGAATTTGCCGTAAATAAGTCCAGCAGAAATTATTAAAGATGGACAATGAAAGATGCATTTTTTCATATTCGTTAGTTTGCATTTGTATCGACGATATACTGAAAGCCTACAGTGGCGGAAATTACTCACTCTACCTCTTCGACTTCTGCTCAGGAAGATCTATTAAAATCAGACAAAAAATTTGTTCTTATTTTAAGTATTTTGTTTTTCTAGCAGATTCATTTTACTGCATAAAATAAATGATAAAAACCTAAGAACAATAAAACACTAAAAAATTCAACGATTTTTTTCATTTATCAAGGTTATTTATTATAGTTAGTTTTTTTTTCTAATTTTATTCCAAGGAATTTTAATGTGTCAGTGTGTCTAATGTTCGTTTTATGAGAAAATTCCTGCCACCGCACAGTGTAACGTCCAATGGACAAAAACCTGAATTTTTGTTTTCTTATATTTAATTTTTAATCCTCTAGCTAAGTTTAGAAACTATTCAAGGAATTAAAATCGTATAAAAACTAATAAATATTAGTTTTATTTTGATCAACAAACACGTTAGCATTATTATAAACAAGGAAAAGTCTTTAAACCCCGTTTCATACCAACAATCAGTTTGAACCTCTCTCGTTCAAGATAAGACAGTGTTTTTATTAAGTCATCCGAAGGAAATTACCTCAAAACTATTCCTTTTTTATCTGATATAATTGATTACGGGTAATTACTCCCTTATCATTTATCTTGAATTATTCTTCATTAATCTTTGACATTTTTCTGATGTACAAAATTTTGATAGACCATAGCAAAAAAACTTCATCTGAAAACATCCCAAGTTTTTTAGAGGTTAAATTTTACCACAAGTATAATATACTGACAGCAATTTAGTTTGCCGAAATTTGCCGATTCCAAAGATTTTTATTTTTAGATCCATCAATTTATTTTTTCTTCCAAATTTGAAAAAATGTGGATAAATCCAAGAAAACGGCATCAATCCTCGGGCAAATGATTCAATTTGATCTGCAGGATTCTCCTAAAGAAATATTAAGCAATATTAGAAAAACTGCCAGTTTAGTCTTATATTAAATGTAAAAAATGTGGGAACGTGTTCACCGCAGATAAAAAACTCTTATCACCTTAAAAGATATTGTTATTAATTTTTATCAAGAAAAAAGATATTCACGCCCTGATGGCCCTTCTGGCTTCCTTAGAGTCAGACATAAAAAGAGTTTATTACTACATTATATGTTACAGTTATATTATATTTTATAATGTTGTTATTAATAATATTATTACCTGCTATATTATTTCTATTAATATTACAATTAATATTATTATAACCGTATAGTATGCATTATTATACTATTGTTTCCTTATTTTGAGTTGATTTCAATTAATAAAATTGTTTATTTGAAAATAACTAGTGGTTAATGATTTTTGTCCGCAATCCTCACTACTTCGTTACACTGTGCGCCGAAGGGGATCGAACCCACCATCTCCCGCATCAGAAACTAAGGCGTTAGCCACCAGACCACGGGAGACCCCTTTCATTAAAATTATATTAATTATTGTAGTTAAGTCATTATTGTAGACAGATATGTAAATGGTAATGTAAATAAGCTCATTTTGTCTTTTAAAACAAATTTATTGCACATAACTTCTTTTATTTTAAGAAAAAATATTTAGTTTACAGTACGACTGAAAATTTTAATGTTTATAAACATTAATGTTCAGAAAACACTTTAAAAAAAATTAACATTACTGAGATATTTAATTAAAATTAGAAATATACATGGTAATTAAATGCTAAGAATGTAATTTTTACGATCTATTCAGACAGTCCTTTCTACTTTTACTGGATTTAATGTAAATTGGTTCAATCTTTATATGTAAATTTATTACATGTATCACACGTTATTGTGGACATTTTTCGTCGTCCACAAACATGACATCGCCCATTCTTTTCCTTTGGAGGATCTTCCATTGTTGCTTCTAACTCTTTGGGAATTCCCTTAACAAAAATTGTTTTTATTACGAAGTGACGGAATGCTTGCAAATGTTTATCCATGAGGTGAAATGCAAGATCCTTGCATTGGTCTTGCAGAGCACTCCATGTGCCAGCAAGCTGTTCAAACGTTTGACAAGCTAGAACTGAGGAATCCGTGAAAGGATAGAACACCACTCGCCACAGTAGGCGTGGTATGGGTTTTCCCTTGGCATACCTCAGATCTATACGCTGTAGGGTTTCCCGGCAATTTCTAACAAGACGAAATACTGGCTATGGCGTACTCTGTGCGCCAGCGCGACTGCTAGAGAGTTAACCATTTCCGTACGCAAAGAGCCGCTAGGAGTGTGTTCTGCTATACGGGATACTCCCACCCGGCGTTGGTCCCCCTGTACGGGACACTTTTCCTACTCTCCATCACAGCGCCTCGACTTTCAGCGATCTCCTCGCCTTAGTAAAACTCGTATTTTTTATATATTTTTTTTAATTTTGGTTACAATGATTATTAATTTTTATTTATGTTGAATTAGTTTGGCGTTTCAATAATTATTTCTAAGTTGAATAACTTTGTTTATAAATAAGTTATAAATATATAGGTATTAATAAGTTATATATTATATAGGCACAAAAAAAAAGAAGGTTTTTCTGTTTATCATTTGCCCTTTATTTTATGAATAATAAGCCAGGGAATAATATACTCCATAACTACGGCAAAAAGTTTCCCATCTTCCTTTTTGATCCGTGACTTTGTACAATTTCGGAGCTAAAAACTTATTTTATTTTTATTTTTTGTGTAAAACCTTTTTACAAAAAAAAAAGAATTATTATAAATATTTACAGTTAACTTAATGAATTATTCAATTAAATACGTAATATATTAATCTTATCAATTGAATATTACATTTATTTTTAAATGGAGGACAAACAATAAAAAAAAAAAAAAACGGTTTTTCTAAATTTAATGAAACTGAATATAAGATCTTAACACTTCAAGACTAAAAGTGAACTAATTTTGCAAAAACAAGTTGTTGGGAATGTACAAAGGTATAAAAACAAACGATAACTTGAAGAAGGTTGACCGGGTAAATGGGTGGAGAATGCAACGAGTTCTAATTCGACTGAAAACGACCAAAAAATTTATTCAAATGCCATCTAGTAATAGACAGGAATACTAGAAGTACAATAAGGTAACGCTAGATAGCTCTAAAGTCGAGAAATGAGAAGAGAAAGAATGCGAGAGATACGCCGACCTCTCGACTGCTGTACAAGTACACGGTACGTGGGTCCCGTCTTCCTTCGACTTCTACACAAGTCCACGGTATGTGGGTCCCGACAGCTCTTGACTGCTGTACAAGTCCACGGTACGGAAAGGGTTAATAATCCTACTAGGCGGCTGTTCTTGGGAATCTCTAAACGAATTTCCGAGAGCGATACGATATTCAGGCGTACTTCGCCGAAAAAGCCTAGTGGGCAGATATTGATGGCAGTGACCTTCATATCTTTTGTTTACATTCCCATAATAAAAAATCCGTCACGCAGGAGCTGCATAACTAAGCACTTTCCTCAGAATTTGGGTAGTGTAGACTGCTTTCCAGAACAATTTGCTTAAAATATCCTACATAAATAAAATAAAAACATGAATAGTTCTCTTTTAAATTTGTAATGAGTAACTGATCAATTATTAATTTGCTTCCAGAGTTATGTTTACACATGGTACCTATTACACTACGTAATAAATACAAAAAACCTCATATTATCCTATTTTGATCTAACTCAGGAACAGGATACAGTCACTCTAGTGGTAGAAAGCGCTCCTTGCGGCGGCTTTGTGAACCTACATCTGGGGGGCATTTCTATTGAAATATATTACAAATTAAACCCCCGCTTTCCGATTGACCGATTCAGCTCATTTTTACAACACTTCTTTCCCATGAGTTACCTACGACGTATACCGCGTTTCGTTGCAATACAGCAGAAATTACGACCGGTATGAGTATATTAGGAATTTGGGGTTGGAGTAACCTCCCCCCCCTTCTAATAAACCGATTTAGTTTATTTTTACAACACATACTTACCTGTAGATTACCACTACGAATGCCGAGTTTCGTCGAAATATACCAAAAATCACGGCTGGTAGTGGCGAATTGGTACTGTGGGTCCGGAGTAAACCCCCCCTCCTAATGAACCAATATAGTTTATTTTTACAGCACATATTTACCTGTGGATTACCACTACGAATACCGAGTTTCGTCGAAATATACTAAAAATCACGGCTGGTAGTGGCGAATTGGTATTGTGGGTCCGGAGTAAACCCCCCCTTCTAATGGACCGAATTAGTTCATTTTTATATCTCACTTTTCTCTCTATAATACCATTACGTATACCAAGTTTCGTTGAAACATAACAAATATTACGGCTGACATAGTCAAATTAGTGTTTTGGGTTCGGGGTAACCCCCCCCCCCCTTCCGGTGGACCGACTTTGGTGTTTAACGAACTCGTTCAATCGTTTGCTAATTGAATGCTATATACCAAGTTTCGTGACGAAAAAACAAAAACTCTGGCCGCTATCGTGTTAACAGACACACACGTATATATATATATATATATATATATATAAATTTTAACGGGGGTCATTTTCGGTGTCTAATAGGTAGGATCGATAAAGATTTGAAGAAATTTTTCAAAAATTCCGTCATGAGTGCAACCTCAATAGCTACTTTCCTTCGGAGGAAAGTGCTAAAAGGAAAATAAATTAGTTTCTCTGACCTCATTTTAGATGAATATTACATTTCTGTAAGTACAGCAATATTATTCCATGAAGTATTCATTCAATCTAGGCATTTCTCTTCTTTTATTCTCTATTGATTCTCTCAAGGTTCTGTAGATTTCTTTTTTCAATATATTATTAAGATCCTAATTGGGTACATATTTTTCTTCTTAGACACATTCTTAGAATCATTCCTTTAGTTGTTATTCAGTCTGCAACATGAGTGTTTGTTTTTTTTTTCTCTCCCGAACATTGCGAAAGCAGATTTACCTTTTAATTCCTCATCCTCATTCGAATACTCCTTCACCCAAGACAGTTGTTAAGAACTTTGCGTCATGGGTGTATGTAGGAAAGAATCTCGGGGAGGGGTTGGTTGCATTTGGGGGCCTTGGAATACTAGCAATCTAGAACATGTAATATTTAGCCATCTAAAACTCTATTACACCCAAAGAAAATATTTTTTTCTGAACTGAGTGACCTTATTTTATTTATTTTCGAGGTTTATATGACACACTTTTACCCAATAAATCAAAATTTTGAGTCATGATCAACATCAGACTTCGAAAATAGTGCTAAATATGAAATAAAATACCTCTTGATAAATGACGGATAAAAAGTACCCACTATCCTTTAATATACTTTAAAACCAACTCAACCCCCCCCCCCATGAAGGCGCTTGTATACTGAAGCATGTAGCGCAGCGTCGCTTGTTTACGCTTTCATTGGAGGCCTTACAAGAGCGGGATTTCCTCAAGATGTGGCCTGAACAGTCCAATAATTAGGGAATCCCCTACGTGTGTGGCGGGGTCCTTGAGGCCGGGCTGGGTCCAAGAGATACAGAAATCCCGAACAGCCCAATCCTTGAGGGAATCCCCGACGTCTGTGGCGGTGTCCTTGAGGCCGCTCTGGGCCCAAAATATGCGAAATCCCAAGCAGTCAAATCCTTAAAGGAATACCCGACGTGTGTGGCTGTGTCCTTGAGGCCGCTCTGGGTCCATGAAATGCCGAAATCCCAAGCAGTCAAATCCTTAAAGGAATCCCCGACGTGTGTGGCGATGTCCTTGAGGCCGCTCTGGGCCCAAAAGATGCCGAAATCCCAAGCAGTCAAATCCATAAAGGAATACCCGACGTGTGTGGCGGTGTCCTTGAGGGCGCAAATTCCTTTCCGCCTTGAGGCCTTGAGGAAATTTTCTTCGAGGGTGGGCGAGGTTCTGGTCCTCAAGGAAATTCCGGAGGTTTTACACTTCAGGATTTCCTGTACGTTTATGGCAGCCTTTAGGCATCATTTATGCAGCCTACTTCTTTTTCTGTATATAATGAACTACATTGCCGAGCATAGCTGTTTCGCTCGATCACCTAGGAGGTTATGCTGTATTAAAAAAAAAAAAAAAAAAAAAAAAAAAAAAAAAAAAAAAAAAAATTCTAGTTACGCTTCTATCCTAATAAAAACAAACTGATAATGTTTTGAACTTGAAGACCGCAATGCGGGATGCACTGATAAGGGTTGGTGATTAGATAACTGCTGAGTATCCATTTAGGGGAAGTCTTTATCGATCCAATGAGCGACGAGGCGAAGTGTCACTTAGCTCCGAACAGGCCTAAACTAATTCCAGCTCCAGTAGGAGACTCGTGACTAGACTGGTGAAGATAATACACACCAACCAGTGTACCTTTTAAGTAGAAGTCTCGTGGCGGATCAGCGCTAGCATCGACTCTAGTCCTCCAGTAGGGTTCTCTTGACAGATCAGCGCTAGCATCGACTGTAGTCATCCGGTAGTAGTTTCGTGGCGGATCAGCGCTATCATCGACTCTAGTCCTCCAGTAGGGTTCTCTTGGCAGATCAGCGCTAGCATCGACTGTAGTCCTCCAGTAGTAGTGTCCTGGCGGATCAGCGCCAGCATCGTCAAAGTCATCCAGTAGGAGTCTCGTATCCGATCAGCACCACCAACGATTACAGTCCTCCAGTAATAGTCTCTTAGGAGATCAGCGCTAGCATCTAATCTAGTGCTACCGTAGGAGACTCTTAGCAGATCAGCGCTAGCATCAACTGTAGTCCTCCAGTAGTAGTGTCGTGGCGGATCAGCGCTAGCATCGACAATAGTCATCCAGTAGGAGCCTCGTATCGGATCAGCACCACCATCGATTCTAGTCCTCCATTAGTAGTCTCTTGGCAGATCAGCGCCTGCATTGACTATAGTCATCTAGTAGTAGTCTCGTTTAGGACCAGCGCCAGCATAGCCTACGAGTATAGTCTTAAAGTAGCAGCCTCGTGGCTGTTCATTGCTAGCATTGGCTGTAGTCTTCTAGTAGCCGCCTCGTGGCATATTAGCGTCAGCATTGCCTACGAGTATAGTCTTACAGTAGCAGCCTCGTGGCGTATCAGCGTCAGCATTGCCTACGAGTATAGTCTTACAGTAGCAGCGTCGTGGCTGTTCATTTCTAGCATTGGCTGTAGTCTTCTAGTAGCCGCCTCGTGGCATATTAGCGTCAGCATTTCCTACGAGTAGAGTCTTACAGTAGCAGCCTCGTCGTGTATCAGCGCCAGCATTGCGTTCGAGTATAGTCTTACAGCAGCAGCCTCGTGGCGTATCAGCGCCAGCATTGCGTATGAGTATAGTTTTACAGCAGCAGCCTCATGGCGTATCAGCGCCAGCATTGCCTTCGAGTATAGTCTTACAGTAGTAGCCTCGTGGCGTATCAGCGCCAGCATTGCGTACAAGTATAGTCTTACAGTAGCAGCCTCGTGGCGTATCAGCGCCAGCATTTCCTACGAGTATAGTCTTACAGTAGAAGCCTCGTGGCATATTAGCGCCAGAATTGCCTTCGAGTATAGTCTTACAGTAGCAGCCTCGTGGCGTATCAGCGCCAGCATTTTCTACGAGTATAGTCTTACAGTAGCAGCCTCGTGGCATATTAGCGCCAGAATTGCCTTCGAGTATAGTCTTACAGTAGCAGCCTCGTGGCGTATTAGCGCCAGAATTGCCTTCGAGTATAGTCTTACAGTAGCAGCCTCGTGGCGTATCAGCGCCAGCATTTCCTACGAGTATAGTCTTACAGTAGCAGCCTCGTGGCATATTAGCGCCAGAATTGCCTTCGAGTATAGTCTTACAGTAGCAGCCTCGTGGCGTATCAGCGCCAGCATTGCGTACAAGTATAGTCTTACAGCAGCAGCCTCGTGGCGTATCAGCGCCAGCATTTCCTACGAGTATAGTCTTACAGTAGCAGCCTCGTGGCATATTAGCGCCAGAATTGCCTTCGAGTATAGTCTTACAGTAGCAGCCTCGTGGCGTATCAGCGCCAGCATTTTCTACGAGTATAGTCTTACAGTAGCAGCCTCGTGGCATATTAGCGCCAGAATTGCCTTCGAGTATAGTCTTACAGTAGCAGCCTCGTGGCGTATTAGCGCCAGAATTGCCTTCGAGTATAGTCTTACAGTAGCAGCCTCGTGGCGTATCAGCGCCAGCATTTCCTACGAGTATAGTCTTACAGAAGCAGCCTCGTGGCATATTAGCGTCAACATTGTGAAGCAGTTAGCATGTTAGTGTGTGGGTTCTAATTCTTGGCAGCATTCCTTTACGGCAATTTCCATAACGGCCAACTGCCGTCCTCAATTGTGCATTTCCTACAAGCCAATAGACTACTTCCAGACAATCTGTCTGCCCTTCTATCTCCCAGCAATATTCAATCAGTATCAGGAACAGCCTACAAATGCCATTAAAATCTGCTATTTTTATTTATTAATATTTTTAGGGTTCCCTAAATATTAGTACATCTTCTCAAAATCTTTATATTTTCAACTTCATATTTAATATTTAATTCATACAGATAACTACTGTATTCACAGAATTATTAAATATTTCAGATTTTTTCTTTTCATGTTTGTCGGTCAGTAAAGAGTGTGTTATTTCTTTAGAAGGTCAAATGTACACAGGACAAATGTATTTCTCATCCTTAGTTTTATATCTAGAAAGTACTGTTAGGTTTTATGCCTATATTGTCAGCGGATTAACTAAATCTGTTGAGCAATATTTTAGGAAAATAACAACATATTTTTACAAACTCCAGGCAACATCCTTGACATTTCGATCAAGAATGTCATAAATTAAAAAGAAATTATTAAAATTGATTAATTTTATACTTAGTGTCCGTTAATAATCAGGTATTCTTTACACTAATCTTCTAAGTCCTAATCACCTTAAATGTATTTTTTGTTTTTTTTTGTTTTTTTATTATATTTGAAATCTGTACAATTATTAGCAGTACAATAATTAAGTCTGTTCATGCAGATATTATGTACAATTTGACAAAAACTGTAAAAGTAAAATAAAATAAATAATAAAGACATAGAAAATATGGAAGAAGACAACCACTGTTGGCACTTCCAGAGATGTCTTGGTAAATGTTTTAATGGTCACGATAAGATCAGATGATTAAATTGTCTCGAGGCCACTGTCTCTTGAGCCGCCTGGGAGGATTGTCTGGATGGGATTGGGATGATAAGGATAGACCTTCAGGATTAGGATGGTAAGACAATTTGGAGTGGAACATTTGGAATCGGGTTTTAGCAAGGTCAAGGACAAATGGGATGTTGAGGTCATTGTGAAGGGTTTTGTTGGAAACATAGAAAGGAGCATTTACAATTTTACGAAGTACTTTTGACTGGAATGCCTGTATTCTGTTGATGTTAGATGGTTTTGCAGATCCCCAGAGTTCAAGTCCGTATGTCCACATTGGTCGAATGATTGTTTTGTATATCGTTAGTTTGTTCTGTATCGATAATTCCCCTTAAATCTAGGAGTGATTTTTTTTTTGTACTGATATTTTTTTTGGAAGATAACGGGGTCTCTAGGTCATCTGTTTGTTGAGACAGGTCCGCAGCGAACCAGTGTCATGAAACATTATACTTTGATTACTTACCAATTGATAAATAAATTATAGTATGATTGGAACCGTGCTATAATAAACTGTACAAAATGATTTAGTAGCTTGAATTTTGATGTTACATTATTCAACGAAATAAAATAACTACTTATCTTCCGTGACGAAGCACTGGTAGTCATCTAGTTATGAATAGAAAATAAATGAAGTTAATTTATCCTTATGTTTGTACAGATGCTTCCTGCTTCTTCTGAACATCCTCATCTTCGCGGGTATCTACCACCAGCGAGATAGACGCCAGGGAACCAACAAGAAGAAGGAAGAACAGCTGGACTGCATAGCTTCCGGAAGTGGACAGGAAAAGCAGGCTGTAGAACTACAGGAGTTCAAGGTCTGACTTGAGGTCTCTGCGAAGGCAGCGTCTTTTAAACATGTATCTATGTGTTATATCCTAAATACAGTATTTTAATTTAATATTTCACATAATCCTTTGTGTGTATTGGATATTCGTACCATCTGTATACTTTAAAGACCTGTTTACTCGGTGGAACTTAGAAGTGTAGGAGTACACATCTCGATGGTGAGATTTATAATAAACTAGCAGTTATCCGGCGAGCCACACCTTCATTCTGCATCTAAAAAAGCAAAAATAAATTAGAAACCAAACACGTAATATTAAAATCTATAAACGAAAATCTGTATCTTTTTGAGATAGTCTATGACACTCCCCAAATGTGCTAAGTTTGGTAAAATATGTCGAACGGTGTCGATTGTATAAGGAAAAAACAGTCAGAAAGTAGAGGTTTTTGACCTAGCCTTTGGCACTACCCGGATCATAATCTACCTGTGAGCCAAGTTTTGTCAAAATCAGTCAGACGATGTGGATTTTTATAAGGAACAGACAGCTGGTAAGACGATTTGAACCTAGGTTTTGACGCTCTCCTGATCAAGACCGACCTGTGTGTCATATTTGGTCAAAATCGGTCATGCGGTGAGGATTTGTATAAAGAACGAACGAAATTTATCGGGAGAAAATTGACAGTTTTAAAAACAAGGTTTTGAGGAAATCTACTTTAAAGTTTAATGTATCGAAAAGATCATTTTTTTTTCTTTTTATATTTTATTCTAGTAAGGAAAACAAAAGTTTTCTAATTTTGAAATGTATCGAGAATTTTGTAGAAAAATCGAATTCTTTGCACATTTAAAAACTGTTTCGCTTCATAAAGACTTTTGGTTATCAATTTTGAATATTTAAGGAAGCATTTAAGCCCATAAAGGTAAGGTTACATGGCCAACATTCGCAGCACAAACATTTTTTCACAGTATTTACCATAGAATTCTTGCTAAAAATCATGACGAGAAAAACTAATATAGATTTTAAAATATTAAAGCCGAGTGTAGGTTGTTACTGGTGCCCAACCTGTGACGACATTATCATTATGCTAAGAACGTTAGGACGTACATAAATATTATATGACGTCCAAATAGTTGTATATGTAATATGTATAGGTTTTTTTTTTGTTTTTTTTTTCAGTGTTCGCCAGGTTCGACCCGAAGTTACCCACCGGTGTACGACTGCGAGACAATATCTTCACCATCCATTCCAGACCCGCCGCCTCCACCCAAGGCCCAACCACCTCTACAAACAGCTGCTGGGATCCTGAGGCCATCCACACCCAACACTCCAAGCCTCATGAAGAAGAGGGTGCAGATTCAGGAGATATCTGTATGAGGCCAGCGTCCTCATGAGGCAAGCTCCGTCTTCGAGTCCACGGCTGAAAACCAACGACCCAGCTGTTATATACAAAGACATTATAAATCTTTCCGGGGATTATTTCTCTGAGTTTTTAATTGATAAATTTCGCATTGGAATTGATATTTTCAACTTTAAAGGAACTGTTTAATATTATAGATTACAGATTTGTGGCAGATTTAGATAAATGAGAAAAAAAAAACCCGCAGATCATGACTATGTGATTTTATCAGTCCAAACAATTACATTTATATTTACATGTTTATGTAAACTGTTGAGATTATGTAATATTTACTGTCTCACGTGCCAAATATATCTGTTTTAAAAACGCCAAACAGAAAATGGTTCGAATGGAAATTCGCTAAGAGTTGTGATTTTCGTGTTTATATATAAATATAGTTTGTAAATATTGTTCTAACAGTTTTTGTTTGTTATTACAGTAATTGTTTTATTGAAATAAGATATATACATTGTAAATCTATACAAAAGTACATATAAAATGTTGTGATTCATTCCTTGTTTATTTTCCTGCATTGTTAATCAATATTCCTTTCCCGCCCAAAACTCATTATAAGATACTATTTATGCTAATGTGACATTTTCTGATGTGAAGTAATTCTGAGCATAAGTCGAAGAGGCACTAAATTCTGCGGTACTTACGTATTAGCGTCAAAGCAGGTTAAAGAGCCGGATCACAGAGAACTGGATCTACACCGTGTCAGAGATCTGGATCAAGGAGTCAAATCAGATTTCGCCAATATGGCGATGGGATTATCAACGATTTAGGTTAACTAGAGTTTTGATATAACCTTTAACTAGCGAAAACGCGTAGCACTTATATTAATAGCATAATTGCTATGCGTTTCCGCTCGCTACGCTCGCTCAAGATTGTATCTAAACTCTAGTCAATCCAACTCGTTGATAATATAGATCAAGGATGGTTTTTCGCTGGATAATGGACTGATAAACAATTTGGCATCGCTTCGAAAAAGTAGCTTTCATCCTAGCTATTCTGATGTCGCTATCTCGCACAGAAACTGAAATCGCATAACAAAAAAAAAAACAACAACAATTGCGTGGGTAAATAAAGCACAAATGAATTGCGTTAAAAAGACAAAGGGAACAAGATGGCTACTATAAACACAATAGATGATATCTCTGATAGTGATTGACCAATAGAAATGCGTTATCCATGATCCAGATCTCTAAACGAGTCCGGCCTTTTTAACCTGCTTTGACGCTAATACGTAAGTACCATTTCTGCCGACAGAGTGACTATTTTCTGCCACTGTAAGTTTTGAATAAATAATGGCGCGTAAATTTCACTTATATTCAATACTAGCTGAATACCCGTGCTTCGTCACGGCAGATAAGTAGTTATTTTATTACGTTAAATAATGTTTTATTAAGAAGGGGAGTTAACATTTATAGGAGCTATGGGAGTATCAGTTAATGATATAAGTGTTATAACTGGAGATAGCTTTCATTTAGTAGAAGATTTTAAAGTTCTCTCATTACCTTTTTCAGACCATATGCCAATTATCACTGTTTTGAATGATAAGATACCACAAAGAACCTACACCAGTGCTCCACTGCTTCCTAAGTTAAGTTGGACCAAGAATGATGAAAAGTATTATAAACTCAAGCTTGAAACTTTATTAACAGATGATATTACTGGAGTAAACAATGAGGAGGTTATTTGTCAGTTGTCTCAAGTGATTCGAGGCTCAGCCGAAAGGGGCCAGCACCGTAGCCTAGATAACTCATATCACAGAAAGGCCAGCGCTCCCTGGTTTGACAGCGATTGTAGACGAGTCAGGAAAAAGTCCTTTAAACTTTTACGCCTATTCAGAAAGCATAATTTGGCTTTTTTAAAATTTTTGTACCTGGAGGCAATTAAAGAATACAAGGATCTATGCAAAATAAAGAAAGCGCATTACTTTATGGCATTGAATGAAAGATTTAAGAAAATTAAAGATAGCAATGATTTTTGGGGGCTTGTAAGTATTCTCCAGAATAAGGGTATGTCAGCTACTAATGATATTAAAGACGCAGATTGGCTGGAATATTTCCAGGGAATGCTGAATGCACCGATGGCTTATGAATCTATTTCCTATGCTAGACCAATGACAGTAGTACACAGCCTAGATCGGCCTATTGAACTCTCGGAACTAGAACTTGTCATGTGTAAAGCCAAGAATAACAAGGCGCCAGGATTAGATCGGATACCTTATGAATTTTACAAGTATGGACCAAGGAAACTTCATGAGTTGCTGATCAAAATCTTCAATGAGATCTTGGAGACTGGTGATGTCCACAGAGCTTCGCTCAGGCGATTATATTCCCGCTTCATAAAAAAAAGAGAGTAAATAATACAGAGAACTATAATTCATCAACACGCTTGCAAAATTATTTTCTGGAATTTTACTTCAGAGATTGGAGGATTGGTTTTTGGAAAACAATATTATCAGTGAATATCAAGCCGGGTTTAGGAAAATTACTCCACTATTGACAATATATTTAACTTAATTACAATAATTAAACTTAAACTACAAAAGAAAAGGAGTAAGGTTTATTGCTTCTTCGTAGACTTCAAAGCTGCCTTCGATTTGCTGAACAGAGGTGCTCTATTTTATAAACTATATAGACTAGGATTATCCACTAAGATAGTTAGCCTTCTTGAAAACCTCTACAAGGATACGGAGTCTGCAGTATGGAACAAAGGTGGCATTACCAGTTTTTTCAGCACTGATTCTGGAGTAAAGCAAGGCTGCTTATTGAGTCCTCTTTTATTTTCTGCTTATATAAATGATTTGCCTGAGGAGCTCAGCGGAGCAGTGCGAATGCTAGACGGTCGGGTGCCATGCCTTATGTACGCGGATGACATAGTTCTTCTGAGTGAGGAAAAGACCTCTCTACAGCTCATGATAAATAAACTGGAGGATTACTGTCGAACTTGGAACCTGACTATCAATCTGAATAAATCCAAGATAATGATATTTCGGAATGGTGGGAGACCAGCCATGAACGAGGAGTGGAAGCTTGGTGGCCAACCGATAGAAGTGGTGGACGAATATAAGTATCTTGGAGTTATCCTCACCCCCAAGCTGTCAATGAGCTGCCATTTCGAGGACAAGGTGCGGGTAGCAAAGTATGCACTTCATACTGTATGGAATCGCTTTATTATGAAGCATGAAGTCCCCGCTTCTGCTAAGTTTCAGGTGGTCGATGCAGTCACGCGAGCAACTCTGTGTTATGGTGCCCAAGTCTGGGGATGGACGGAATTGGGGGCTGTTGAGGCTGTACAGAGGTCATTTGTGAAGCGGCTCTTCGGGTTGCCAACATACACTCCTAATTATGCAATATATCTAGAAACAGGTAGAAGATCTATTTTCCTGCAAACATTAAATCTACATCTAGAGTATATGCTCAGGTTGGTAACATTACCGAGACAAAGGCTGCCTGGTGGACTGTTCCGCGAGGTGATAGGGAAGAAGGCCTGGTTATACAAGGAATGGGAACAGCTATTCGCCAGAGCTGGAGAGAACATGGACAGCTGGACGAGCGGTGACCCTGTATTGATGAAGGAAGCAAGTTCCAGGTTATTGCTGTCACTCGCTAATCTCGAGCAGAGGCGATGGACAGAATCTTGTAAATCTTCTCAGTATCATCTGCTTTATAAATCGTTAGTCCACACTGATGCAACCGTTTCCTACATGTCAGATGACAGGTCCCTCTATGCAGTCCGTCTAATCATGAAGGCTAGGACAGAGATGCTGCATCTAAAGAGTAGGTCATGGCGAACAGACGGGCGTGGTCACTGCTTCATGTGCAATCTCAAGGAGGAGGAAGACACTCTGCATTTTCTCGCGAGATGTCCGATAATGAAGGAATTCAGGAGGGCGCACTACGGAAAGGACCTACTCACCCTTGAAGAAGTCAAGCAGATTCTGAACGGAAACAACTGGGACACCTTATATAAATATTTAAAAAATATATGGAAATATCGACAGTTTTTAATTTTTCAATTTAATTATTGATTTATAAGTTGTTTATTTTATTTATATATATATATATATATATATATATATATATATATATATATATATATATATATGTATATATATATATATATATATATATATATATATATTTCTCTCAGTCTATTTTATTATGACTGTATTTATTAATTATTATTTCATTTTATATTTAATTATTTATTTTTATTTTTGTTTTTCTTCTTTTATCCATAGCCATCTTAAGTGGTATCCATAACTTGCAAAATGTATATTTTTATTTTATGAAATTAAGTTATGTATATAGGTATGCACTCTGGCTGATGGACAATGTCCAAGCCTAAGTAAATTATTTTATTATTTTATTTTATATTTGTATATATATATATATATATATATATATGTACGTATGAAATAATAAATTTACATTCATTCATTCATTCATTCATATTGTTTTATTAAAATTACGTTACTATACAATTTTGTGCAGTTTATTATAGCACGGTTCCCGTCATACTATATGTTATTCAATGTGCGTTAAAATTTAAAAGTTTATGTTTCCAAAAAGTTATTTGGAAACACCCATTATATTTGCGAGCATTACCAAGGTTATAGGCGAGGAGGCTGTGCAAGGGTTCCGGATATTATTGCCTCACCTAGGAAACTCTAAGGATAGGCTTACTATACATCACGGTTGGACCGGGACTGTCCCGGTATTTTTCAATTGTTTCGGTGTCACGCCCGGTTTTATCAATGTCCCGGAAAAGGCTGTAAGATGTAAAAAGTAATGAATTCATGTTTATAAGAATCTTTTATAAATCGGTTACTTTTCTACAATCAACATTTTTACTACTGCTCACAGTGTCAAAGATATGAGAAGTAATCTAACTGTAAAACGCTGGAACTACCTGCACAGCGCTGCCAGCTGCCAGACACTACTATTTGGCTAAGAGATTTTTTTAAGAAAATCAAGTAGCAAAAATGTTCCGTTCTTATTTTTAAGGTTTGGGTAGACTAACAGTTCAGGATCCCCCCTTCCCGTTACTTGCTAGGCTTAAAACTCACCATTTTGCTTATAATTTGTACTGTTTTTATTCCCAACCCCCCCCCCCCCCCCTGGTATGCCCATCCCATATTAATGTGTCTCGGTTTAACTCTCCAAAAATATGGCAAGCCTATCTGACGGGAACAGGGAGTATATTTCTAGTAATTCAAGGACTGCCATCATAGTGGAAATTAACCTCAATTAAAAATAATACTATGAAACAGATAATGTACGGTAACAGCTGTTCTGTTATCGTCCTAGCAACGCTTGCTGCCTTGGCTTGCATGCTCTAACCAACTCAAACATTAAACCCCTCTAAAAATACTTAAATCAAAAAATCTTATCTTAGTGAGTGCCTACGTTATATAGGGAGTGTCCCTGCAAAATTTCAAAATTTTCTGTCGAGCGGCTTGAGCTGGGCGATGATAGGTCAGTGAGTGAGTGAGTGGTATTTGACAAATATATAGTAGATTTCATAAGAGTTGGTGTTTTAGGTTTCTACAAAATATTGGATGAAATTATTTCTCATATTTTAGACCAGCTAGGTAAGAAGTTCTCGAATTTCCTGTCCAAAGATATGTTTACACAAATTAAAGGATCTTGCGGACAGATCGCCAGAAAGAGATAAATTTAAATAGTTCTTACAAAAGACGGATCACGGATCTGGTCTGTGGAACGTAGAATGTGATGAATATGGGACGTGGTCTGTGGAAAGTAGAATGTGATGAATATGGGACGTGGTCTGTGGAAAGTAGAATGTGATGAATATGGGACGTGGTCTGTGGAAAGTAGAATGTGATGAATATGGGACGTGGTCTGTGGAAAGTAGAATGTGATGAATGTGGGACGTGGTCTGTGGAAAGTAGAATGTGATTAATATGGGACGTGGTCTGTGGAAAGTAGAATGTGATGAATATGGGACGTGGTCTGTGGAAAGTAGAATGTGATGAATACGGGTCGAGGTCTGTGGAACGTAGAATGTGGTGAATATGGGACGTGGTCTGTGGAACGTATAATGTCCAGACTAAGGGACCTGGTCTTTGGAACGTACATTATATAGGGTAATGGACCAATATAAATTCATTTCCATTTTGTGGAAAACCTTTTAACTAGCAAATTAATATTACTGCTAAAGTCAATTATAAAAACAACGAGCAATAAAACACTCATGAAAACAAACTAAACAACCACATTCGAGAACACCAAGAACACTTTGTGGTTTTAGGCAAGTTTCGATGTTAGATTAGACGACAAGACTCAACTATTCCATTCAACATGTGTGAACTTCTCGCTGAAGGTAGCCAGTACATAGACAGTATCTTGACATATTTACAAACTAAGGGATTATACCATCTCATATGAGGGCCCCGAAGACAGGTTACTCAACTACATTTTTATTCCATGAATAAGTTATTATTCATTATAGTTGAAAATTGAAATTTATTTTAATCATTTTATTTTTACTCTTATTTTAATTGTAAAATAATACAATTTTCACGTTCTCCCTGGTTTCTTGGAAGACTTACTTTAGTGTGCTTATTGTCCATGAAATGAAGTACTACATAAATAAATAAATAAGATTCGATGCTATAAACGAGTTTTCGTTTGAATTCTTTAGTTTTGTATTGCTTGTGTTTTTTTAATTGATTTCGGCAGTAATATTAATTTGCTAGTAGTAATTGTTCCTGCGAATCTTATATTCTAATATTTTGCGGATGACTGAAAAAAGGCTTAGAACTATTGCACAGACAAAGAGTTGGCAATGAAATACCTGCGTTTAATAACAAGTTCGAAACGAAAATAGCTAAGGAAGTTTTCTTGAGAGACCAATTTATTTACTGTAGTTCCTACCTTTCGGAGGAATTGGGGGGACAGGAGTGCGTGTCCGATGGGACTAGCCTGGTTCCATCAATACATAATATAGTCCAGTCTTCCTTGCGTTGTACGTTCCAGAGACCAGGCCCCTTAGTCTGCCCGTTCTACGTTCCAGAGACCAGGTTCGTTAGTCTGCACATTGTACGTTCCACAGACCAGGTTCCTTAGTCTGCGTTCCAAAGGCCAGTGACTATCCTCCACTTAGTGTACGTTCCGCAGACACAGTCCCTGACACTACTCCGTGTACGTTCCACAGACACTACGTATTGTACGGTCCAGAGATCAGTTCTCTTAGTCTACCCATTGTATGTTCCACGGACCAAGTCCTGTACGCTAAGCGTTGTACATTCAACTGGCCAGAAGTTTCATTGAAACAATCATAATTCTAAAGAATCATTCAAAGTGATTGAATGGTGTAAATATTAGTTATAGACTCGGAGAAACGAAGGAAGGCAATGGTCTAGTGGCCTCGACATAACCACAAATAGAGTGGGTCAGAACCTAGCCAGAGTAACCAGTGCAGATCTTCGGCCAGGGTAGGCTGTGGGCTTCTGGTAGTGCAGTGGATGGATGGAATGAAGCTGTATCATAGGCAACCAAATCTTGAAAATCATGCCAAGAATGATAATCGTGTACTCCACTTCACTAATATTAGGGTTTGGGATAAAAGAACAAATACCATGTGACAACATGGCAACAAAATGTTCATTTTTCAAATATACCAAAAAAGTGGAAAACAAAAACATCTGTTTTACTATATTTTTTTTTTAAATTTGTCACACTCACATTATTTTTTTTTTTTTTTTTTAATATTTATTTTATGAGCTTTTCGCAACTATAGCGACTTGCTCAGAACAAACATTACACATACGTACATACATACACATCTACATGCATACATACTTAGATACAATTTGGTTATAACATATGTGCATACAAACACATTATTATATATATACATCAACATCAACAATATATACATCATCATTATTATATATATACATCAAATTATGCAAATATACATTACACTATGTTTATATAGTTTATTCTGCTTCTAGACATAGGACAATACTATTCAGATTAAGATATAATAGAATAAATACCTTAATAAAGATATACTATCATAGAACCTTAATAAATATATAA
The DNA here is from genome assembly GCA_946811695.1 of Gonocerus acuteangulatus. Lineage (NCBI taxonomy): Eukaryota > Metazoa > Arthropoda > Insecta > Hemiptera > Coreidae > Gonocerus > Gonocerus acuteangulatus. The sequence goes on from OX328126.1 coordinate 87,007,920, forward strand.
TAGAGAAAGATAAATAAAGATATAATATAATAGAGCGTTAATAAAGATATAATAGAATAAATACATTAATAAAAAAAAAAAAAAAAAAAAAAAAAAAAATGCACACATGTACACACCTGCATACACACACACATATAACATATAAATTAACAATTGTATATTTTTTATATAAATAATAATGGTATATATAAACAAATCTCTATGGGTTTGTTTATATATACTCTCACATTAATCATTAAATTGTTCATATATACACTCACATTAATCATTAAATTGTTTATATATACACTCACATTAATCATTAAATTGTTTATATATACACTCACATTAATCATTAAATTGTTTATATATACACTCACATTAATCATTAAATTGTTTATATATACACTCACATTAATCGTAATCGTCAACAATTTAAGAAAAAAAAAAACATTTAATTTGATACAAATAATATCGTTTAGAGCCTTCTGCTCAAATTTAGGTTTATAAATACGCTTTAGGTCATCCACCCGACAAACCTATGTGTTGTACAGTATAACAAACAGTCTTCTTTTTCGTGCATGAGCAACGCTGGCGGACACTTTTTTGTAACGTTTTTTTCCTGTTTAGTCATCGATAAACCTGTCGCTTTTTTTCCTGTTTTAGCATATTTATGCTAAAATTCTCTAAGGTACTCGTTAGTCTAATACGCGATAGTGGATACGGTTATAAAATTACCCCAAATTCCAAACACCAACATATAACTGACTACCAGCTCGACTTGTAGTCGTAGGCAAATGGTTTACGTGAAACTAGTCCGGCAGTTTTTGATCCCCTGAAGAGGCACTAAGATAATGTGAAACTTCCCACGAATGAGAAAAAGTCGGAAGCCAGACACGCAGGAGCTGCGTCTTCTCGTCGCGTTTTCATAATGTTCTTATCCCCAGTGCCATTTGGAAAGCTTGGAATTTATATATAACTAATATTTTATGAATTTGTACTGGTAGCGGAACTTACGCATTCGCCCTCATTGACTTCCGTTCGGAAAGCTCTATTCAAAACCATTAAAAACGCGTTTCTCTTTTTACTGGTAAATTAATAATACTGCTAAAGAATTTGAAAAATCAACTATAAAAAAATCCTGAGAAAATTAAACACAAAGAACCGTTCCAACCAACGAAACAAACACTATCGAAGTTTTCAGCACTGATTTCTCCGATTAAAATCATCCCATCGAAAATTACTGCAGAACATTTTTTGTAGACAATTTATTAAACGTTCGTATGGTTTCTTTCTACTTTCCCAACCGTTTTCGAAATATTAATTACAAACGAAAAAAAATCCGTTGAGAAATAATATACCTACCTATATGATGATTATTCATTTATTTTTAAATTTGTATATATTTTCTGTCAATGCTTAGTAAAGAATTTAAACTTATGTCTATAAAATTTCTAACTTATAAATTTTATGATTTTCGTAAGTCGGACTAAGTATTTTCTTTTAATTCATTATACAGGGTGGCCTGTTTATGCGGATCACTATTAAAATATCTTTTATTTAAATTTTAACGTCCTTTATTATTTCAAAAGAGGACGGGTTATCTAAGGGTAACCAACCTTTTCTAACCAAGATAGGGCCTATGCCTATTCTTTTTTATTTTTGCACGGAGTGCACACGCCTTATCTCTCACGGCCACCGGATCTCCCGAAATATCTTTTAAACCGTTAGAAATATTGAAACATCGCAAAGGACCAAAGTTGTAGCTCTCATAATGACACTTATTTTTTTTTTTTTTTTTTTTTTTTTCAATAATCCTAAAGTTGCAGGTTCCTCTCAGTTTGTCTCAATTCCATTACAAAAACTTACAAATTTTTGTACGCATATTGTCACTAACTACTAACCGAAACCAAATAAATAGAAAAATACACGCGTTTCTTAATTCTATAATAGTTTCTAAAAAATTAATAAAAGTGTTGGGTAAAGAGGAAATGCCGACAATTGAGCGTGCGCATAATGGTTAAAAAGTTTTAGCACTTTCCTCCGAAGGAAAGTAGCTATTGAGGTTGGACTCATGACGGAATTTTTGAAAAATTTCTTCAAATCTTTATCGATCTACCTAGTAGACACCGAAAATGACCCCCGTTAAAATTTATATATATATATATATATATATATATATATATATATATATGCATATATATATATATATATATATATATATATATATATATGTCTGTTAACACGATAGCGGCCAGAGTTTTAGTTTTTTCGTCACGAAACTTGGTATATAGCATTCAATTAGCAAACGATTGAACGAGTTCGTTAACCACCAAAGTCGGTCCACCGGAAGGGGGGGTTTACCCCGAATCCAAAACACTAATTTGACTATGTCAGCCGTAATATTTGTTATATTTCAACAAAACTTGGTATTCGTAGTGGTAATATAGAGAGAAAAGTGAGATATAAAAATGAACTAAATCGGTTCATTAGAAGAGGGGGTTTACTCCGGACCCACAATACCAATTCGCCACTACCAGCCGTGATTTTTGGTATATTTCGACGAAACTCGGTATTCGTAGTGCTAATCCACAGGTAAATATGTGTTGTAAAAATAAACTAAATCGGTTCATTAGAAGGGGGGGTTTACTCCGGACCCAAATTCCTAATATACTCATACCGGTCGTAATTTCTGCTGTATTGTAACGAAACGCGGTATACGTCGTGGGTAACTCATGAGAAAGAAGTGTTGTAAAAATGAGCTGAATCGGTCAATCGTAAAGCGGGGGTTTAATTTTTAATATATTTCAATAGAAAAGCCCACCAAATGTAGGTTCACAAAGCCGCCGCAAGGAGCGCTTTCTACCACTAGAGTGACTGTATCCTGTTCCTGCGTTAGATCAAAATACGATAATTTGAGTTTTTTTGTATTTATTACGTAGTGTAGTAGGTACCATGTGTAAGCATAACTCTGGAAGCAAATTAATAATTGATCAGTTACTCATTACAAATTTAAAAGAGAACTATTCATGTTTTCATTTTATTTATGAAGGATATTTTAAGCAAATTGTTCTGGAAAGCAGTCTACACTACCCAAATTCTGAGGAAAGTGCTTAGTTATGCAGCTCCTGCGTGATGGACTTTTTGGATTAATAAATAACGCATCATAAAGGACAGTTACAACTTTCAACCTTTGGAATTTTGCGATATCCCTAAAAGATATTGCAACACTAGTGTTTCATAACCCTGAGACGCATATTGCTATGCAATATTAAAATTACTTATATTATTATATAATTGTACGTGATGGGAAAAGACCATCGAATGAAATACCCTTTGAGGAGGAGCAGAATAGCTCGAAACCGGTTAGGGTGAAAATAATAAAATACAGGAAGTGAAAGGAGTGTTTTTATGACCTATTGGCTACAAAAAACAAGTATATATATATATATATATATATATATATATATATATGTATATATATATATTATTTTCCAAGTATTTCTGACCTTTATTTACGTCTAATTATTTATTCTTTATACATGACCAAGGTCAAAAGAATAGTACTCCTATTTTCTTTGTACTATTCATTGTTTGTACGCCCTACACGTTTCGTGGCCTTTATGCCACCTCCTCAGGGGCCATTACATCCCCATGTGTGGACAGCTCGCCACCCATACTAAGACTAGTAGTATGGGTGGCGAGCTATCCACACATGGGGATGTAATGGCCCCTGAGGAGGTGGCATAAAGGCCACGAAACGTGTAGGGCGTACAAACAATTAATACTACAAAGAAAATTGGAGTACTATTCTTTTGACCTTGGTCATGTATAAAGAATAAATAATTATATATATATATATATATATATATATATATATATATACATAAGGGAAGGTCCGGAGCGCCCCAGTGTCACGATTGAATTGCTAAAACCAAAAACCATTGAATTGTGTAAACTATATATCTAACCCATATATATATATACATTCATATTATAATTTGTGACAGATGAAATAGGAAAATAATGCAGAGGAATTACGGTAAAAATATGAGAAAAATAAAAAGGCGGTTCATATGCCCCCGCTTACACCTCGGGACGCGCATATTACACTTCCTTTATTTTTTTTTTTTTTTGTGGGCTTTCTTTTCCTTACCTTCCAGTATATACAATTTTAACAAAGGAAGAACGCTAGACCAGTCTTGACGCTGGACCTAAGACTACACTTTATCTTATTCCTAAGTACTAAAAGGGTGTAATGATATATAGAAGGGGAGAATTATTCCAAAAAAATAATAATATTATTCCCTTGAATTAAAATAATATCATGAAATAGATACAGTACGGTAACAGGTGTTCTGTTACCGTCCTAGCAAGGCATGCTGTCTAGGCTTGCCTGCTCTGTTTAAAACCAACTAACAATTCAAACTGCAAGAGTTTGAGTCCATGCAATATTTCAAATTTCTCTGTCAAGTGGTTTGTGCTGGGATGTGATATGTGAGTGAGTGAGTGGTATTTGACAAATATATGTGTAGTGAGTATCACACCATATTATATTACGTGAATTTCAAATGTGAATTCGAGTTTTTGCGAATTAATGGTCGAGATTGACAGCTTTATGAAACATTTAAATTGGGATTCTATGCGAAAAGGCCCCCGCGGGAACTCTAAAGGGGTGTGGGGCTCTGTTATTCAGAGGCCCGATGGAACTCGATCCAATGGGGAAGGGACCAATTTAAAATCGGGCTGTTGGACTTATTTCCAGGAATACAGCGGAAATTGGAACAGAGACAAAAATAACCCCGCGCTCTTCTAAAGGCAGGAATTGGTTGAGTGCCGCCTTCCAGCTGTCACCCCTTGGCAAATCATATCGCCTTCTCCAATCTCCAATTCACGAGATGGTCCAATCATAAGCTTATTATTTCTCTCTCCTTATCACCGATTGATAAGAGACTCGTGTAATGTATTCATCATATCGGCCTGATGATCGACTTGATAGCTTTTCATGTCAAAGCATTTTCTACCAGCCTTTAGAAATATCTTACCGCTTGCCTCACATTTCCAGGCCAAAATGGTAATATTTGTCAAAAGGAGAAGAAAAGGAATGACTCAATCATTGATATAATAGGGGTTAGAGGACATGGGCTTATACAAAAAATAATTTCGGGAGGGGCTGGGAAAATTTTGGGGGCTGAGACCATTTCCGGGGTATGGAATACTAAAAATGTAGAGCTTGGAATAGTTTTAGGCAACTAAAACGCTATTACAAGTAAAATAAAATATTTTTTATGAACTAAGTGATCTTATTTAATTTATTTTTAAGGGTTTTACGACAAGTTTTTACCATCTAATCAAAATTTCGGGGGGCTGCAGCCCCCTCAGCCCCCCCTTATATACGCCCATGTTAGAGGAAGGGTAATCGAAATCGTCTGATGCCTTGAATAAACAAAGGATGGACATCTTGGTATGACATAGATTCTATTAATGTGTCTTTCATTGTTCTTAGTTTTTTCTTTAAAAATTGTATTAAATAAGTTTAAACTGTTTTTTGGATGACAACCTTTTCTGAAGAGACTTTAGTAAGCTTCTAACCACTTACCACGATTTTTTATCCGTTTTCGAGATATTTTAAAAAATATACCAAGCTCCGAAACCTTTTCTCGTATATTAATACAATTTTATTTCTAATACTTCCTTAACTCCAAACGAGAACAAAATTTAAATATAATAGACTAGATGAATGTCAAATGTTTGAAACAAGTTTCCACTGAATCGATAGTTTCTAAATACCCAAACTAAAACATGTTTGGAAAAATAGTTTTATCTAAGTGTCTCACAAGTATTTCTCTGAACCTTCTCAGGCCCCCCCCCCTCCGGCCTAAGATGATAAAAATTCCTGCCGCTGGAGGGACTCGAACCTAAATAACCTTTTCCTTACTAAAGACTTCTGTAGAAGTCGACGTTTGCCGTGCCTCTGGAACGAAGGACTTGTACAGCAGTGTAGAGCTGCCGTGCCCCTGGAACGAAGGACTTGTACAGCAGTGTAGAGCTGCCGTGCCTCTGGAACGAAGGACTTGTACAGCAGTGTAGAGCTGCCGTGCCCCTGGAACGAAGGACTTGTACAGCAGTCCGATCCTTCTCTCTCGCTTACCAGCTCCCTACGGCTAACTTTTCCAGGGGTTTGATCTTGGGACTATTAAGCAAGGATTTAGAGAAGCTTTAGCTATTTCTTTTTCCACTGGTTGCCAGAAAAATTAACTATTTGTGTCGAGAGAGCTACGGATTATGGATACATGGGTCGGGATCGTAAAAATTAACATCGCCAGTGTTAGATCCAACTCGATTCCAATGGAAAAGGATGATGTATTTATCTTTGTTTTAATAAAAAAGATGCTATTTATTTTTTTAGCTTCTTTGATTAGTACCTATATCATAAAAAAATAATATTTTTCGTACTAAAAAGTATAGACTATAAAAAATATTTATTGGAGCATCTGATTATTAAATTCAACCTAAATATTTAGAGCTAAAAGTAAACGTAAATGAATAATAAAATACAGTTTCCTACGATTAGAAATGTTAAGGGATGAAATTATATGAAGGTTTTTCGCACGTCGAGAGGAGGGCGAGAATAGCTTCGTAACTAGGGCCCAGCCAGGTAGAGATCGCCGTACTACAGGGTCGATCAGCTCGCACTACCCCTAGTAAGCTAAGGGTCGAGAGGAGGGCGAGAATAGCTCCGTAACTAGGGCCCGGCCAGGTAGAGAGATCGCCGTACTACAGGGTCGATCAGCTCGCACTACCCCTAGTAAGCTAAGGGTCGAGAGGAGGGCGAGAATAGCTCCGTAACTAGGGCCCGGCCAGGTAGAGAGATCGCCGTACTACAGGGTCGATCAGCTCGCACTACCCCTAGTAAGCTAAGGGTCGAGAGGAGGGCGAGAATAGCTCCGTAACTAGGGCCCGGCCAGGTAGAGAGATCGCCGTACTACAGGGTCGATCAGCTCGCACTACCCCTAGTAAGCTAAGGGTCGAGAGGAGGGCGAGAATAGCTCCGTAACTAGGGCCCGGCCAGGTAGAGAGATCGCCGTACTACAGGGTCGATCAGCTCGCACTACCCCTAGTAAGCTAAGGGTCGAGAGGAGGGCGAGAATAGCTCCGTAACTAGGGCCCGGCCAGGTAGAGAGATCGCCGTACTACAGGGTCGATCAGCTCGCACTACCCCTAGTAAGCTAAGGGTCGAGAGGAGGGCGAGAATAGCTCCGTAACTAGGGCCCGGCCAGGTAGAGAGATCGCCGTACTACAGGGTCGATCAGCTCGCACTACCCCTAGTAAGCTAAGGGTCGAGAGGAGGGCGAGAATAGCTCCGTAACTAGGGCCCGGCCAGGTAGAGAGATCGCCGTACTACAGGGTCGATCAGCTCGCACTACCCCTAGTAAGCTAAGGGTCGAGAGGAGGGCGAGAATAGCTCCGGAACTAGGGCCCGGCCAGGTAGAGAGATCGCCGTACTACAGGGTCGATCAGCTCGCACTACCCCTAGTAAGCTAAGGGTCGAGAGGAGGGCGAGAATAGCTCCGTAACTAGGGCCCGGCCAGGTAGAGAGATCGCCGTACTACAGGGTCGATCAGCTCGCACTACCCCTAGTAAGCTAAGGGTCGAGAGGAGGGCGAGAATAGCTCCATAACTAGGGCCCGGCCAGGTAGAGAGATCGCCGTACTACAGGGTCGGCCAGCTCGCACTACCCGTCATAAGCGAAGGGATAAAGAACTTACTCCCCCATAAAAAATTACCCTCATAAACGGCGTTTTGGGAAATTAAAACAGTTGTTTTCAATAGCAGTTTTCAGGTATTGGACTTTAAAATACTCTAATAGTAAAAAAAAACAAAAAACATAAACGATAGAGCAAACTAGAAGGAAAACAATGATGTTTAAATTATTTGTCAATTACTTACCAGACCTGAGAAAATGTGTTTTCCGTAAGAGCTTATAAACTAAAAAATTGGCATGCGCGGTGAGACAAAGTTGACCGCCATTTTCAAACAGTTGACTCTAAAAAAAAAGAGTAAAAATTGTTTTAAACTACTGATTCCATATGTAATTGATGGTAAAAATATCATTTTTTTTAATGAATCGATCCATGCAAAAACAGCTTCAGTCCACTTTTTCCCAATATGAGTTCGGATAATACTTTCGTTATTATGAGTAATGGATTCGTTGTCTCTGAACTTAACTACACATTTCTATGTTAAATGGACTTCAGTCTAATAAATAGTTCCCATAGAAACATAACCATAACGAATCCATCACAGATATTAACGAAAATGTTATCCGAACTCATATTGGGAAAAAATGGTTCCGACTCGCAGGAACTGCATCATCTTAGCGCGGTTCCATTCATATCCCTAGTGTCATTTTGTATACTTACAATAGAAAAGTTATTACTAGGAACCGGATTCTTAGGTTTTCACGTATTTTTTCCTTTCTCCTAAACATGATAAAGATCGATTTTTTATATGATTCGCGTCTTGTAGTATCATTCATACAAATTTGAAAGAACCTAAAAAAACCTATTCTGGATGATATCACCTAAAACCGGATGGAATGGCCTAGACGGACCGGTGATAAAGGGCCAGCAGCTTGACCGGTGACAAAGGGCCAGCAGCGTACCCTTATACCAGGAACACCTTAAAGCTGGCTTGGCCAGGCTCCACTGCTACAGGCATGAAATTTTTATTTCATTGTTCAATGTATTCAAAACAATCAAAATGTTTATAATTTCTAAATGTTTCATAAAATAAATACAATTTAAAACAAATAATTAAAAAGTGAGCGAAACAACTACGAAAACCCGTTCAAAAGAACACATTCAAAAATTTCATCACCGTTTTCTCCGATTGACATCGACTAATCGAAAATCTTCGCAGAATATTAATTATAGAGAATTTCGTAAGCTTTTGAATAGTTTTTATCCACTTATGATGATTTCCCAACTGTTTTCGAGATATTAAGGAAAACATGCGAACTTCCCAAAACTTTTCATGTCTCTTAATAAAATATTTTATTCTAATTCTTCCTTAACTCCAAACGTAACCAAAATTTACACATCTTTGTATGTATGGAATTTAAACATGCAGAAAATATTTTAACCGAATCCCATGATTCTAAGTAACCCAACCAAAAACTTGATTTAACAACTATTTTCTCAGAAACGGTTAAAGCTATCGCCTTAAAAATGGTTTCATTCGTTTTACAATCCCAAGAAGCTTATAAAACGACTACTTACAAGCATATGAACTCAAAAACGTAAGCGTTACAATTTTTTTGCGCGAATTTTGCCCCAAACGCCATCTTCCAGTGGGCGGATTTTGCTGGTTAACGAACTTGACCATTCAAATTGGAGGACGGATTATTGTACCAAATTTCATCAAAATCGGACCATTAGGGGGGCTGGAAATGAGGGAACAGACAAATATATATATATATATATATATATATATATATATATATATATATAAATATATATATACATATATATAAAAATCACGTGTCTGTCTGTTTTTCTGTTTGTCTGTTTGTTTGTTCCTTACACAAATCTACACCGTTTGTCCGATTTTGACTAAACTCGGTACACATGTAGATCTTAATCTGAGGAGTGTCGTAGGCCAAGTCAAAAACGTCTACCAGCTGTCTGTCTCTATGTTTGTCCCTTATACAAATCCACACCGTTCTTCCGATTTTGAATAAACTCGGTACACATGTAGATCTTAATCTGGGGAGTGTATTAGGCTAAGTCAAAAACGTCTTATAGCTGTCTGTCTGTATGTTTGTCCTTTATACAAATCCACACCGTTCGTCCGATTTTGACTAAACTCGGTACACAGGTAGATCTTAATCTATGGAGTGCCGTAGGCTAGGTCAAAAAAATCTACCAGCTGTCTGCCTGTATGTTTGTCCCTTATACAAATCCACACCGTTAGACCAATTTTTACGAAACTTGGTATACATGTATGTCTTGATACGGGGGTGTTATAGGTTAGGTCAAAGTCGTCTAGGACTCACAGTTGGGAGGCCACGGGTTCATAACAGTTACAGATTCGTGCTATTAGATTTTAATAATACTTATTTGGTTTCTAATTTATTTAGGCTTTTCTATATGCAGAAAGTAGGTGTAGCATGGCACGCCGGGTAACGGCTAGTATATATATATATATAAAATAACGATGGTTCAAATTTGTGTATATATATATATATATATATATATATATATATATACACACACACAAATTTGAACCATCGTTATTTTCGGTCTCTAGGGGTTCTGGAACGCGAAATTTTCTAGTCCGCACTTCCGTATTGTTTCATGAGATCAACCTTATAAGCGGGGTTCCTCCCTAAGAAGGGAGGGAGGAACCGCGCTAAAATGGACTGAAGCTGTTTTTGCATTGATCGATTTAAATGGTCAAGCAACCACCTTTGTACAAATTGAAATGGATTCACTCCAAAGCATTGACTCAAAGCTCCCATTCAGCCATCGTGAGAATTCCACAGCTCCTAAAATATCGTCTCAAATTTCCTTCGAACTCATGTTTCCTTGAACCCATCCTCTCGTCCTTCTTATTATTCGTTGTGATATTTTCTTCTAATTCTGCTCTTCTCCACAACAACCGAAACATCCTAACGAGCCTAAATATAATCCTATTTGGTTGAGGATTGCGCAAGAGTGTTTGTAGGCCAATTATCGGAAGCAGCGGCTGTTAACGTGTTCTGATTGGCTGAAGGTGCTAACTACTTCCCGCCCGGTCTCGTTATCAGCGAAGTGATAACAGCTCACACCTCGCTCTTTCCTCTGCTTACCAATATCTAGTCTACATATTGTCAAGGTCCTTCCAAATGGGCATATGCGCAGAATCTTGAAAGATGAATAAATCATTGTTATTTATCCAGCACTTTCTTCTTCTTTACTTATTTCCTTCAAAATACACATTTCTAAAAAAAGTAGTTCTAGTAGCTTCAAAAATGTTCCGACTTTGACGAAATTTGGTACAAAAATACTTGCTCTCTATAGGGCGGGAAATACCAGAAATAGTAACAGGCAGAGCATAAAACAGACAAATCAAAATATGATAAATTACACAGGTCTACAACCAAAAATTTGATTTGATGATTTTGGCTAATCTCTGTGTTTCTCGGTGTGGTGAGGCCGAGAATGAAGTCCGTTTTTCTCTATCACGTACAGATTTTTTTTCAAATCCATAGAACATAATATACCTGCTATACACATAAATTTGGTAAGAAGTAGGTTTTTTTTCCCCCAAACGATTTCTCTTTTTATAAACAGACATCTTTCACTAGGTGGTGAAGGCAATGACTCCCTCAGTAGATGTTGTAGGCTTATGGTACAAAGGAGAGTTAAAATCTTTCGGATTTGCTATCCCAATGATGTGGAGGGAGCAAAAAAAACACGTTAATGACTATTACTTTTGTAATTGTCATGTTCAAGGCTATAATTCCAAAAATCATAAGCTCATTAACTACCCTAATGTGGAATCTGCTAGTCGCCCGGTACCACACGGACCTGGATTGACAGTTCCTCAGCCCCCTCGTGACTTGGGCAGTATAGATAGGGAAGCTAATAGAGAAGACTGTATGTCGGAGAGCGATGAAGTACACAGTGAGTTAAAGCAAGCAGTTCAGAAGATGAACCTCAGCTTATTTCTCAACAGGAGTTGAACGACTTAGTGAGAGATCTTGGACTTCCAAAAGATGCAGCTCAGTTACTTGGCTCCCGTCTTAAAAACAAAAATTTATTACAGCCAGGCACTTCTTTTTCATGGTATCGACACCGTGAAGCAGTTTTTGTTCCTTACTTTGCTCTGGATGAGAACCTTATTTATTGCAAAGACATTCTTGGTCTGATGGGTCAATTTGGTATACAATATGACCCGATTCATTGGCGTCTATTCATAGACTCATCAAAGCGAAGTATAAAGGCTGTTTTGTTGCACAATGACAATACTTATGCTTCAGTTCCAGTTGGCCATTCGGTACATTTAAAAGAAACATACGAAAATTTGTCATTAGTTCTCGAACGAATTCATTATAATGAGCATAACTGGTTGATATGTGGGGACTTGAAAGTACTTACTATGCTCTTAGGTCAGCAATCAGGTACACCAAGTTCCCTTGTTTTTTATGTTTATGGGATAGCCGAGACAGAAATTCCCATTGGAACAACAAAGACTGGCCATCACGAGGAGCTCTGTCGCCAGGCCAAAAAAATGTAATTAGGAGAAGTTTGGTTCCTTCTGACAAAATCCTGCTACCTCCTCTACACATAAAGCTAGGGCTGATAAAACAATTCGTAAAGTCTCTCAATAAAGGAGTTGAATGTTTTAAGTACTTATGCTCCAAGTTCCCACGATTAAGTGATGCAAAGCTAAAAGAGGGGATCTTTGTAGGCCCAGATATTCGGAAACTTTTCACAGATCCACATTTCACTCAGACCATGAATGAGAAGGAGAAGGAAGCTTGGAATTCTATTATTTATTTATTTATTATTTAATAAGTTGTAGCGGCTAGGCGATTCAACTTTTAAAACATATTACATGAACATGTATAAAATAATACAAGAATGTTAAATTTGTTTTATGTAAACTTGTTTAGAGTGTAATGTATTAGTATTGGCTTTGTAATAATGGTTTGTGTGTCTGTCAATAATGTTTTAGTATTTGGCCGTATGTTGGTAGTGAATGTAAGTATAATTTTTATTTTAATGGAATACATAACATCTTCTCTTTTCTCTCTTATTTTATTTTTTTTTATTTTTTTTTTCCTAAGTTGATGTGTTGTTGCTAATTTAGTCATAGAGGTCATTTTATAATTTGTCAAGTAGGTTAGTCTTCTGGAGGTAGTTAAATATTTGTCCTATATATTGGCTCCTATCACCTAGTAGTTCTGTCATATTGTACGGTAAGTCATAGTTCTGTCTAAGTATACATTCTGTCAGTAGGTGTTTAATGGTCAGTGTTGAATTACAATGTTCACATTTCGGTCTGTCCTGTCTCGTCATGAGGTGTAAGTGTGTCAGCCGTGAATGGCCGATTCGTAAGCGACAAAGTACAACTTCTTCTCTCCTATTGTTTCTTTTGCTTGAAGGCCATTCACAAACTGTTTGTTTTATTTCTCTGAGTTTGTTCTCTGTCGTCATGTGCTAAGAGTGCTGCCAGTTTCCTGTAATTAACCTTGTGGCCTCAGCTTGCAAATCTTGTAGTGTATTATTGTGTATATAGTGATAGTTTTGTCTTGCTGTCGTCCGTGCAAGTACGTCAGCTTTGGTGCTTTGTCCTAAGTCCTCGTGTCCTGGGAGCCAATATATAGTTATTACTTTAGTCGTCTGATGTATCCGTTCAAGTATATAAGTAATTATTGGATTAGGATTGTATATGTCTCGTAGTCCGTATATTGAGCTAAGTGAGTCCGTGCAGATTGTTATTTTGTCTTGTTCCACGTCCTGTATATTCTCCAAAGCGAGGGATATGGCATGCAGTTCCGCTGAATAGATACTTGCAGTGTTCGATAGTTTCATTTGTAGAGTATTTCTATCCAGTACAGCGGCTGCGCCTACACCTTCCGCCGTCTTGGATCCGTCGGTATAGATGAAGAAAGTGTCTTTATTCTTACTGAGATACGATTTAAAAATGTGTTTGTAAGTATGTGTAGAAATCGGGTTAGATTTTTTGTATTTAGTCAGTCCCAGGTCTAGTTTTAAATTGTTTATAGTCCATGGTATAAAAGTCCCTAGAGGTTTCATTAACAGCTGTTCTCCTAATAGATCAGTGTCTTGAGTATATGTCGCACATCTTACCAACAGTGGGCGTTGTCTAAAAGGCTGCATTTGATATTTGCGTAATATGGCCTCATCGATTGATTGAGGAACGCACGCACTATTTAAATATTTAGTTTTTAAACTATATTTCAGACAATTCTGCATACGCCTGTACTCCAATGGAAGCTCTCCACATTCTGCATGTAGGCTAACGGCTGGGCTGGATCTAAAAGCACCTGTAGCAATGCGTAGACCTTTATTTTGTATGGAGTCTAGAATTTTAAGAGTGCTGGGCTTGGCAGATGTGTACGCTACACTCCCGTAGTCCAGAAGAGACCTGGTATACGCTCGATAGAGTGTTAGCATTATACTTCTGTCTGCTCCCCACTTGGTGTTGCTTAAAATCATCAAGAGATGCAAAGATTTCTTACATCTATCAACAAGATTCCTTAGGTGGGGAACCCAGGTGAGTTTACTGTCAAAAACAAGTCCTAAAAATTTAATATTGTTCGTTAACTGTATTGGAGTATTATTTAATGTTAGTCTAATTTGTGGAATTCGTCGTTTTTTTGTAAAAAGTATACTTTGTGTTTTTTGTGTAGAAAAATGTAGTCCGCTAGTAACGCTCCAATGCTCTAGCCCATTTATCGTCGTTTGTATAGACTCTGCGGCATTTACTAAGTCCTTTGTTCGAATATAAATAAGCAAATCATCCACATACAGGCAATATTTGACTGGTGGAGTAATGTGCACACGAACGGTGTCCATAGCTACTTTAAATAAGGTCGTGCTTAGTACACTGCCTTGAGGCACTCCGTTTTCTTGGTAGAATATATTTGAAAGGGTCGTTCCTACTTTTACGCGAAATGTTCTATTCGAAAGGAAATTTAAAACAAAGTTGAAAAAATTTCCTTGAATATTCCATTCGCTTAGTTTAGACAAAATAGTTCTGCGCCAAACTGTATCATAAGCCTTTTCGATATCAAATGAGACGGCTAAAACAGATTCTTGATCAATAAAAGAGTTCAATACTTGGTTTTCTAAAGTAACAATGTGATCTATAGCCGAGTGACTCGGTCTGAAGCCACATTGGTACTCTGACAGAAGCTTATTATGTTCAAGGAACCATAGAAGTCTCTTATTTAATATTCTTTCGAAAACCTTAAAAGTACAGCTTGTCAGAGCTATTGGTCTGTAGCTATCAGCTGATGTCGCTTCCTTGTTTGGTTTTTTAATTGGTATAACAATAGCTTGATTCCACTGAGATGGGTACTTGCCAGTTTCAAAAGCGTTGTTATACAGCTTTAAGAGCAACGATAAGCCTGTACTGGGAAGATGTTTCAGCATTTTGTAACATATTCCATCCTCTCCAGGCGAGGTGTATTTTACTTGGCTCAGTATAAGTGACAATTCGTGCAGTGTTAGAGGTTAATTTAATGGATGAATGAATCTCGGCGTAAGAAGGAGCGGGACGTTTTCTAAATTGTTTTTTATTCTCCGCGATTCGGGAGAGAGCCTTTCATCACTTGAGACGTAGCTGAATTGTTGCCCGATACAATTGCTTATATTTTTGGGGCAAGTAACTAAAATATTATTTTGCTTTAGAGCCGAAATAGGTGGGTTGTACTTTTTGTTGTTAATTTTATAACCATTGACCAAATTTGTTTAGGGGGGGTGTTTCTATTAATGGAGCTTACAAAGTCTACCCAGCATTTTTTCTTACTTTGTTTTATTATATACTGGGCTTTGGCCTTCTTTCGCTTATATTCTAACAGAAATGACTGACTAGGATTGGAGTTAAATAAACGGAGTGCCTTTCTTCTTTCAGATACTGCCTTTTTACATTCATCGTTCCACCAAGGGACTGGTCGGTGTTTGTATGTACTTGGTGTCATATTCATCGACGCATCTGCTGCTAATTTAATTGCTGATAAAAATTGTTCGAAGGTTTTTATATCTTTAGAATTTTCTGAAAAGTAATTTTGAAATGTTTCCCAATCAGCATTTTTAATGTTATAACGCGGAGTAGAGTTAAAAATTATTGGGGTTGTATTAGGAGTAAGTAATATAGGGAAATGATCACTTCCATACTGATCTCGGCTTACGTCCCATTTGAAGCGGGTAAATATTGATGACGAGCAAGCAGATACATCAATGTTAGTGTACGTTCCGGTGCGTGGACATAAATGTGTCGGTATGTGCGTGTTAAGTGGAATAAGGTCATTTTTCTCGAAAAGTGTTTGTATAAGTTTTCCTCGTCCATTAGTAGAGTTAGCACCCCAAGATGTGCTCTCCGAATTCATATCTCCTACCAGGAGTAGAGGAGTGGGGAGTTGTGTGATAATGTTTTGAAGTGTATGAATGTCAATAGGTTCACTTGGTGGAAGATAAATGCAACAGACAGTAACTTTGAAAGGCATGTGAACTGTAACTGCTACGGCTTGGGCTGTAGTCAGTAACCTTACAGGTTCACTGTAGATACAGTCCTTGACGTAAATACAAACACCGCCACAAGCCCTACCTCCCAGCAAATAATCTTTATAATAAGAATTGTACCCGTTTATGGAGATTTGCTTACCAGGAGCGCTGTGTGTCTCTTGTAAAGCAATAATGTTAAAGTTAAGGGCCTCATCTTGCATTAAATGCCTTAGGTCAGCATAGTGCCTCTGGACGCCATTAATGTTCCATTGGAGTACCGACATAGCAACCTAGAAAAGAAGATATGTATACCATTGAGTGGACAGTAAAGTAGTGTAAAGTAGATGAGTGCAGTAAAGTTTGAATGAGGATGAACAGTTTACGTCTCCTTCTTGGTCCGGGACTTTCTTCCACCTGTTTTGATGGGTGGGGTCTCTTCAATTGTTGTTCCAACCACTTCGCTGGAGACTTTCATTGCAGGGATGTTTTTCGGATTTCCAGTTTTTTCTGGTGCCTTTTGAGCCTTTACTTTGTTTGTGTTGCCGCCTATTGACTGTACGACAGAGGTTTCTTTTTCAAGAATTTTCTCTTGTAAAAATGACAACGTTTTTTCTATTTTTGCCATGTATTGGTAAAGATTTGTCAACATTTCTTTATTGTCATTTTCTTTGGTCTTCTGGGCGTACGAGGTTATTCGGTCAACCGTCAGTTTCCTCTTTGCTTCAGAATAACTCACACGATCTATGACCATTTTGGTTTTAATTTCCACCTCTTTGGCATATGTAGGGCATGATTTAAAAAAATGATCCTTACCACACAAGCTGCACCTGACCGTGTTGCATATACCGTCATGTTTCGGTTGAGTGCATCTACCACAGATCGTTTGGTTTGTACAGGATTTTGACAGATGGTTCAACTGGAAACATTGGAAACAGATGCTCGGAGGGGGTATGTAAGGCCTAACCCTCACCGTCAAGTAGCCAATGTTTAACCTTTCTGGAATATTTGGGGTTCCGAAGGTAGCTACGAACAACGGGGATTTGTCCAATTCTTGTTTTACCCTAATCCTTCTAATGCTGGTGACTAGCTGGCCGCGAAGCTCCTGGAGAATATCTTCATCTGATACTTCGGCAATGTCACGGCAATAGAAGACACCTCGTGACTGATTCAGAGTGCGATGTGGTGTTACGCTTATTTTACTTGAGCCGAAATATTTTTGTTCTAATAATTTTGATGCCACATGTGAGTTATTTGCTTCAATAAATAGTAAACCTTCTTTTCTTAATTTTCTAACCTTAAGGTTTTTAGAAAAGGACGTTATCCACTTATTGATTACAAAAGGATTCATACTGTTAAAATTCTTACCTTCCTCCATTATTTCCACTATAAGATACTTAGGTATAGGTAGGCTGTCATTAGTGGAGATTTCTGATTCATCATACCAATTAGGTTTTCTTCCAGGGTCAATCTCGTTGCTCTTCTCTACCAGTTGGTTATGTTTTCCCATGGAATTCTATTAAAGATGTTGTTGAGAAGTTCCTTGGTAACGTGAAGGATCCCAACTACAGAAGTATCGTGGAACGCATGTTGAAGGCATTTCAATTACAAGGTTGCAACATGAGTTTGAAGGTTCACTTCTTACATTCGCATGTGGACTATTTTCCGGAAAACTTAGGGGAAGTAAGTGGAGAAAAAGGGGAAAGGTTCCATCAGGACATCCAGGAAATGGAACGTAGGTATCAGGGCAAATGGAACGTAAACATGATGGCTGACTATTGTTGGATGCTGCAGCGTGAATCATCTGAAGAGTCCTACAGCCGGAAACGAACACGGAGAAATTTTCAAGAGAAAAAAATACGTTTTCATAAAAATAATAACTAAATATGCCACTGTTAATTCAGAAGCTGTTATTTCTACACATTTATGTATTTTGTACAGTAAACAACATTGAAATAACTAAAAGATCATGGAAATAAATGAAAACTCTTATTCGCCAATTTTGTTTTCTTTTAATGGTAGTACCTCTGCCCTTACTTGAGATTGAACAATTTCCTTACGTGATAGAGAGGGACTGACCTCATGTTCGGCTTCAGCACGCCAAGGAGCATAGAGATTGACCAAAATCATCAAATCAAATTTCAGAAAGATTATTTTTGTAGACCTGTGTTATTATATGTAATAAATAATTGGTATATCCTGCCTGGATTCGTAGCCAATACTATTTCAAGGCATGTCTCTTTTATGTTCCCCTTCATCAGGACTTATGGTGATGAATAGATCCCGG